>CM065391.1:9025000-9130000 GCA_033060915.1 Euryodendron excelsum | reverse complement strand
AAAGTCTGTCACAATTGTCATTTTTAAAAAAGGCTCACATCATAAGTTGGGTTAATGAGATTAGGTTAGTGAGTGTTTCTCACAATTGTGATTTCAAAAAATATTCACCCCATGAGTTAGGTTAATAGCGTTAGTAGATGTGGGCAAACATGTGTGCCTCCCTTTCCAGTATAGAAAAAAGTTAAAAGTGAAATTTGAGTAAGAATCGATCCCAGGCGTTGGATTGAAAAAAATAATTATTCCCAACCATCCTAACAATTACAAATTGAAACAGTTTAATGATTTTGCATCGATGCGTTGAAATGGGTAAATTACACTTTGCATCTGTATATTTTACACCGAATCTTGTTTCAAAACCTATATTTTTAATTGTAACAATTAAGTCCCTGTATTTTTAATCCGTTACAATGTCACCCTCTCTTAAAATTTTGTTTTTGTAATTGATGATTAAAAACCCTGTGCATCTCACATAACACTTTTTCAAGGATAAAAATGTATTTTTAAACTATTTTGGCACCTAAACACCATCATCTCTCTCTCTCTCTCTCTCAAAGCATTTAAAAATCAAGTCATTCTATGCATAAAATAAAGTTAGGATTACAAAATACCCCAAATCGTCTCAATTAAAAGAGGGTTGAGTGCGTTTGGGAGCCAAAATAGTGTGAAAAAAAATATTTTTACCCTTAAAAAAGAATCACATGAAACGCACATTACTTTTTGCCATCAATTGCACAAATGAAATTTTAAGGGAGGGTGATATTGCAACAAATTGAAACTATTATATATGTCGTGCCCTGATTTTTGGGCACCAACGCCCCTCTTGGCTTGGAAAAAAGCACAGTGCTCTCTTATTAGAATTCATCCTCCTAAAAGATGAATGCAACTAAGTTTGAACTTGAAAACTTGATTTGATTTAAGGGCTTTTTTTGCAAAAAAATGGGAGTCGCCACCTAACATAGTTAAAGATGTGTTACGTCACCTAAAACTAAGTGTAATCTGAAGACTAAACTTAGGTTTTTTAAGAAAGTTTTGTAAATGTCCTTTTTAAGAAGATTTTTGAAAAAGAGGTCTCGATAACCTTTTGAAAGCCCTTTTGAAAACGTGACTCCGATTTTAGTCTTCGAAATAGAAATCTATGGTCTGGGGGTTGGTTACATGTAGGAAAGATATCCTAAGATCATCACCCTACCCCGCTCTTTCGGTACCTACATGTCTAATCACCCTTAATTCACTCACTTGAATAACCGGTTACTATTATCCACTTAATATCTACTTTAGAATTTTAAAAAATGTGTTTAGTCATCACTTTATGAATGAATGATGCATGATGTATGTTTTTGAAAAGATGTTTGAAAACATGAAAGTTTTGAAGGGATTTGAATAGAAATTTTGAAAAGGAAACTTGGGTTGGAATAAAGGTTATGACTGCACCATTTTATGTTGCTTACGTATCTCATTTGGGGAGAATCAGGTCTTTCGTATTTTGAGTAAGGGCCCAATAGAGAAGAGGCTCATTGGGGCCTTTAGAATGTTTTGAAGACACATTGAGATTTTTGGAAAAGTTTGAAGACACTTTTGTTGACTCCGTACCTTGATTTTGATGATAACGAAATCTTGTGTTAGTTTACTAATGATTTTAATTAGTGTACAGAACAATAAGAAATAAGTCTTAGACTAATAGCTGAGTAAATATCAAAGTAGGATGCACATCTAGTTGAGGATGAGCAATGGACCAAAATAGAAGAATAGCACCCATTCAACAAATCAATCCAATAATTTGAATTCGCAAAAATTGAAGGTGCTCAAGGAAGATACATTAGAGACTCAAAAAGGAGGTCTTGAAGGCATCAAAAGTTGTTCAAGTTTGATTATCGAGAAGAAAAATTCAATCGTGGATAAGCAATGAAGATGAATGACATCTATTCAAACATAAATCAAATGAATTGATTTCAAAGAGATTGAAGGTGTTCGAAGAGGAAATCATCATGCTTTGGAAGATACACTGAAAACTCAAAAAGAAGAGTTTGAAGGCATCATGATCATTCAAGAAGAAGAATTCAATTTAAAATTGAATTGGAGCTCTTTCAATTAACATCACTTATTTGAAGATCATTGAAAAAGTTTCTTGATACCTCAAAGAGAAGATCCCTTGAGAAGCTAAAAGTGTTTGAACTAAAATTGGCCAAGTAAATCAAAGAAGACTATGCCTAAGTTCAATGGTCGACACATGAAGACAGAAAGCAAGATTTGAAAAATGCATCTGCAGGTGTCGACTCATGGTTTTAAGATATCAACACATAGAGGTTAGTGACCAACTACAGCATGATGTATTGACACATGGTTTTAAGGTGTCGACACATGAAGGCCAATGACCAATGCCAGTATGATATGTCAACACATGGAATGCATGTGGCGACACCTGGGCACTAACGACTATATTTTTAAACATTATATTGGCCTGATCTTGCATTAAAGGAAGCTCTAACTACCTCCAATGGCTAAAATTGATTAAGGGTTTTATATACAAGACTCCAAATGCATTTATAGAAAGAGATACAACATTCCTCTAATTATTGAGTTCAAAATTACTTCAACATCAAAAAATTCTCTTTGTTTTCAATAGTTGGCATTTAGTGAGCTATTCAATTCTCATCTACTCTTCATGGAGAGTGTATACTTCAATTGTATATCTCTATTTGCTTGTGAGTTAGAGTTTGAGTGTTCTCTAGCTCAAGAAAAACACTTGTGTAAGTTTGAAAAATCTTGTACAAAATTCTTAAGACATTAAAGCTTAGGTGTAAGCGTTAAGGAGAGTGAGCTAGGCATTTCAACCAGCCTCCATCTTGTAATTGGATATTGCATAGTGGAAGAAGATTTCAAAGGGATCTTGGGATGAGGACGTAGATCACAAGTTGTGATTGAACTTCGATAATTCTTGGTGTTTCTTTTTGTGCTTTGCTTTCATTTCTTGCTTGATCATATTGCATTACATAAAACTTGAGTTACTGTTACATTGCTTAGATTAATTTTAATTAGTCTTAACTGCAATTAGTTTTGAAAAACCCAATTCACCCTGCTCTTGGGTTGCCTTTTAGGCCAACAACTTTGAGATCTTTGGAAAAAGAGAACTTGAGAGTTTTAGAAAAATGCCTTTGAAATAGTATTTTAGATGTTTGAAATGTTTTTTAACTTGGTTTTGAAGATGATTTTAAACATTTTTTAAATTAACTCAAGGAAGTTTTGAAATGTTTTTGAAACAACTCAAGGGAGTTTTGGAAATGTTTTGAAGCAACTCAAGTGAGTTTTGAAAATATTTTGGAATAACTCAAGGAGAGTTGTGAAAATGTTTTGAAGTATTATTTTGAAAACTTTAAAGGTAGAGTTTGAATTGGAAATGGTCTTGTGAACTTGTCTTTGGAATGCTTTTGAAAATAGTTTTTTTGAATACCTTGCGAAAAACATATTTAATGTTTCATCACCTTTAAGAGGTTAGTCATTGAACGACTAAATTCCTTTAGGACTATGAGTTTTGAAAACATATTTGGAAAAAGGGGTTCGAGACTTTCCTTATTGGTTTTAAAAACTTTAGGGCTATGGAACCCTTCTTGAATATCTCACTTATACTTGATTAATCCTAACCATGGAAGGATTAGGATTGCTTCAAAAATGTGATGTTTGAAAATCATTTTTGAAAAGAGCTTTTAAAAACACTTAGGGTTTATGAACCCTAATATGGACAACCTTGAAGGTTGTATTTCAATGTATCACCTTCCCTTGCAATTCCTAACCATATAGGGTTAGGGACATTTTAGGGTTGTGATTTCTTAAAACCATTTTTGAAAATAGTTTTTGGAAAGTGTTAAATGTCTAGGCATTTTAGTTAAGACAAGTTGAAGAGAACTTCTTGGAAGCATTTTTGAAGATAGAATATAGGAATATTTGAAAAGGTTTTGGAGTTGATTTTTGAAATTTCAAGAGAGTAGGATATTTTTGAAAATATGTTATGAAAATATTTTTTTTTTTTTTTTGAGTTGAAAGATTATTTGAAAAGGGGTCTTTGAATTGGAACCTTGAATCTTACTAACCTAGGTTGGTTTGACTTAGAGTTAACTAACTAAGGTTAGGTTGGACTAGGGTTGGATTGACCTGGGTTAACTAATTATAGTTAGGTTAACCTAGGGTTAACTAACTTGGGTTAGGTTAACCTAGAGTTGAGGTGACCTAGAGTTAACTAACTTTGGTTAGGTTAACCTAGGGTTTGGTTGACCTAGGGTTAACTAACTAAAGTTAGGTTACCCTAAGGTTGGACAATTACGGTCAAATTAACCTAGGATTGGAAGGAGATTTTGAAAGGTGGTTTTGAACTAAGGTTTTGACATAGTGGTTTTGGAAAGGTGGTTTTATGCATGAAGCTTGAAAGTATATTTTTGAAAGCCACTTTATGAAAACCACTCAAGTGAGTGTTGGGTTCTTATTGTTGGTATTTTGAAACCACTCAAGTGAGTGTTGGGTTCTTATTGTTGGTATTTTGAAACCACTCAAGAGAGGGTTGCATTGGAACCATTTCACCCATTAACTCAAGAGAGTAAAACTTGTGAAAATTAACATTAAATAGATAATTTTGAATACTTGAAAATTAAAGAGAATGAACCCTTGAAAATTATTTTTAGAAAAGAGGTTTTACAAAGCCACTTTTAAGATGTTGAAAATCACGCCCAAGAATAAAGGTTCAGATGGTTGATTTGAGAGAAATCTCTACAAAGAAAACTCCATGGGACCATTCTAACCACAATATTCAAGAGAGTAAAACTTCTAAAAATCAAAATGAAGATGGTGATTTTGGAAAAACATTTTTACACAAATTAAAGAGAATGAAAAAATTGAGAACCCTTCTTGAGGAAGGTTGCTTTGAAAACTACTTTTAGAGTGTAGAAAACAAATTCTAATGAACTAGGGTTCATATAGTTAAGATGATACGAAAATCACTCAAGAGAGGGTTTCCAATGGACCATTTCAACCACAAGGTTCAAGAGAGTGGAGTTTTAAAAATCAGTATGGAAGAGAAGGGTTTGAAAGCCAATTTTATGCAACATGAAATGTAAAGAAATGCAAGGATGCAAAATGAAGTCAAGGGGCTTAAAGGGGGTTTTCTAAGATGTGAAACTTGACCTAGGCTTCAAGGAACCAATTCTTAGAACCATTTTTTAATAAAACACTTGGATGTGAAATTTGAAAAGCCATAGAGATGAGATAGTGAAAGTTTTTGCAAAATGTTAATGAACATGAAAATGAGGTCAAACATGCAATACATGAACATGGTAACCATATGCAAAAAGGGGTTATAAAATTCATACAAGGCTATAGGCCACACCAAATTGCAAGGTGCTCCAAGGTCATGCTATCTTAAAGTAGGCTAGTGAGAGATTCCCCTCCACAGTGGGTCTCACAAGTTTTTCTCTAGGCATGAACTAGGAGCTCCCTTGTTTCAAACATGCAAGATAGAGGGGTAGAAGATGGGGGTTTAAAATAGTGAATAATCTAAGTAAGCTAGGAGGGAGAAGAGAAGAGTAGAAATGACAAAAATATAAAAGAGAATACCACCTTTTGCCTTTAAAGCACTTTCAAACTTCCGTGGATGCTTTGTCTTGAACTTGAATGGCCTTAGACAATCTTGAAGGAGCTGAAAATGGATCTTCTAAGGCATTGGAAGCTTAGTTGGTGGAGTGTATGGGTTAGGGAGAGGTGGAATCTAACTTAAGTGCTTGGAGGGTGAGGTGTATATAGAATTTTGAGGTTCAGAAGCTATTTCTGCAGAGCTTCACTATTGTTTTCGATTTTGAAATATGAAGAGGGGGGAAGCTTGTATTTATAAGCAAATTGGATAGGGCTGGCAGATCTACTACATGTGTCGGTACTGTTCCACTATTTGAGTGCCACGTGACATAGTCTGTATTGACTCAACTTAAGAAGCAAGCAAAGTTTTGATCGATCTGATCAAAATCTGGGTGCCTAGAAAAAATTCGGGGAAATCGGTTACGTCCACAATGTTCTCCTAGTGTTTCTTAAGAACCTAGAATTTTCGGGGAGCTTGAAAGTTGTTTGCAAGAGTGAGATATCACCTCAAGAAGCGTGCATGAAAATAATTTTGCAAAACGTTTGTGACATGCTCCGTGGATGTTTAAAAGTAACAACTTTTGGGCCACGTGATCTGGGTCTTCCGAAAGTGATCTCTCTAATCAAACCGTACAGATGGAAAGCGCTCTGGAAATACTTTCAGGAATTTCCTAATTCACGCATTTCTCAGGTCGTTTGACGTTGCGTTATAATCAGGGAATTTGAGAAAAAGACAACCTTGGCAGAGCATTTGTGAGACGCTCTAGGGGTTACTGAAAGTGACAATTTTCGAGACATGTCATTAGGGGCTTCGGGAAGCGATCTATTCAATCAAGCTGTATCAATGGAAAGACCTATAGTCAAGCTTTTGGGAATTCTCTGATTTATGCATTTTTCAAGTCATCTGATGGTGTATTATAACCCAAGAATTGGGAGGAAAAGACAACCCTAGCAAAGCGTCTATGAGACGCTCTAGGGGACTTTGGTTGAGTTGGAAGTGTTTAGAGTCACGAGGCTCACCTTGAATTAAATAGGGACATATGATATGATCTATCGGTTTAGCACCGAAAGCCTGTGTAGTTTTGAGGCGAGCTCGGACCACTAGGGGTAAAATGGTTATTTTGACTGAAATTGGTCAAAAAGGGTCAAGATGGATTGGTGTGGCATATTAAGCATACCAGACTGTTTAGGAATGGTCCTGGAAGGTGTTTTTACTATTTGGTGGAATTTGTACTGTGCTGGAGTGTCTAGGGGTAAGACGGTCATTTTGATCGGAGTTGACTGGAATGAGACTAGAATTTGTTAGGATGGCATATTGAGTATGCCTAACCACCTAGGGACATTTTGGAAGGGTGGACTTATTGTCTTGAGTTATTTTGAACTTTTTCGAAAACGTGCCTAGAGGCCCAAGGGGCAGGTTTAGTCATTTTTCACTCAGTCCGGCTAGCAGGCACCGGTGTTGACTTAGGTGTTGGTTCTTGAGACTGCCCGATCCCGGAAAGCTACTTGTGTGGTGTTGGTCCCTGAGACCGCTTGATCTCAAAAGCTACATGTAGGGTGGACCGTCTAGAATTTGATAAGGTGTTGATCCCTGAAATTCTCCGATCTCAGGAAGTTACCTAGATGGCATTGGTTCCCAAGATTGCCTAGTCTGGGAAAGCTGCCTGGATGGCATGAGGGCAATATGGTTTTTTTAGCTTCCATTGGGCCTTACAAGCCTAAAAAAGCAACTAGTTGATTGGATTGGAGTTTAAAAGAGGGGACCTAGGCTCACATGTGTTGTGATGTTTGAAACTTGATCGGGTTGGGTCGAAGATTGTTGAGCGGGCAAAAATTGGGTGCTTACAGCTGTCTCTCTTTTTCTATCTTTGTTTGTCGAAGGCAAAAAAATAATAAGGTAAGAATCCCATTTTGGTCGCGAAGTGATTGGAGAGATGACAGTTTGAAAAGTTTTGGACTACTGGTGAGCCTCTCCTTTTGAAAGCATTAGATTTGGAAAAATCTTGGGGTCTTTTGGAATTCTTTTTTCAGAGTCCTGGTTTTGAAAAATGCCGGTTTATGGAGTTTTGGGTTCGAAAGGCTCAGGTATTTGAAAATGAGAGTCTAAAAAGTGATTTTTGGATTTTAAAATTCTTAAAAACTGATTTTAGGCCTTGAGGGCATTTAAAACTGGTTTTGGTGAGAAGCTGAAGCGCTTGGCATGTATAGCACACATGCCTAGCCAAAAATAGCCTTAGCGCATGTGCTACATGCACCAGCTTGAAATTTCTTTTTGTGAATGTAACAGATGCGCTAGGTCAGGAGTTCTTAAAACAGAGCAGCCGCGTATTTTGCTTACGGGTTTTGTTTATTTGAGGGAGATTTGAGAGCTCTGATGTGGGATTTCAAGAGATTTTTGTCAGTTCTTGCTAAGAAGGTATCGAGGGACATCAGGCTCGTTCCATTAAGTTTTTATTGTCATCTGATTCTCGCTGAAAAACTTGGATTTTGCCGAAGAGCTTAAAGGTTAGATTCTTGAAATTTGTTGATTTTGACGTATATGTGCTCATTTTTCACATATGATTAGTGTAAATTAATGTTTTAGGATGTTTAAAATTCAATGGGTGGATCGTTTTTGAGATTTGATGATGATTTGAGTGTGTTTGGATAATTTTGCATGCCTATGTGAAAGGGTTTCCTACAGGGTTTAGAAAAATACTTGTGTAAGCTTGGGTTTTGTGTGTTTGTGCTTGATTTTTATACCGCGTACCTTAGAAAATGGTATAAAACAACCCTAGAAAGTTTCAAAATTTTCTAAAAAATTTTGATCTTTTTGAATTTTTAGAAAATAAGAAAAATAGAAAAAATTAGGAAAAATTGAAACATTGAGCCGGTTGAAGGTAGAAAAATTGTAGGACATTTTTAAAAAATTGTGAGCATCGTTTTGAGCATTTTGAGAATTTTTTGAAATTTTTAGGAAATAAAAATAAAGCTGAAAAATTTTGAAAAGCAAGAAAATTTGACTTGATTCTTGTTTTGAATTATGGATCATGTGCCACGGAGGATGGGGTTCTGTTAATTAACGTGATTGAAGGTTCGGGATGCCTTGGAAGTGTGTCTGTGACTTGTTGAATTTCGAAATAGGGATTTTTTAATGCGAAACTCTACCAAAATTTTTTTTAAAAAAGTATGAACTCTTTTAAAAATTCAATATTTCAACTCTAACATCCCTAGGAAGAAGAAAGTTGTTGTTGAAATTGGGCTTTTGAAGAAGAAAGCCTGAGGAAACCGAAATTTTAAAAATTGTCTTTGAAATGGGGATTTTCAAGGAGAAAGCCTAGGAAACCGATTTGAAATTTTGAAATAGAACTCTTTTTCTTTTTTTCTTTTTTTAGAAGAAAGCTCGGAAAACCTTAGAAAACTTTTTAGAACAGAGCTTTTGAAGGAGAAAGCCTGGGAAACTGGCTTTAAATTTTAAAATATAACTTTTTGAGAAAAAAGCTCAGAAAATCTTTAGAAAACATTGTAGAATAGGGCTTTTGAAGAAGAAAGCCCAAGAAACTGGTTTGAATTTTTTAAATGAAACTTTTTGAGAAAATAGCTCAAAAAATCGTAGAAATCTTTTTAGAATAGGGTTTTTGAAGGAGAAAGCCAACAAAACTGGTTTGAAAATTTTGAAATGGAACTTTTTGAGGAAAAAGCTTGGAAAACCTTCAGAAAACATTGTAGAATAGGGCTTTTGAAGGAGAAAGCCCTGTAAGTACCCCATTTTTACCCACTTAGCAGTCTCCAGTCCGTCCAGACTTGAGTTCAAGTCAATATGGACATATTCTGATTCAAATTAGCTTTCCAAACCTAATTCAGTTAATCAATTGCTTCGCGAACCCACAAGCCCAAATAGAGGCAAAATGACCAAAATGCCCTTGGGGCATTGTTCGGTTCAATTCCAGTGGGCATGTCTTTTTGAAGACAGTAAGTCCCTGTTTTAATCTCAAATCCAATTTCAAGTCTAATTCCAATTCTAATTAAATCTGGCACGCCTTTCAAAAAAGTTGATTCCTGAAGGCGGTAAGTTCATCCTATCCAACAAGTTTTTTGAGAAAAATCTTCAGAACGGTAAGTCCCTTCAAACCCGTCGACCGGGACGAGACCCCAAGTTCCCTAAATGGCAGAACGGTCCACCTTGGGCGCCTGCTAGCCCACTAATGAAGAATGTCCATTTCGGCACACCTTTCGAGAAAGTTAATTCCTCAGGCGATAAGTCCACCTAGCAGCTTCTCGAGATCAGGCAGTTTCTGAAATGATCGCGAACCGTCAGAGTGCCGGAAACACTCATAAACATCGCAACCCTCAGAGTGGTGGAAACACTCGTAAACAGGTCGACATTGGGAATTACCAACAAACCCCAATGCCACGAGATCACTATCAGAGTGGCGGAAACACTCAAAACCCACATCAACACCAATGTCTACTAGCCCACTCTAGTGAAATATGACCAAATTGCTCTTAGGGCCATTTCCGGCACATTTTCTAAGAAAGTACCTAAGTTCTCAAAACGGTAAGTCCACCCTTCCAAGGTCACCCCAAAGATGATCTGGCATAATTAGGTGCCTTCCAGTCGGTTTTGGGCCAATTTCGAAACCCCTCGGTCAAAATAACCATTTTGCCCCTAGGCATTCAAGCACTCCGGGAACCACACCGACTTTGGGTATCAAACCGGTAACCTCCTAGGGATGCTTTCAATAGTATCCCCGGCCTTCCTTTACCTTTTCAGATCATTCCAAATCAGTTTCGGTAAACCTGATACAAAATGACCGTTTTGGCCTTAGTGGGCCGGTCGCCTTTTCCAACAGCACTGGCTTTGGGTATCAAACCGATAACCTCCTGGAACATTCTAGGTAATGTTTCCAAGCCTCGAGTCATCTTTCGAGATATTCCGAGTCCATCCCAGCAGATTTCCGGCCCGATAGACCGTTTTTGTCCCTAATGACCCAATTAACCCCTCCAACAAATCCTGACATCATTTTTCAAGTCTACTACCCCTGAGGCACTATTATAAGGGTTCCTATCCCTTTTTTAGCCCTCCAGGCCATTCCCAACCCTTTAAATCATTCACAAACCTTCTGAAATCAGTCCTAGTGAAGACATGCTAAAAACTGTATGGTAGTCACTAATACAGGCTCCCAAATCTTCTGAAGATACGTTGCTTGCCGACCTTAAAAGTTTCCTAAGTGGCTGGCACCACTACTAGTGGCGCCTAGCCAAAAAATGGCCTAGCGCCACTAGGAGTGGCGCCAGTGTAAAATTTGGCCTGGCACCACTATAGCAGGTGCAATTGCACTCTTCTGTTTATAAATATAGAGTCTCCCCCAGTGTGAAAAGGGTCCGCAATCACAGTCCAAAAACTCTACTCTTCAATATACAGAGTTCGAAATCCTTCCAAATCCTAATTCTATTTAGGTTCTTCAAACCCTAGCCTCCATATACAAACTCTAGCATACATACACTCACATACACTCGTTGGTGTGCTGTTGTGGGCACCCAAAAATAAAATCGATACCCGAAAAACAAATATGTAGTAGTGCAAGTAAGGCTCGTTCCCACGAAGAGTGTTTAGCCTAGGTTTATGCTATGTGAACAAGGATTGGGGGGTTTTGGATTTAATGAAAACTATTTTAATAATCATAACTACGAAACAATTTAGATTAAAGTATTGAAATCAATCAGAAAAATAAACCTTGGTCTAGGTCAACATCCACCATTGAAATTTATAACTGATCATCGATGCAAACATATCAATTCACACATTGAATATTCACCATCAGAATTATTTTCCTATCTCTCCTTAGTCGTAGTTAATCAGAAACAAGTGATCTGATTAACCCTAACTGTTAAATAACTCAGGAAAAGCACAGAAGTTTTAATCTAGCAGCAGCCTTAAGAATTAGAAAGATCGATGAAACTAAACAACACAAGCACAAGTGGTTGCATTTAATTTAGTCGTATGCCCTTCCTAAGATATAATAATTCCCAACGCAGTAAATCATTAAATCTCAGTTGCTTCACAAATCAGAGGAATCAAACAATTACGGATTTGATATCTAGCTCAGCAGTAGATTGCAATGATTAATAAACTAGTAGGCCTCCTAGTGATTAAACAAGACAATCATGAAAATAGGCATAGAACAACATTCGATACTCAAAGCATAAATCGAATAATGAAAATAAATTAGATCTCACAGTTTATTATTAATTTCGAGATTTATGTCTCATTTGTTCAAGATTCAGAGTTTAGCCACTTAGGGCCATGAAAACAACTCAAATAATGACCTTGAATAATACAAAAAATGTCAACAACCCTAGAAATAAAACAGTCCCAGCTTTTATAAGCTTCTGAAAATCTGCAGTTGCGCACAACCGTTGGAACGGATCAGACTACCGTTTGAACGGTACGTCGAACGCACTTCGAACAGTAAGACATGCTCTCTGAATCTTTTGCACGCTCTTTGAAATTGAACTTGACGTATATCCATTTCACATAGCATTCGAACTCATCTACTACCGTTCGAATGCCTCTTGGGACCGTTCAAATGCCTCTTCGAACGTTGCTTCTAATATGCGCGAATTCGCCACTTTTAAGCTAGATCTTCTTCCTGAGCATTCCATAGCGCCTTAAGTCAAAATATAAGAATAGTGAGTGCCTTTAGGTATCAAATAAGTATAAAAGATTAAACATTAAGGGAGAAAAATATGATATTCACATTCTCATCAAATTCCCCCACACTTAACATTTGCTCGTCCTCAAGCAAAACTCAAACTCACTTTCTTGAGGTATCAAAGTCTCAACAAAGAACAACCAAACTCTTCAAAACTCAGAACATATCATGAACAACATTCTCGAACAACTCACAATCACTTAGCAAGTATTTCCACTTAAAGATGGAGTAAACTGAAAATGTAGACTCTCACAGAAATAAACACTCTACTCTCATGTATTTAAAGGGTATGTATATCACTCAAATTCATTCCAATGAAAATGATCTACCATAGGCTTGCATCTCTTCTCATTCTCCACCACTAGGATCACATACAGAACACAAATCATAAGGACTTTTCAAGGGTTATAATGGACTTTAGGGTCAAGGTGGGAAATATTTGGAAATGTAGCTCAAAAGCCATCGAAACTAGTGGAGCAAAAATGAATCAACCCAATTTCGAATATATAAAGCATGTAAAACCAATCACTCCATTCAATAGCTTCTATCTTTATATAAATCCCATATAAACAGACCCATTTCTTAAAATTTTAGGAGGAATTATGAACATGAATAATTTGTAACATTAAAAGCAATTTCCTCCATCACTTCCCTTCTTTTTTTCTCTTCCCTTTTTTTTTCTTTTTTTCTTTTCAAAATTACATCAACAATAGAACTCATGAATTGAAAATGAAAATATGTTCCTTTTCACCTACCATAGCCCTACCACAATTCTAGACACCCCCACACTTACTTCTCGCGCACCCATACTTATCATAAGGATGAACCATGCTCCACTAGCTCTACGGCTTGGGTAAAGGCATTATATTTTTTTCGGGTTTAAAGCTGGTAATGTGGGTTCACAATAATGACATATCAAGCTCAAAGGGGTTCACAAAGGGAAAAATTAATTACAAGGTAGGCTATTTGGCTTATGTAACTTATAATAAAGATGACCTTAATCATGTTCATGCATGCATGTGTCAATATGACCTCAAAGAGAATCAAGGCAAGTTCTAGAGAAACAATTCCATGGAAGAATAGCTCACATGAAAGAAAATACTGACTGATATGAGCACTTTGGAAGTGACTAAGCTTCGAATTTCAACTGCACCATGAGGAAAAACATTAGTAACGAGAAAAGGTCCAATCCAACGAGAACGCAACTTACCCAAAAACAAATGAAGCCGGAACTGGTATAGAAGAACTTTCTGACCAACTTTAAACTCCTTTCTAGAAATCATCTTGTCGTGAAAAGCCTTCGTCTTTTCTTTGTAAATCCTTGCACTCTCATAGACATCATTGCGAATTTTCTCTAACTCTTGTAATTGCAATTTCCTATGTTCTCCACTTTCATACATCTTCATGTTAAAACTCTTGATAGCCCAGTAAGCTTTGTGTTCTAGCTCAATTGGAAGGTGGCACAGTTTTCCAAACACTAATCGATAAGGTGACATACCAATAAGCATTTTATATGCAGTCCTGATCGCCCACAAAGCATCATCTAATCACAAACTCCAATCTTTTCTACTTGGATTGACCATCTTTTCAATGATGGACTTGATCTCTCGATTTGACACTTCCGCTTGTCCACTAGTTTGCGAATGATATGAAGTTGACACCTTGTGCGTTACATGGTACTTTCTTAACAAAGTCGCCACAGTTCGATTGTAAAAGTGAGTGCCTCGATCACTTATTAGAGCTTTTGGAATTCCAAACCTGGAGAATATGTTAGATTTGATAAAATATGCAACAACTTTAGAATCATCAGTCCTAGTGGCTTTAGCTTCCACCCACTTTGAGACATAATCAACAACAAGCAAGATATAAACATAACTGAAAGATACAGGAAATGGGCCCATGAAATAAATGCCCCAAACACAAAAAATTTCACAAAATAGTATGGGATTTTGTGGCATCACATTCCTATTGGATATATTACCTGTCTTTTGACAAGGATCGCATGACTTACAATAAGAATATGAATTTCGAAATAGAGATGGCCAATAGAGACATATTCTAGCACTTTTCTCGCTATTCTCTTGGCTCCAAAGTGACCTCCACAAGCATAAGAATAACAACAGGTTAAAATAGACATGATTTCATTTTCAGGTACGCACCTTCTGATTACTTGATCCGCACAATGCTTCCATAAGTATGGGTCATCCCACACATAGTATTTGGCATCACTCTTAAACTTATCTCTTTGAGCCTTAGACAAACCAGTGGGTAGTATGTTAGTAACCAACTAATTTACAATATTTGCATACCAAGTGTAAGCACCCCATTTTTGACCGCTCGGCAGTCTACACTCCGTCTAGACTTGTTTTCAAGTCATTTTGGGCATATTCCAATCAAAACCAATTCTCTAGGTCCAAATTTCGTCTTTCTATCGCTTCGTGGGCCTGTCAGGCCCAAATAGAGGCAAAATGACCAAAATGCCCTTAGGGGCATTGTCCTTTCTTATTCCAATTCCAATCCCTCTCTCGAGACAGTTTATTCCTCGAGAGGGTCCGAGTAGCAAAACTACTCACAAAACCGTTAGAGTGGCGGAAACACTCACAAAACCGTTAGAGTAGCAGAAATACTCACAAATCCGTTAGAGTGGCGGAAACACTCAAAACCCAGGCACGTCTCTTCGGAGACGGTAAGACCCCTTTCCAATCCCTCTCTCGAGACAGTTTATTCCTCGAGACGGTTCCAATCCAGGCACGTCTCTTCGGAGACGGTAAGACCCCTTTCCAATCCCTTTCTCGAGACAGTTTATTCCTCGAGACGGTTCCAATCCAGGCACGTTTCTTCGGAGACGGTAAGACCCCTTTCCAATCCCTCTCTCGAGACAGTTTATTCCTCGAGACGGTCCGAGTAGCAAAACTACTCACACAACCGTTAGAGTAGCGGAAATACTCACAGAATCGTTAGAGTAGCAGAAATACTCACAGAGCCGTTAGAGTAGCGAAAATACACAACCGTTAGAGTAGCGGAAATACTCACAGAGCCGTTAGAGTAGCGGAAATACTCACAGAACCATCCGAGTAGCGGAAATACTCACAAATCATCAATCCCGTCCAAGTAGCAGAAATACTCACAAATCATCAACTCCGTCCGAGTAGCGGAAATACTCACACCGTTAGAGTGGCGGAAACACTCAAAACCTAGGTCAATACCCGTGTTTGTTAGCTCACTTCGGTGAAAAAGGACCAGACTACCCTTAGGACCATTTCCGAGACTTTTCGATCAAGATGACCATTTTGCCCCTAAGCATCCGAATGCCCCGGGAACTACATCGGCTCTGGGTATCAAACCGGTAATGTCCCGAGAATACTTTTTATAGTGTTCTCGACCTTCCTTTACCTTTCCGGACCATTCCGAGTTAGTTCCGGCCAACCCAATACAAAATGACCGTTTTGCCCCTAGAGGGCCGGTCTCCTTCTTCGACCACATCGACTCTGGGTATCAAACCGGTAATGTCCCGAGAATACTTTTTATAGTGCTCTCGACCTTCCTTTACCTTTCCGGACCATTCCGAGTCAGTTCCGGTAAACTTGATACAAAATGACTGTTTTACCCCTGGTGGGCCGGTCTCCTTTTTCGACCACGCCGGCTTAGGAAATCAAACCGGCAACCTCTGGGAACATTCTAAATAATGTTTCCAGATCTCAAGTCTTCTTCCGGGACAGTCCAAGTCTGTCCCAGCAATTTCCCGGTCTAGTTGACCGTTTTGCCCCTAAAGGCTTGGTCAACCTTTCCGACACATCTTATCCTCACTTTTCAAGTCAAATACTTCCAGGACACTATTTTAAGTGTTCTTGCTCCCTTCTGGCCTTCCGGGTCATTCCCGGCTCCTCCAAATCATTTTCGGACTTTTCGGAGTCACTCCTAGTGAAGCTAGGCTAAAAATTGCATGGTAGTCACTAGTACAAGCGCCCAAATCTAGTCAAAGATACGTTGCTTGCCGACCTTAAATCTTTCCTAATTGGCTGGCGCCACTCCTAGTGGCGCCAGAAGGAAATTTGCCCTGGCGCCACTGCAACAGGCGCCAGGTTTGTCGTCCCTCTATAAATACAGAGCCTCATTTAACGTGAAAAGGGTCTGCAAACTTAACCTAAAAATCATATATTTCGATATACAGAGCTCGAGCACCTCCAAAACCCTAGCTTCCCTAGGTTTTCCAAACCCTAGCCACCATACACTAAACCCTAGCCTCTTATACACTCATACACACCCCCATACACTCATACACTAGCCTTCAACCATCCTTTGAAGACTTGAAGAGCTGCCATCCAAAGCTTGAAGACAACCCTTGAAGACTGAAGGTGAAGATCAAGACAAAGACCGAAGACCGAAGACTGCACGGCGCGCAAAATAAACAAGATACAAGGTAGGCTCCCTATTTAATTTTCTGCACTTCCCCCCTCTCTCTTCTCTCTCCAACCCACTTGGGTTTTCTCTATTTTAATCCCCCATCTCTTTCCCCCCCCTTTCTTTGCATGCTTGAAACAAGGGGATTCTCGATCCATGTGTAGGATTGGGCTATTGGAAAGTCACCGTGTCGAGGGCTTTCTTCTAGTCTAACCAAAGACCACGTGGGTCCGGCCCCCTTGATTGTGTGGTGAAGCCTTAACCTTGTATGTTCACGACCCCAAATTGCATTGTGCATATCATAGTCTTGCATCTTTCAAAAACCGTTTTCAAAGTTGTTTTTCAAAACGTTTTCAAAATTGTTTTCAAATTTGCATCAAAATCTCTTTTTTCAAAAACTGGTTTTCAAAACCACAATTCTAGGGTGATTCTAGCCTTTCCATGGCTAGGGTTGCTTTAGGAAAGTGTTATATTAAAAGTGACCATTTGGTCTATATTTTCAAACTTTGTTTTCAAAACCACTTTCTTAAAGTGGTTCTAGCTCTCTTATGGCTAGAATCGCTTTACGAAAGTGAGATGTTTTTATACCTTCTAAAAACTCTTTTTCTAAATCTCTCTTCCTAAAAATCTCTTTTTCAACATACTTTCCTAAAACTCTCCTCTCCAAAATTGTTTTCAAAAACTCCCCTCCAAAATCTTTTTTTTTTTTCAAAACCCTTTCTTTCAACTCCTTTCCAAAACTCTCTCTCTTAAAAATTCACTTTCCAAAAACGCTCTCTAAAAATCTTTCCAAAAACTCTCTTTTCCAAAATCTCCCTTCTAGAAATTCCCCTCTAGGATTTTCCTTCTAAAATCTATGTTTCTAAAAACACACTTTCCAAAACTCCTTCTCTTTAAAATCTTTTCCCAAAAACTCTCTTTCCAAATTCACTTTCCGAAAATTCCTCCCTAGGATTCCCTTCTAGAAAACCTCCGTTTCCAAAAACACACTTTCCAAAAAATCTCTTTTCTTAGAGCCCAAACCAAACCCTAGAACTCACAATTAGGAAACCCTAATTTTCTTTCCAAAAACATGATTTTCAAAATTTGCCCCAAACCTAGGTTTCCAAAATCTCTCGTTTTCTACATCAAAACTATACGTGTTTCCAAAACCTATTTTCTACGTCAAAACTAGAATTTTCCAAATCTAGGGTTTCTAGAATCTCTCTTTCCAAATCCATGCCAAATTCTATCTTCCCTTTAGGAAACCAAATCAAATCTCCCCGTTTAGGAAACTAGATCCTGTCCTCCGTTTTTGGAAACAAAATCCAACCTTTCTCTTTTAGAAACCAAATCCAATCCCTTCCTAATCCAAACCTTTTTTAATTCAATTCCTTCCTAAACCATAAGTTTCCTAAACTTAAACTTTAAATCTTTCCTTAAATTTCAAAATCCAAATTTTTCCTAATTCAAATCCTTCCTAAACTTCCACTTTCCTAAATCTTAAGTTTCCAAAACTTGAACATAAAAATCTTTCCTAAGCTTTAAAACTCAATTTTCAAATGTTTCCTAATTCAACCCTTTCCTAATCTCAAGATTTTCTAAAACTCTAAGACTTTCTAAATCTTTAACTTTCTAAATTTCAAATCTTAAACTTTCTTAAACTTTAGATCTTTCCAAATCTAAGATTTTTCTAAATTCAAAACTTTCCTAATTCAAACATTTCTTAAACTGAAAACTTTCCTTTTTCAAACCTTTCCTAAAACAAAACTTTCTTATTTTCAAAACTTCCTTGTTTTCAAAACTTTCCAAAATTGAAACTTCCCTTTTTCAAAACTTTCTTAATTTCGAAACTCTCCTAATTTGAAAACTTTCCTAATTCAAAACTTTCCTCAAGTGAAAACTTTCCTAAACTTAAACTTTTCTAAATTCAAAACTTTCTTAATTTGAAACTTTCCAAAAATGAAACTTTCCTAATTCGAAACTTTCCTAAATCGAACCTTTCCTAATTCGAACCTTTCCTAAATCCAATCTTTCTTAAACTCTTGAGTCTTTCCTAAGTCTCGTCTTTCTTAAGTCTAGGTTTTCTAAACCTCCATCTTTCCAAAACCAAGTTTTTTCAAAAAGTCAATCTTTTCAAATCGAAGTCCAATCTTCTTCTCAATTTCAATTTCCGATCTCCTCTTTTAATTTCAAATCCAATTCAATTTCCAATTCAATTTCCTTCTTCAATCTAACCTTCTATTTTCAATCGGACTCTTATCCGAACTACGACTAACCTGATTCCTCCAAAAGGATACGTAGGCAACCTTCATAGGTGCGGTCACAATATTTTTCAAACTTTCAATTCCACCCTCATGGGTGCGGTTTTCAAAATCTTTTCAAATCTCAAATTCCAATCTCCTTTCAAAATTTCAATTTCAAATTTTCTATTTTCAAATTTCTATTTCCAAATTTTCAAGCTTTCCAATTTCAATTCCATCTCTTCAAATCTATTTTCAAATCAAATCAATTTCAAATCAATCTCTTTCCAAATCCATTTTTTCAATTCTCTTCTATTGCACTTGCATATCATGCATCATGTTAGTTTTCAAACATTGTTTTTCTAAAGTGAATAGGGTTGAACATTTGTTAATTAAAGACTCTCATAGGTGAATTTAGGGTAGATTGACATGTAGGTACAGAAAGGGCGGGGTAGGGTGATAGCTTTGTGCGTCTTCCCTACACGTAACCAACCTCCGAACCTAGGATCACTATTTTCAAAGACCAAAAGGAGTTATTTTTCAAAAAGGGCTAAATGTTTTCAAAAGGTTGCCAAACAACCTGTTTTCTTTAAAACCCCCTCTCTTGAGGAGATGTTTTTCAAAATTATTTTTCAAAACCCTAAGTGTAGTCTTTGGATTATTCTTAGTTTTTAGGTGACCTAACTCACCTTAATCAAGTTAGGTGGTGACTCCGAATCTTTTTCAAAAGCCCTTTATTCAAATCTATTTTTCAATTCAAACCTAGTCGCACTCATTCTTCTAAGAGGGTGAGTTCTAACGAGAGAGTACAGCATTTTTCTCGCTTGGGTGAGTATTCCTCGAGTGCGAAAAATCTGGGCGCGACACCAAGGTAATGTCACACTTGCGGAGAACAATTGCTTGTCAAGGAATGTTTCCTGCAAATAAAGTTCATCCTCGACATGAGCTAAATGACTCAAATGATCGGCGACACGATTTTCTGTCCCTCTTTTGTCTTTGATCTCAAAATCAAATTCACTCAAGAGAAGTATCCATCTAATTAATCTTGGTTTTGCCTCTTTCTTCGTCATCAAATAACGAAGAGCTGCATGATCAAAGTAAACAATAACTTTAGTACCAAGTAAATAAGATCGAAACTTTTCTAAAACAAAAACAACAGCTAAAAGTTCTTTTTCAGTGATAGTATAATTTCTCTGAGCATCATTCAAAGTTCTAGAAGCATAATAAATGGCATGAGACACTTTTCCAATTCTTTGACCCAAGACAGCGCCTACTGTATAATCACTTGCGTCGCACATTATCTCGAAAAGAACGCTCTAGTCAGGAGGTTGGATAACTGGAGTAGAAGTTAATAGCCCTTTAGCTTGTCAAACACCTTTTTACATACTTCATTGAACTCAAAAACCATGTCCTTTTTTGTAGTAACTTGCGTAGGGGTGATGCTATTTTGAAGAAGTCCTTAATGAATCTTCGGTAAAAACCTACATGCCCAAGAAAAGAACGAACTTCCTGCACATTAATGGGATAAGGTAAAGATTGAATAATGTCAACTTTAGCTCTGTCGACCTCAATTCCCCTAGATGAAATAACATGGCCTAACACTATACCTTGTTCAACCATAAAATGACAATTTTTAGAGTTTAACACAAGGTTAGTTTCCATGCATCTTTGAAGAACAAGTGTAAGGTTGTGCAAACAATTATCAAAGGAGTCTCCATAAAGTGTGAAATCATTCATAAAAACTTCTATAATATGCTCAATATAATCTGAAAATATGCTAACCATACACCTTTGAAAAGTGGCGGGGGCGTTGCAAAGGTCGAAGGGCATGCGACGATATGTAAAAGTTTCGAATGGGCATGTAAAAGTTGTCTTTTCTTGATCCTCTGGCGCAATTGCAATCTGAAAATAACCAGAAAAACCATCAAGAAAACAATAGTAAGAATGACCAGCTAACCTTTCAAGCATTTGATCAATAAAACGTAAAGGGAGATGGTCCTTGCGGGTTACAGCATTTAATTTTCTATAATCTATACAAACCCGCCACCCATTCTGAACACGGGTAGGAACTAACTCATCATTTTGATTTTTCACAACAGTTATTCCAGTCTTTTTAGGATCCATTTGAACTGGGCTAACCCAATTGCTATCCGAAATAGGGTAAATTATTTCAACTTCAAGAAGTTTAAGGATCTCCTTCTTTACTACTTCCATCATAGGTGGGTTCAATCTTCTTTGTGGGGAACAGGAAGGTTTTGCTCCCTCTTCAAGCAGTATATGATGCATGCATGTAGATGGGCTAATTTCTTTAATATCTGCAACTGTCCAACCAATAGCCGTCTTATGCTCCTTTAGGATCTGCACAAGTTTTTCTTCTTACAACTCACAAAGTTTATTAGAGATGATCACTGGTAATGTTCCTCCGTCTCCAAGGAACACGTACTTGAAGTGACTAGGGAGAGGCTTCAAATCTAGAATAGGGGCATGCAAAACAGAGGGTAAAGACCTCTCGTTAGAAACTGGTAATATAACATAAGGCACGTTACCTAACTGCTGTAACTTTGGAAAATCATTCAGTGCTGCAATAGTTTCTTGCAGATCAGTACTCAATGCTAACTCTCCATTCTCTTCCTCAAGATGCTTACTGATGGCAACTTCCAATACATCTTGTCTAGCAAGTTCAAAAACTTCATGTGCTAAAGAATCAATCAAATCAATAGAATAAACAGGATTATCATCACAAGGGTATTTCATGGCATCATAAATATTAAACTTAATAATTTCACCATCAAATTCCATGGTAAGTGTGCCACTATGAACATCCATCTTAGTCTTAGATGTCTTTAAGAATGGTCTTCCTAACAAAATAGGGGCATTTTGGTCTCCATTTTCCATATCAAGCACATAAAAATCAGCAGGAAAAACCAAATCATTAACTTATACAAAAACATCTTCAACTACACCCTTAGGATAAGCATTAGATCTATCAGCCAATTGAATCACAACACTAGTTTTATTCAAAGGTCCAAGTTTTAAAAAAGTATATATAGAATATGGCATGACATTAATAGTGTTACCTATCTAGTGTTACCTATTGTACAACGGATAGTAAACATACCTGGATCCTTGCACTTCGTAGGGAGTTTTCTTTGAATAACTGTAGAAACATTCTCCCCTACTCTCACCTTCTCACATCCTTTAAGTTTCTGTTTCCTCTTAATGGTACACAATTCTTTAAGGAATTTAGCATAACGAGGTATTTGTTTGATAGCATCTAAAAGTGGAATATTTACCTCGCATCTACGAAAAGTCTCATATAAATCTTTAGTTTGCTCATCTTTTCTAGATTCTGCTAAAGCCTGAGGAAAAGGAGGTACAGGTTTATAATCAAAAAGAGGCGGGAACTTACGCTTAGGTACATCATTATCATTGGGAACGTTCCCGTCTACTATGATATTTTTATCCTTTTCTTGGTTCGACGGTGCAGGGGCTGCCTTTACTGGAATCTCAATCTCTTTACCACTTCTCAAGACGATTGCACTTGCATTTTCTCTTAGATTTACTATCTTCTGAGAGGGTAATTTTCCTGAACTTTAGGCTTCTAGCCAACTAACTGCGGTTACCATCTGGCTCATCTGATTGTCTAGACTTTGAATACTGGCCCTCGCCTCTTATTGAAATTGTTTTGTCTCCTGCTGAAATTGCAAAGTATTAGTAGCAAGAGACTTAATAATATCTTCTAAAGACATACCTGAATCAGAAGTTTGGCCCGGTTGTTGTCTAGGGGGGTATGGTTGCTTATATTGCTGGTAGCTTGGACGATTTTGAATCACGGGCTGATTTACTTGTGGATTCCCATGACTAAGATTGGGGTGATCACTCCATCCCATGTTATACGTGTTCGAATATGGATCATACTTTCTTTACGGTTGTCTAGGAAAACCACCTGTTGCATTCACTTGCTCCATGGGCTCCTCTTGAAGAGTTGGACACATATCAGTTGGATGACCTGCTACTGAACAGATTCCACAAGCCTTTGCCGTTTGCATATTACCTACAGCCATTTGACGAACAAGAGAAGTTAGACTTGCAATTTGTTGTTCAATGGAGGAAATATTTACCTCATTGACATGCTTGGATGAATGGTCAAGCCTAATGCCAAATTGTTGAGAATTGGCTGCCATATTTGTAATCAGATTTCTCGCGGCCTCGGAAGTTTTATCCACCAAAGCTCCTCCACTAGCAACATCAATCATGCTCCTATCATTGGGCAAAAGGCCCTCATAGAAACATTGAATAAGAAGTTGCTTACTAATTTGATGATGGGGATAGCTTACACATAATTTCTTGAAACGTTCCTAGTATTCATGTAGGGACTCTCCATTGTGCTGTCTTACACCACAAATTTCTTTTCAAATGTTGGCCGCCCTTGAAGCTAGCAAATATTTCTCCAAAAATATTATTTTCATCTCGTTCCATGTGGTAATGCTTTCAGAGGGTAGATAATAGAGCTAATCCTTAGCCGAATCCTTCAAAGAAAACGAAAAAGCTCTTAATTTAATTTGCTATTCAGTCACCCCCGTGGGTTTCATACTCGTGCATACTACATGAAACTCCTTTAGATGTTTGTGGGATCTTCACCTGCAAGACCATGAAAAGTGGGCAAGAGATGTATTAATCCATATTTTAATTCAAAGTTAGTAGGAAAATCTAAAGTAGGAATGTTATGCGTAAGGGTTGTTGGTTCAGATCAGGTGCAGCAAGCTCTTTCAATGTTTGATTTCCAGCCATGACTTCCTCCTCTCCTAAATTAGAATCGCTAGCAAATAGGGAATCAAGAGCTGGATCGTTCTCTACAGAATTTCTCCGAGCTTCCCTTCTTGACCTGTGTAAAGTTCTCTCTCTATTTTTGGATCGCACTGTAAATCACCTTAATTAGAAGATCAAGTTATGCTCATAACTGCTCAAGAAAACTCTAACCAACCCTGAAAAACAATTCAGAAAGAAAAAATCTAGAGTAATGAAATTAATTAAAATAAAAATAAAAATAAATATATATATATTTTTAATTTTTTTCAAATAAATATCACAAAAAGCACAAAAATTAACTAAAATCACTCCTTGGCAATGGCGCCAAAATTTGGTGTGCTGTCGCGAGCACCCAAAAATAAAACTGATACCCGAAAAACAAATATGTAGTAGTGCAAGTAAGGATCGTTCCCACGAAGAGTGTTTAACCTAGGTTTATGCTATATAAGCAAGGATTGGGGGGTTTTGGATTTAATGAAAACTATTTTAATAATCACAACTACAAAACAATTCAGAGTAAAGTATTGAAATCAATCAGAAAAATAAACCTTGGTCTAGGTCAACATCCACCATCGGAATTTACAACTGATCATCGATGCAAACATATCAATTCACGTATTGGATATTCACCGTCAAAATTATTTTTCTATCTCTCCTTAGTTGTAATTAATCTGAAACAAGCGATCTGATTAACCCTAACTATTAAACAATCCAGAAAAAGCACACAAGGTTTAATCTAGCAGCAGCCTTAAGAATTAGAGAGGTCGATGAAACTAAACAACACAAGCACAAGTGGTTGCATTTAATTTAGTCGTATGCCCTTCCTAAGATATAATAATTCCCAATGCAGTAAATCATTAAATCTCAGTTGCTTCACAAATCAAAGGAATCAAACAATTACAGATTTGATATCTAACTCAGCAGTAGATTGCAATGATTAATAAACTAGTAGGCCTCCTAGCAATTAAACAAGACAATCATGAAAATAGGCATAGAACAACATTCGATACTCAAAGCATAAATCGAATAATGAAAACAAATTAGATCTCACAGTTCATTATTAATTTTGAGGTTTTTGTCTCCTTTATCCAAGATTCAGAGTTTAGCCACGCAGGGCCATGAAAATAACTCAAATAATGACCTTGAATAGTACAAAAAATGTCAATAACCCTAGAAACAAAACAGTCCCAGCTTTTATAGGCTTCTAAAAATCTACAGCTGTGCACAACCGTTCGAATGCCCTTGCCACCGTTCGAACGGATCGGACTACCGTTCGAATGGTACGTTAAACGCACTTCAAACAGTAAGACATGCTCTCTGAATCTTTCAAACTCTCTTCGAACCTGAACTTGACGTGTATCCATTTGACATAGTGCTTGAACGCATCTACTACTGTTCGAACGCCTCTTCGAACGCTACTTCTAATTTGTGCGAATTCGCCACTTTTAAGCTAGGATCTTCTTCTTAGGCATTCCATAGCACCCTAAGTCAAAATATAAGAATAGTGAATACCTTTAGGTATCAAATAAGTATAAAGGATTAAACATTGAGGGAGAAAAATATGACATTCGCATTCTCATCACTCATATACACTCATATACTAACCTCCAAAGCCTTATTGAAGACTTGAAGTGCTGCAACTTGAAAGCTCTTGAAGATCAAAGTGAAAATCGAAGTAAAGCAAGCAAATAAAGCAAAGCAAATAAAAGAAGATGCAAGGTAGGTTTTCTATTTACGTTTACACAATTCCCCCCCCCCCTCCCCTCTCTCTTCTCTTCCCTAACCCATTTGGATTTTCTTCTATTTTAACCCCCATCTTCTACACCCCGTTCTTACATGCTTGAAATAAGGGACTCTCCGGTTCATGTGTAGGGTTAAGCTATTGAAAGTCACCGTGTCAGGGGCTTTCTCCTAGTCTAACCGGAGACCACATGGGTTCGGCCCCCTTGATTATGTGGTGAAGCCTTTAACCTTGTATGTTCATGACCCCAACTTGCATTGTGCATATCATGATCATGCATTTCTCCAAAACTTATTTTCAAAACTTGCATCAAAATTGTTTTCAAAACTTGTATTAAATTTTCTTTTTCAAACTTATTTTCAAAATCACAATTCTAAGGTAATTCTAGCAATTCCATGGTTAGGGTTGCTTTAGGAAAGTGTTACATTTAAAGTGACTATTATTGTCCATATTTTTAAATTCTTGTTATTTTCAAAATCACAATCCTAGAATGGTTCTAGCCTTCTTCTGGTTAGAATCGTTTTAGGAAAGTGAGATATTTTTAGAGGCTTGCAAAAGTCTATATTCAAATCCTCTCCAAAGTCTCTTTTTTTTTTAACTTACTTTCTAAAAATCTCTTTTTCTAAAATCTCTTTTCTAACATACTTTCTAAAAACTCTTTCCAGTCTCCTTTTCAAAATTACTTTTTAAAAAAAATTATTTTCTAAAAACTCCCTTTAAAAAATCTATTTTTCAAAATTCACTTTCTAAAAAAACATTCCTTAAGTTTCCTTCCTAAAAACTCTTTCAAAAAATCTTTCTTTCCAAAAGTTCTACTTTCCAAAATTTCTTTTCTTAGAGTCCAAGTTAAACCCTAGAACCATGGTTAAGAAGTCCTAATTTTCTTTCCAAAAACATAATTTCCAATTTCACAATTTTGGCCTTAAAACCTAGGTATCTAAAACCTCCTTTTTTACATCAAAATCATAAATTTTCAAAACCTATTTTCTACATCGAACTGTAGACTTCCAAATTTGAGATTTCTAAAACTTTCCCTTCCAATCTCATGCCAAATCTAATCTTCCCCTTAGGAAACCAAATCCAATCTCCTATTTAGGAAACTAGATCCAATCTTCTGTTTTTTAAAACAAAATCAAATCACCTCTTTTAGAAATAAAATCTAATCCTTTGTTTTAGAAAATAGGAATCTAAATCTTTCTTAATTTGAACATTTTCTAATTCCAATCTTTCTTAATTCCATTCCTTTCCAAATTTCAACTTTCCAAATCTTAAATTTTTCAATCTTTCTTAAATTCAAATCTTTCCTAACTTCAAGTATTTCCATAACTCAAACTTTAAATCTTTTTAAATTCAAACCTTTTCAAAATTCTAAAACTTTCTAAATTCCAAATCTTTCTTAAATCAAACTTTTCCTAATTCAAATCTTTCCAAAAATCAACTCTTTCTTAAGTTGAAACTTTCTAAATTCAAAACTTTCCAATTTCAAAACATTTCCTATTTTAACCTTTCTTAAAATGAAACTTTCCTAAAATGAAACTTTCCTAAAACGGAACTTCCTATTTTGAAACTTTTCCAATTTCAAAATTTTCTAAATTTAATCTTTCCTAGACTCTAGCTCTCTATGTTTTCTAAATCAAATCTTTCTTAATCTCAAGTCCTTCCTAAATCCTATCTTCCTAAGTCTAGGTTTCCTAAAACCAAGCTTTCCAAAGTCAAGCTTTTCAAGTTCAAATCAAATTCAATTCAATTACATGCTTCAACCCTAGGTTATCCTAAGTCCTAGGATGTCTAGACCCTAGTTCGACCCTAACCCTTAGAGTAAGGAAGCTTCCAACTATTATCCAAAAATTCTTTTCTAAACCAAGATGGTTTTCAAACTTCAATTCAAGTCAAAATGTTTTCTAATCTCAATCTTTCCAAATCAAATCCAAGTTCTTCTTCCAAGTTCTATCTTTCCAAATCAAAATCAATTTCAAATCCTCAAGTTCAATTTCAAATCAAAGTCAATTCCAAATTCCAATTTCAAATCTTTTAAGTTCAAATCAAATTTATTTTTCAAATCAAACTCTTTTCAAATCAAATTCTCAATCGGACTCTTGTCTGAACTACGACTAACCTGATTCCCAAAAAGGGTTACGTTGGCAACCCTCATGGGTGCTATCATAACCTTTTTCAAACTTTCAAGTTCAGAACTTTTCAAGTTTTCAATTCCATAACCTTTTTCAAACTTCTAGTTCCATGATCAATTTTAAATTTCTAATTCTACAATCTATTTTCAAATCTCTATTTCTAATTTCTAAAACTTTCAAATTTCAAATCAAGTCTTTTCAAATTCATTTCTAAAATCAAATCTATTTTCAAAATCAAACCTTCTTGTCGAATCTATTTTCAAAATCAAGTCTTATTCTCTCACTTGCTTATCATGCATCATGTCAATTCTTTTCTAAAAATTCTTTTCTAAAGTGGATAGTTTTGGACATTTATTAATTGAAGACTCTAATGAGTGAACTTGGGGTGAATAGACATGTAAGTACCACATGGGGCGGGGTAGGGTGATGGCTTAGTGCATCTTCCCTACACGTAACCAACCTTCAAACTTAGATCACTGTTTTCAAAGACCAAATGGAGTTATTTTCAAAAAATGGCTTAAATATTTTCCAAGGTTGCCAAACAACCTATTTTCTTAAAAAAACCCTCTCTTGAGGAAGTATTTTCAAAAACCTTTTCCAAAAAACCCTAAGTGTAATCTTTGGATTGTGCTTAGTTTTTAGGTGACCTAACTCACCTTAATCAAGTTAGGTGGTGACTCCAAAATTTTTTCTAAAAACCCTATTTCAAAAACAACTTTTAATTCAAAACTAGTCGCACTCATTCTTCTAGAAGGATGAGTTCTAACGAGAGAGCATTGTGTTTTTCTCACTTGTCTTTTTCGAGTGCGAAAAATCGGGGCACAGCAAGCCTGACAAACTAGTTTGAAATTTTGAAATAGAACTTTTTGAGAAAAAAGCTTGAAAAACCATAGTAAATGACATGAAAATAAAACTAGGGAAATGACAAGGCCTTGACTCTTTTTTCTTTTTTCTTTTTCTTTCTTTCTTCTTTTTTTCTCTCTTTTCTTTTTTTTTTTTTTTTTTTTTTCTTTCTTTTTCCTTGCTATTTTTTTTTCCATCTTTTTTTTTTGTTCTTCTTTTTTTGTGCATATCCTGTTACTAATTAACTTTTCTATATTCCTTTCTGCTGTGGTTTTTTCAGGATGTCGGATGCGGGCGACGACGGTTCTGAGAGGAGGCACTGCGGGTTATTCCTAAGGAGGATAATGCCAGTAGAAGCGGCTCTGTCCGAGGCGGGAGTGGTCGATCTCATCAATCTTCGAGCCAAACAGCTTCGAGTGGTAGCTTTGCGAGGGGATAGTCCTCTACTGCTCCAAATGAGAGCGTTAAGGACGATGTTGGCACGTTTGTTCATTCGAGGACTGGGTACAATATGGCATCTGTTTGCAATAAGTTCAAAGATGCCCCCTTTTCTGATGATCAGTTGGCGATTCCTAACGTTCTGACTTTACAAGAACTGGCTTACCATCCGAGACCTTACCTGTATTATGGTCGGATGCTGACGACTACCCATAGTTCGTTTAGAAGGGCCAATATCTCTGTGTTAAGAGACATGCAAGCATCGGCTTAGTCCTACCAGGATTTCCTCCTACAAATTGGCTTTGGCACATTTATGACTCTCTAGATGGACAAGCTTGATCATAGGCTAGCGATCAGTTTACTGGAGAGATGGTTTGGGAAGATGGGACTTTACATTTGGTGGGTTTTAAGTTGGGGCCCACCCCTGTTGACTAGGCGATGATTACTGGCCTATCTTTTGGGGGCTTCCCGATTTCTCTACGGTCCGTGACTGTTGCTGAGGCTTGCCTTCCCCTAGGCTTGCCAAGGATTGTTAGCTCGAGTTTCTCAACTTTGCTTTTATGTCTATTAGAGATAGTTTTTGCTCTCGAGCCTTCTTCAGGGGATTGGGTTATTATGAGGCACTGGTTGATATTATACGTCATCTTTAGTTTCTTTTGCAACAACAATAAGTCGGCAATTCCTTTACCTCTGGTGAGCTTGGTAGCTGATTTGAACACCTTCGATTACGTGGACTGGGGTGCTTTCACTTTTGTTGGTTTTCTATGAAGGATGAAAGCGAGGAGATCCGGAGCATGGGGCAACTTGACTGGATTCTGGCCTTTTCTGATATGGTGGAGTCATGAGTACTTGCCAATACGCCAGCCAAAGGTATTAGCTGCAGATGCGTTTCCACGAGCCAGGAGGTAGGCTAGACATCAGGTGGTCCAGCGATCCCTACTTACAGATTTCGTCGCCTTTTGGGCTAACCTGGAGTTATTGAGACCCCGGGATGTGACTTGGGCACCTTACCTTCAGTCTCCCCAGTATGCCGACATGAGGGACCTCATCCTCTTGTCTAGGTCACGGGTTATCTTTTGAGGCCACCTCACACAGGAGACGTATTTAGGGGAGCGTCATTAGAGGCAGCTGCACACTGACTTCCATTTTACTGAGAACTGTCCCTAGTATATGTTTGGATTTTATCAAGCTAGGGTTGAGATTCCTTACATTGTTAGGTGCCTGGCAACCGTTTCTTGCTTCTGCCTAGCGTAGACTACAAGGTTCATTTTAGGGCGAGGTCAATTGATGCCTTTACCCAGTTGGATCTGGTAGTTGGAGGATAGATGGCCGGTCATGAGGTGGTTGAGTTATGGCATCGAGCCCAAGGGTTTGTTTCTTAAGAGGTGTATATAACAGCTTGTTAGGCTCGAGACCAGTGCCGTGCTGAGGTGGATGCTTTGACTGCCCGTATATCTTTGTTGGAGGCCCACTGAATATGCTATTTGTGATTCATTTTTCATGTTCTTTATGCATTTTTTGGTGTCCTAATGCCGAGTTTTCTTTCTTCTTGTTTTTCTTGGTCAGGGTCCTTATAATGCCGAAGCTTCTTCTAGTTAGCCCCTTTCGTATGTGCTGGATATTGGAGATTTTGATTTGGATGATGATCTCGCTCCTTGAGGCGCCTCTTTCCTTATGTTGACACAGTTTTAGCTTTGTTAGACTTACAGTTTTATTTATGTTCTAAGGCCGTGTGTTGGCCTTTATGGATAATGATTATATAATGATTTTATATTTTTGCATGAGATGATGATTGGTTTTCTTTTTAATCCTATCTTGAATGTATGCTCATGAAGAATAGAAAACAAGAATTTATAAACACAGGAATGCATGAATCATGATGTATACAAAAAATGATGGATATGCACAGGCTTTAGACAAACATGAAAACTATTTGTGCATTGTTGCATGTATGGGTTTAAGCAAAGTTTTAGAAGTGGCAAATGTGAGATCCTAATTCTCTTAACCTCATTCTTAACTTGATTTCAATACATTTTATGAGGTGTTAATGCTAATTGAGGTGCTTGTTTAACATGTTTTAACATGTGTGAGTTATAGTGAGCTTTTCATAATTTTTAAGTAACATTAAAGGGTGATTAGTGGGCTTAATCTATGTTTAATTAGCTTAATTAATTACATGGATTATCTTATGTTAATCATGTTTAATTAAACTAATAATGGTTAATTATGTTAATTTGGTGATTAGTAAAGGAGGAGCTGGAAGTTAGGTGCGTGTGAGTGAGACACCTAGGTGTACGCTTAACCTAGTGTGGTGTGTGCTTGTGACAAGTGTAGAGTTAGATACAACTTTGTATCTAACTTGGCTGACAAGAGAGGGGAGAGAAAAAAGGAGCTTGTGTAGAGATTGAGGTGCTTGATAATGGAATCAGTTGGGAGCAAAGGAAGGAAGAGAAGAGAGAAAGAAAACAGAGGAAAACAAGTAAGAGAATTCAAAGGGAATCAAAAGGGAAAAACTTGTGTTCATCTTGAATTCATTAATTGAGGTAAGATTCATCATGTTCTTGTTAGTGTCATGTTATTTGCATTGATTAATGTATGTTAGTATGTTTTCATATTATTGGAGTTAGAGGGAGGTGATGGAGAAGAAGGTTGGTGAGGGCTTTCATGGTAAAAGTATTGATTCATCTTGGTGAATATGTTTTAGTTCGTGTTTGATTTTATTTCTAACTTGGTATTGCACTTTGGAGTCTTTGGTGAGCTTATGTGAAGTGTTGGGGTGGGTTGGAGATGAAAAATTATGTTTTGAGAAGTTCCATTTTTTAGCTAAGGTGATGGTGGGGGGAGGGGGGGGGGGGGGGGGGGGGGGGGGGGGGGGGGGGGGGGAGGGGCGGCGACCTCTGACCTTAGGAGTCGACACACGTAACATTTTGCTACAAATTTTTGGTGTCTATCCTGAGGTGTCAACTCCTAGAGTAGAGGAGTCGACACATTGAACAAAGTTTTACTCACTGTCCAAAAGTATCGACACATGTGACAGAAGGGTTGACACCTAGGGTTTGTAAGTCGACACGCTTTGGTAAAATGGTCATATCTCACTCTAGAAAACTCAAAATGACGCACTGTTTGAAGCATCGAAAATTAGACTCATGGGGTTTCTATTGATACAAAGTGGGCACTCTAATTTCTTGTAGATTGAGAGATATGACAGTTTAAACATTACCTAAAATTTCTATCAACAGCATAGTTTTCCAGAATTTCAGTCTATCTTTGAATGGACATAACTTTTTCACCTGAAATGTATTTTCCAAATGTATTTTTGACCCAAGACCTATCAATCTAAAGGTCTTTAAGCCTAGTTTCAAATGTGATTGACTTATTACATTGTCTTGGATTTTGGTGAAAATCATTTCTTATTTTTGGTTGTATTGTTTAGTGTCTATGACGTGTTGGACGTGTATCACTCGAACTTATGTAAGATGTATGCATTCATTGATTATAAGGTATACATTGTCATTTCTCTTTGATTATTATTGATCTTATGGTTCCTACACTAACATGATTGAGGTGATAGGGGTTCAAAGAGGACAAGAACCATCAATATCAACCAAGGACTAACCTTACCGTTGTGTGAGTACGGTAATAGGTGGAAAATACATGATAAGCTTATTCATATTGAATTGCTTATCTTTTGTATGATTGATGTTGGTGATTATATCTATGAGGTGATTATATATATGAGGTGATAATGGTGATTATGTATATGCGGTGAGGTGGCATTGCCTACCAATCATCTTGTATGCTTTGCATTACACTAGAGAGAGTTAACCACTGTGGGTTAACCAAGGCTTAGTCATGGTAGACTAGCCTAGGGATGCCACGATGGGTATTCCTTAATAACGAGCTATCGCTAATTGGGTCAATGTTATCTAAATTTGTGCACAAATGTGGGTGACACATTATTGTATTGTTGTATGTTCTTCACAGATATCTGTTGTAGATGTTTATATATATCATTCTTTATGAGTTCGATTATTTATCGTGAGCACGTTGACTTTTAGCTCATGCCCACACAGACTTTTTTGGCAGGTGAGACAAAGATGGGGGTCTAGTTCACTATAGTCTTAGTCTTAGCCATGGTGACTTTCATTGTTATGTCGGGATGTCGCATGGAAGGGATTGAAAAAGTTTTTACCAATGTATTTACAATGTCACATCGGCTTTTGTATGAGATATTAGGATTAGGATTTATATTTGTATTATGTTTTCTGTTAATGTAAGTTAGTAGTAGAAGATTCTGGGGAATTTGTTTATTTTTCAGTTAGAGATGTAAATGAGTTTAATTTATGGTTTATTATCACATTATATGTTTTATTATTTAGTTCTTGTCTCTTGGAAGTATTGTTAAGGTATTGCTTATAGGTATGGTGACATGTGTGATCACGCCCTGCCTAATGTGACATTAATGATGTCTAATTAGGTTAGAGGCATGACAACAAAACACACAGTTGCACAAGTTTTATAAAAACAGGCCCAGAGGTAGGCTCCAAGCTCTTGGTTTAACCATATGTCAGCCATGAGCTTGCTCTTCTCTAGAGGTTTTCCATCTTGGTCTTGCCATTTTCCTGCCATGATGGGATAGTAGTTGCCCCGTTCTCAGGGTTTCAATATTTAGACCCAATCTCTCTTCTTCCTTATCTGAAAAGAAAAATCTTACTCATAGCTCACTCGACTTCCTCACGGGGATCTCATATTTGGACTAATAAACTCTCTAGGTGACAACTGAAGTAGCCTTTAGCAAAGGAGCAGGCAGTTTCCATCCTCAATCTAAGAAGACTTTACTTAAGATCGTAATGTCGGCTAGGATAAGGGTAAGAAATGAAGGGCATGCAAGCTCAAATAATTTTCCTATTTCTAGCGGGGGTGATATGAACCAGAACCACCTTGGGTAGATTTTTGCTATTTTATTCATCCTTCTTTTTAGATGCTGCTATTCTTTTTTAAACTTGTTTAGACTAAGCAGTCTTCTCTGATCTAAGGGGGCTTTATTTCGAGTTGTAATGTGGCTAGGTGATGGGATTATCAAAGGAAAGGGTGTTAAAGGTCCAAGGTCTTTCACTTTTCCTAGGTTTGTTACTGACCAGTGATCATTTTTGTCAACTCTTCTCTCCTTCGGGCTTCTTCCTTGCCTTGTCGATTTTTCAACTTATACTTCTGTATAGACTTTTGCCCCCCTTTGGTTCACTGTTTCTCTTTGCTTTGCCCCAGCATTGCTATTTGCATAGTCTTTGCTTGTTTCTCATGATGCCTCATGGGGTTTTCTTTTTTTTTTTCAAGTACCGCATTGTTTTCCCCTTCTTTGAATGTGTGAGGAGGCTTTCTTTTACCTCAAGTTTCTTCTTTTCCTTTTTTTCTTTCCAATTTTGCTTTCACCCGTTATGGGCAGTGATCACCAGGTTGGGTTTGTCAAAAGAATGTAATTTGGCTCAAAATGGGTTTTTCAAGAGGGTATTTTTAACTGTATAGTAGAAGAATAGATGGCCTCTCTTCCTTTCAGACAAGATTGCTTAGTCTATTAAGTTCAGTCATAGAATTTTAGTGACATCCTTCAAGACAGGTGAATGCTAGTTTAAACGTTCTGTTACCCGTGCTTTACCTAGTGTGGCGGGTGGTTCATGGTTAGGGTGTTTGAATGAAAACTACTTGCGGCTCGAGTGGACTAATCAAAGGAACTGCTTTGTTGTTTAGGGAATTTGAAATGACGGTTTCTATTCCTTTTAAAGGTCTAACTGCCGACTACTTTTTCATGGCATCCTTCTGGTCCTGCCTTTTTCTATGATCCACTCTCTCTCTCTTTGCTTTCTTCAGTGTTTCCTCCCTTTGGATCGGAAATGGTCCCCACTGGTGAGGATGCGCGTACTATCCCTCCTCTTCAGGACAAGGCATAACAAAGAAAGAAAACTTCTAAAGAAAAGGACATTCACAAAAGTTGATAATCATAAACTTCAAACTCTTTTTCATTTCAAGGATTTTATATACATACTAGGCTCTTGATTTTTAAAGTAGAATTAACAAAAAATAGAATTAACAAAAAGTAAAGGCAAAGTTTCAAAAACAAAGAACATCCTTTTGGTAGCCATTTCTTTAGGTAGGTTTTGGAACCACGCCTGCCTCTTCCATACTCCACTCTCCAACTTCTTCACTGGGATGCACTAGATGGATTGATGCGTTGACTACAGAATGGTAGAGGTGGGTAGTCATATTGTAATTGGGGACGCCTCCTTTTCCTTCCCCTCCTCCAACTTGGCCATTAGGGTTGCACATCAGGTATTGGGGACCGTGACAGTTCTCCTTTGGTTGGTTGGTTGGTTTTCCCTTACTCAACTTCTATGACTTCTTTAGGTTTTGTGCCCAAGCTTTCTCCCAGGACATGCAGTTGCTTTTTTTTGACTTTCTCTTTTTCAGCTTTCTCTTGATCGATTTCAGTGAATAGGCTATCCAGATCACCCTCATTGAATTCAAATGCTGCCACAGGTACTTTTGGTTCACTGATGCCCCAACCCATATCCTCACAATTGAAGAGGTCCTCTATTAAGTGGTGCTCAGCCACAGCATATTTGGGGTACAAGAATTCATCTCCCCAACCATCAGCAAACACAGTACCAGTGGAAATGTCCTACATGGGTTCTTCCATAGGCCAGTCAATGGGATTTTGCTCTCCATTTGAGTTGTAAAGATAAACAGGGCATGGTGGTAGCTCTTCTTCCTAGTCACTTTCTTCCTCAGTCTCTGACTTTCCTTTAAAATTCTCTGTAGCTATAATGCCATCTGGATCTGCTTCCCTTTCCATAACTACGTTGACAGTGTGGTCCGGTAGGGGATTGGTGGTAACATTGGGTGCAAGGGCCAGCTTTGCTTCCTGAGTGTTGATAACTTTGCTATCAATGAGATCTTGGATCTTGTGCTTCAGAGAGAAACAAGACTCTGTGTCATGCCCTTGCCCCCGGAGTGATATTCGCAAGTAAGGGCTGGTTTGAAAGTTGGAGGCAGCGGACTTGGCAAAGGCCGCGGGGGTATAGGGTTCACGTGTTTGGCTTTGAGGAGCTCATGATAGGCCTTTGTTTGAGTGCATGCTAGGCGAGTGAATTCTATGTTCCATCAGTTATTTTTGTTGGGGTTAAAATACGATCGGGCTGTAATGGGTCTGGGAGCAGGTATTTAGACATTGGTGATAGGGATGTTGACAATGGGAGCAGGTAGTTGCGATCGAGCTTGTATATTGAGGGTAGTAAGGCTACTGCTAAGTTGGCAAGATAGCAGATACTCCTCCCTCCTTCTTACCGGTACCTTGGGTGGTTGCTACCTTCTTTGCCACATTTGAGAAGCCTTCACCCATTTTGGAGTAAGGGTCTATGATCCTGCCAGTTTTCAACCCATTCTTGATCATTTCCCCTTACATTATCAACTTAAAGAAACTCTTCCCAATGCTTAGGGATAAGCATTCATAATACAGGCCATGGAAGGTATTCACAAATAGTTGTACATATTCTTTCTCCACTAACAGGGGGTTGACTTGGGCAGCTACCTCTCTCCACCTTAGAGCATAGCTTTTGAAACTCTCCTTTTCCCCTTGGGTCATCATCATTAAAGCACACCAATCTAAGGTGAGGTCACTATTGTGTAGGTATTGTGATCGGAAGGCTATGACTAGCTCATTCCAGGTTGTTATTTTCCTTAGATCCAAGAAAGCAAGCCATTGCAAGGTAGACCCGAATAGGCTATGCTGAAATAGCTACATCAGAAGTTTGGGATCATTCTCATGACCACTTAACATACCTGCATATAATCTCAGATGAGCCACAGGATCTCCACTTCCATCGTATTTCTAGAAATCATGCATCTTAAATTTAAGTAGTCTAGGATGATCGGGAAAGAAACATAGTTCATCATAAGATGTCCCACCAAAGGTATCATAGCTTGTAAGCTACACAAGGACTCTTATAGACCTTATATCTTTAGATTGAGGCGATCTGGGCTCTTTTTTTTTTTTTTTTTTGGTTTAACAATCAGCAAGATGGTTTTAGGGTTATCTTCTGCCTCTTCCTTGATGTGCACCACTTTGAGGATTTTGTTGCTCTTACCCGTATTGTCAATGCGCAAGGTGAACTTTGGCGGGATAACCTCAGCTTATTTGGGGAGAGACGTTGAGGCTAAAGGATCAATGGCAGGTCCCTTGAAGGCTATCATTTGTACGAGCTTGAACATCTCGTCTATCTTTGTCTTCATCTCATTCATTTCCTCCGATGTTACCGTACTATTCTATTGATCAAGAGTATTTCCCTAACTCATCATTTATGCTGCTCGGTGTCAAGTAAAGATTAGTGTTCGGGGTATGAAATGTACTCATGTTCCTCTCTTTCCCTTTATAGGAGCAATGGTGACTTGAAATGTAAGCAAATCTCACTAAAACTATTTCTAGCCTTTGGTGAGACGGGGGGGGTGGAAATAAAGAAAAACAAGAAAAATATCATATGTTAGTTCATGGATTGAGGAAATTTTTGTGCAATGCATGACTTAGGGATGCCCCTGCCTTTCGATAGGGACTAATCATGATGTTTTTGCTTAGGTTGTGGAGATAGGGCCTTGCCCCTGTTATGCAATACTATACATGTGTCCGTAATCATTCATTTGTACATTCATTCATTCAAAAGGGATAATAATTTTATTGAGATGAATTTTCCTTGTACATGTAATTTTCAAAAGTATATTGAAACTAGGAGAGGGGACATTTCCTTAGGACTTTCACCTATTTTATTTTTACATTTGAAATCCTACACTACTCTTGAGTCTTCAGATTGGCCGTCTTTGCTAGAGGTCAATGAGAGACCTCGATTTTAGATTGCCCCTTGTCTTCTCTGTAGCCCTATCTCTCTAAGCCAAGAGAGATAAGGGCCGCTCTTTATGAGATGACTTTAATGCATGCCATAAGTCCTTAGGGTCACTTGGTGCCCTTAGGAATTTTGGTTGGGTTAATTTGAGCGAGAAGGGCTTCTGGCCATTCTTTGGGGGTTAATCAAATGCATAGAAATGCAATGACCTGAGTTACTTTAAGAGCTCTGGTCTTAAAATGAATACGGATGCATGAGCAGTTATGATGTGAAAAGATGTATTAATAGCACAATGACAAGAATCAACCAGTATAACAGCATGAATTGAACAAAATGTAAGGAAAAGTAAAGTGGCTGCCATTTTCTCCTTGGTTTTGAAATTAACGCATGTGTCTTAAATCCGGTTGAGATTCGGCTATCCATAGGGTGCTACATAAGCATGGGGTTGGAGGTTTACTAATTCTTTCTAAAAAGCTCGGTTCCTGAACCTTCAAACCTTTAGCGTCCACCTCTAAAAGGGTGAACCCCATCTTTGATTGGTGGTTTGAGCGGGGGAACTATCTAGAGACCGTACGCTAAGAAACTAACATAGCATCTGCCCACAATTAATATACTGTTCCCCCTTCTATCTAGATGGGTAGTAACTAGGTAATTATGCAAAAATGCAAATGCAAGTAAGCGCACCAAGTGTGTGTGAAATTTTTGAAAATGGAGGAAAAGACCTAACAACACACATCCTATTCTGTTCATTCATCACATACATGGCAGTTAATATGACATAAAATAAAATGTGAACAAAGGTCCACCTATAAAAGGAAATGCAAGGAGTTAATAACTTTTCAAAAAACTTAATGCAAGAGAAAGTAGATGGTCAATGCAAGAGCATGAATATGGAAAGCAATGCAAGGGCATGCAAATGGATGTTGATGCAAGAGCATGAATGTAACCAATGAATGCAAGTGACGACACTATTTGAAAATTTTTGTTTTTGGAAAATCATGTTTTGGTATTTAGAAAAATTTTAAAAAGTGTACAAAACTAGACAAAGAAACCGGAAATTCTAGATGAGTGAAGGGTGAAGAGACATGATAATGACCTAGCCCTCTAAGTTTTCATAGTGGAGTCACCAACTGTCGCACCCCAATTTTTGGACACCAAAATCCCTCTTCGCTCGGGAAAAAGCATGATGCTCTCTTGTTAGAACTCATTCTCCTAGAAGGACGAGTGCGACTAGGTTTGAACTTGAAAACTTGATTTGATTTAAGGGTTTTTTTGTAAAAAATGAGAGTCGCCACCTAACATAATTAAAGATGTGTTAGGTCACCTAAAACTAAGTGTAATCCGAAGACTTAACCTACGTTTTTTGAAAAAGTTTTGAAAATGTCCTTTTAAGAGGGTTTTTGGAAAAGTGGTCAAGATAACCTTTTGAAAACATAACTTCAATTTTGGTCTTCGAAATAGAAATCTATGATCCATGGGTTGGTTACATGTAGGAAAGATATCCTAAGATTATCACCCTACCCCGCTTTTTTGGTATCTACATGTCTAATCACCCTTTATTCTCTCACTTGAATAACCGATTACTATTATTTGCTTAATATCAACTTTAGAATTTTAAAAAATGGGTTTAGTCATCACTTTATGGATGAATGATGCATGATGTATATTTTTGAAAGAATGTTTGCAAACATGAAAGTTTTGAAGGGATTTGAAATAGAAATATTGAATTAATAGAAAATTTTAAAAAGGGAACTTGAGTTGAAATAAAGGTTATGACCACACCATTTTAAGTTGCCTATGTATCTCATTTGGCGAGAATCAAGTCATTCATAGTTTGGTCAAGGGGCCGATAGAGAAGAGACCCATTAAGGCCTTTAGAATGTTTTGAAGACACACTGAGGGTTTTGGAAAAGTTTGAAGATACTTTGAGGTCTTTGGAGAAAGAGAACTTGAGAGTTTTAGACAAATGCATTTGAAATAGGACTTGAAATGTTTGAAATGTTTTTGAACTCGGTTTTGAAGATGATTTTAAACGATTTTTAAATTAACTCAAGGGAGTTTTGAAATGCTTTTGAAACAACTCAAGGGAGTTTTGAAAATGTTTTGGAATAACTTAAGGAAAGTTTTAGAAATGTTTTGAAGTCTTATTTTGAAAACTTTGGAGGTAGAGTTTGAAAATGGTCTTGTGAACTTGTCTTTAGAATGCTTTTGAAAATAGTTTTTTGAATACCTTGCAAAAGGCATGTTTAACGTTTCAACACCTTCAAGAGGTTAGTCATTAAAGGACTAAACTCCTTCAAGGTTATGAGTTTTGAAAACATGTTTGGAAAAAGGGGTTAGAGACTTTCCTTTTTGGTTTTAAAAACTTTAGGGTTATGTTCTTGAATATCTCACTTATATTTGATCAATCGTAACCATGGAAGGATTAGGGTCGCTTCAAGAATGTGATACTTGAAAATCATTTTTGAAAAGACCTTTTGAAAACACTTAGGGTTTAGGAACCCTAATATGGACAACCTTGAAGGTTGTATTTTAATGTATCACCTTCCCTTGGAATCCCTACCCATATAGGGTTAGGGACATTTTAGGGTTATGATTTCTTGAAAACATTTTTCAAAATAGTTTTTGGAAAGTATTAAGTGTCTAGCCATTTTAGTTGAGATAAGTTTAAGAGAACTTCTTGGAAGCATTTTTTATGATAAAATATAAGAATATTTGAAAAGGTTTTGGAGTTGATTTTTGAAATCTCAAGAGAGTATGATGTTTTTGAAAATATGTTATGAAAATGTTTTTTTTTTCTTTTTTGAGTTGAAAGATTATTTGAAAAGGGGTCTTTGAATTGGAACCTTAAAGCTTACTAACCTAGGTTGGGTTGACTTAGGGTTAACTAACTAAGGTTAGGTTGGACTAGGGTGGGATTGACCTAAGGTTAACTAACTAGAGTTAGGTTAACCTAGGGTTAACTAATTGAAAATGGATTTTCTAAGGCATTGGAAGCTTGGTTGGTGGAGTGTATAGGCCAGGGAGAGGTGGAATCTAACTTAGGTGCTTGGAGGATGACGTGTATATAGAATTTCGAGGTTCAGAGGCTATTTTCATAGAGCTTTGCTACTGTTTTTTATTTTGGAATATGAAGAGCGGGAGGTCTATATTTATAGGCAAATTAGAGAGGGCTAGCGCATGTACTACATGCGCAAGCACTGTTCCACTATTTGAGTGTCACGTGGCACACTCTGTACTGACTTAACTTAAGGAGCAAGTAAAGTTTTGATCGATCTGATCAAAATCTGGGCACATGTAGCACATACTCTGCCATCGATAATTGTGCAATCTGGGAAAGATTTTGGGAAATTGGTGCATCTATGACATTCTCCTAGTGTTTTTTAAGAACCTAGAATTTTCAAGGAGCTTGAAAGGTGATTGGAAGAGTAAGATATTACCTCGGGAAGTGTACATGAAAACACACTTTTGTGAAGCGTCTGTGATACGCTCCGTGGATGTTCAAAAGTAGTAGTTTTTTGGGCTACGTGATCTGGGTCTTCGGGAAGCGATCTCTCCGATCGGACCGTATCAATGAAAAGTGCTTTGGAAATACTTTTGGGAATTCTCTAATTTATGCATTTCTCAAGTCGTTTGATGATGCGTTATAATCAGGGAATTAGAGAAAAAGACAACATTAGCGGAGCATCTGTGAGACACCCTAGGGGTTACCGAAAATGATAGTTTCTGAGCTATATGATTGAGGGCTTTGGGAAGCAATCTATTCAATTGAGCCATATTGATGGAAAGACCTATAGTCAAGCTTTTGGGAATTTCCTGATTTATGCATTTCTCAAGTCATTTGACGGTGCATTATAACTAGGGAATCGAGAGGAAAAGACAACCCTAGGAGAGCGTCTGTGAGACGCTCCAAGGGACTTTTATTGAGTTGGAAGTGTTTAGAGTCATAGGGCTCACCTTGGATTGAACAAGGGCATATGATATGATCTACCAGTTTGGCACCTAGAACCTATGTAGTTTTGGGGCGAGCTTGGGCCACTAGAGGTAAAATTGTCATTTTGACCGGAATTGGTCAAAAAGGGTCAAGATGGATTGGAGTGGCATATTAAGCATGCCAGACTGTTCATGGATGGTCTTGGAAGGTGTTTGCACTATTTGGTGGGATTTGGTGGAAAATGCCTAGGTCATTTTGACCGGAGTTGACCGAAACGAGACCGGAATTGGTTAGGATGGTTTATTGAGTACGCCTAACCTCCTAGGGGCATTTTGGAAGGGTAGACTTACCGTGTTAAGGGTTTTTGAACTTTCTCAAAGTCGTGCCTAGAGGCCTAAGGGGTCATTTTTCATCGAGTCGGGCTAGCAAGCACCAATGTTAACCTAGAAGTTATTTCCCAAAACCGCCCAGTCTCGGAAGCTACCTGTATGGTGTTGGTCCCTAAGACTGCTTGGTCTCAAAGAGCTACCTGTAGGGTGGTGTTGGTTCTTGAGATAGCCCGATCTCAAAAAACTTCCTGTAGGGTAGTATTGGTCCCTGAGATCGCCTAGTCTTAGAGAACTACCAAATGAAGGACATTCTACATTGGCGTGCTAGCAGGAGTGAACCAGCTGGAATTTGATAAGGTGTTAGTCCCCGAGATCACCCGATCTCAGGAAGCTACCTGGATGACGTCAGTTCCCGAGACTGCCCAGTCTCAAAAAGCTGCCTAGATGGCATGAGGGCAATATGGCTTTTTTAGCTTCCATTGGGCCTTATGAACCTAAAAAGTGACCAGTTGATTAGATTGGAGTTTGAAAGAGCCGGCTAGGGCTTGCATGTGTTGTTATGTTTGAAACTAGATTCGGTCGGGCTGAAGATTGCTGAGTAGGCAAAAATGGGGTGCTTACAATATGGAGGCTTAATTGTTATAATTGAAAGTACAAGTCCTAAAATAAAATTCGATATCAAGTGTATGAGCACAAAGTGTAATTTACCCCATTGAAATTAGCCAAGGAAAGCATGCGTTTGTTGCTATTATTTTTGTATAGCATGTCTGGACCTCGACTAATTCCCTCCCCAGTGTTCGTTTTATAATAGTAAGGCCCCATTTGGTTGGGCTTATGAGGCTAGCTTTTTGTTTAAAAGTTGTTTAAAAAAGCCCAACTCGTTTGGCAGCTTGATTTTAGGGTTATGCTTTTGGGCTTTTTTAAGCTGGAAAAGCATGAAAGCAAATGGCCAGCCTAACCCATGATTTTTGGCTTTTGTCAACTGTAGCAGAGCTACAGTAATTTAAATAAGGCCTGCTAAGTTACATCAATGCCCTTACATAACTTGTATAATTCCAAGACCTATCCCACTATAAAACATCCCGCAGATGGCTCTAGGGTTCCCGCTCTCTATATTATTTCATTGCTCGCCCAAGAGAGAAGTTTTATAGCCGACGTCGAAGCTCGCCATCGCTACTGCTGCAACTACTCCGGTTGCCGATCAGCGCTGTTTCTTTGAAGATCTCTTCCCTCTGGTTTGTCCCCTCTTCTTTCATCATCGTTTGGAATAATTTGTTGTATGATGTAGTTCTGTATATTCATTTCTAGGGTTTGATCTCATATGAAACAAACTGTTGGTTTAAGTTGGGGTTTTTGTTTGTGGTTGCTAATGTGTTGTTGTGTATGTATGTTGACTAAATATATCCACAAAAAATTGATAGATCTAGCTCACAAAATTAGGTTTTTGAATTTTTAACTTAATCTTATTTGGTTTGTTGGGGCTTTTGCCTTTCTTCCTCATCTTCAATTTGCTTTCAACCAAATGTAGATCTATTTCTTAAAAACAGGTTATGGGTTGCTATTACAGAGAATGTAATTGGGGCTTTTAACGTTTTAAACTTAGGGTTTTTGTGTTTCTTTTGATCGTGTATTCTCACGCTCTCCACTATCTATTCTGAGTGAAAGAAAAACATATGTTTCACAAATTATAAAATTAGGGTTTGCAATTTACTAAAATTGGGAAACATCAACTGGTTTTGGCTTTGGTTGTGTACAACAAGGGGCTTTTGGGTTTCTTCGTCTTCTGTTGTCATACTTTGTTTCAAGCCCACAAATAATTAGCTTTGATTAATTTATTCTCAGTTATTGTTGTTTAATAGTCTAGTAATAGGGAATTAAGGTTTTCCCTTACTCTTGTTATATGCTTCAGCTTGTAATGTGGTAGTGTTATGTGTACGTTGACTGCAATTATGATTTTGTTATTCCCAACTGGATTGCTACTGTTTTCCATTCGAAGATATATGTATATGTATGATGGCTTTAGGTCTGCCTACATATGGGGCTTCACAGTACTGTTGTGTTTACTAGCAAGACAAAGGCATAAATGGCTTTTCTTGGCTTACCCATCTCTAGGCAGATTCTCTCTCTCCGTGTTCTACCTCTGTTCTTTCCCCTCTTCTTCTTGTTCTAAGGCATGTTGCCCGTTATGGATTTATTAAATGCTGCATATATATTCTTACTACTAGATTGTCTCATTTTGCTCTGTGTGTGTGTGTGTGTGTGTGTGTGTGTGTGTGTGTGTGTGTCTCTCTCTCTCTCTCTCTCTCTCTCTACTTATAGATACTTGATATGCTTCTCATTCTAATATATTTTGTTTGAATTTACCTTTGATGAGTACCATATATATACTGTAGTACAATGTCTTATTATTGCATGTTTGTAGTTTTTTTTTTTCTGACATGACCATAGTACATCCCTATAGATAACATAACATCTCATACATCCACCGTCACATCTGCATGGCCACCAAGGATGTGCAAATGTGATTTTGGTTATTGTATTGTCAAGATTTTAAGATCAAAAGATAATCCAAGTTGAGCATACTAGTCTTGTCCAGTGGTCAGTTTAAATAATGTAATTTCCATTTTTTACATGAATGTTTATTGGTCATAACACTAACACTTGCACCTCATACATCAGACATATGGTAATTGGATTGGTTGGTGTGACCAAACAGCCAGTCACACACCCACTCTGGGGACACGTAATGCCTCTGAAGCAAATAATCCAAATATGGTACACCCAAGTTATGATAAGATGTTAAAGTCAGAAGCTGATATAGTCCAAGTGCAACAAACTCTCCATGTCCTTAAAGTAGTTATATTTGTGATGTTTGCACTTATCATAATTTGCCAATACGTATGTAATAATGCGTAGTTTGTCTTCATTTTCTTTGTATGGGACCTATATATTTCATGAGTGGGAGGTTTTTATTGTACTAATGTCATTACTGTCATTTGCAATCTTATGGTGTTTTATACTTAAATGCTATAATGTTTAGTATGGCTTAACAAAGCACACGAAGGGTTCGCCTCCCACGCAATGAGAATGGTAAAAGGGCAAAGTACTTTTAACCACCAAATGTAGAACCATCAAAAGCAAGCTGGGATTCAATCATTCAAAGAGTACACAGATTTTCCCATATTGCGTGATTTGCCAAATCAGAAAAGGTAATAGGCCACACTAGTACTTGACTAATAAGGGGTATTCAAGTGTCATGGAGGATTACTTTAATATTACACAAAATTTTCATGATCAAAAGAAAATGAAGAACAAGTACAAGGCACTAAAGAAAGATTGACGGCATGGACGCACCTACGAAATCTTGATCATGGATGCACTGAACTTGGTTAAGATGCTGAAAGGAAACCTTCACTACTCCAGATTATTGGTGGGATAAAATGATCACGGTACAATAACTCAGTATGCTGACACCCATAATACAACAATTGCTAACTGCCTTGGGTTGGGAACATTCCCTAGGCTTACACCTGAGGATCCATTATATATGATTGGATTGAACCTTATCACAATCCCTGCAAATAGATAAGTGTTTATGGGCCCCCCTTATGATGTTATCCGCCTTGGTTGGCTACAGCAAGAGTGTTCCATGATCCATGCTCCTTATGGGCCCCCACCTCCCTATCCTTACCCCCACCTCCAACTCCTAATGGCCACTTCACTCCTCCTCCTCCTCCACTTGGTTACTAAAGCTGCTATTTGTGTTGGCTGGTTTGATTGGACAAGAATGAATGTTTGGTCATGGATGCTTATTTTCTTGGCGATGACAACCTAGATGTGGACTTGTTCTTTTTTTTTTTTCAACTGCATTAGTAGGATAGCTACTATACTTGTTTGATTGCTTGGACAAGTTTGTTTTTCCAATTGTTATGTAAGCAGTACGCTGCTAAAGTGTTGGCAGCGAGTGCCTTCACTTCATTTTTAATATCTAATGCATTGCGTGGACTTGTTGATGACTGGATTGAAAACATGTTATGATGATTGTTTTTATATGTTATGCACAAGTTGCCTTAACATGGTTTGTAATTCCTTAGAGCTTAATTTGATGAATGTTTGTAAATCAGGTTGCCTTCAATTGGTTTGGCAATGGTTGCCTTGACGAGTATGCACTATGTTATGATATGGTATGCACATATTAGCTATAGATAAGATATGCTTGTCCAACTGGGATTGTAATGTTGTATTATCTCATGCGTAGGAGGTTTTGAATTCATTCAAATGAGTAAGGATGAACCCCTACAACAATATAGATAGATCTAGTAGCTCTAGTGGTGTGACAGATGAAGAAGCTTCAATACTTTATGCTAGGTGACATCAAACAATGATGAATATTTTACTAAAATCAGGTTTTGATTGTCTTCAACAATATCACATGTCATGTGTTGATAAGGTGTCATGCCGCACCTCAGCATGTACAGGGTATGATTGGGTGATGGAATTCTTGACTGGTCATGATGGGCGTTGTCATGAAAATCTTTTTATGGAGAGTGATGTATTTTTTAAATTATACAGCGAACTTGTGAATAAATATGAGTTGGAGGTACCTAACAAGGGGTCAACGATTGAGCAAAGTGTAGCCATCTTCTTGTGCACTATAGAGAAGGGGTTCAGTAATCAAGAATTGTAGGAATGTTTTCAACATTCTGGGGAAACTATTAATCGGCACTTTCATGCTGTTTTGAAGGCTGTTAAAAATATGGCAGCCCACGTTTGTCGGCTAACTAACGATCAAAATTATGTCCACCTCTACATTGCAAATAATCGAAAATATCATCCATTTAAGGTACGTTTGTTCACTGACAAATATTCGCCTGGCCATATCAATGTGGTTCACTTGCATGTTTTTTTTATAGGACTGTATTGGGGCATTGGATGGGACACATATTCAAGCAAGGTTACCACAAGAGGATGTGATACCGTATTTCGATAGGAAAGGTTGTCATGCACAAAACATTCTTACAGTGTGCGATTTTGACATATGTTTCACTTTTGTATTTGCTAGATGGGAAGGTAGCATGCATGACATGCATGTGTTTTACAATGTCGTAATGGACCCGAACAAGCACTTTCTATATCCAGAAGGTGGTATGTTGTTACTCTATTTTACTAATGTTGAATTTTATTTACTTTGTTGATAAATACTATCTTGTCGATGCCGATTATCCAAATAAGAAGGGATATCTTGTCCCATACAAGGGAGAAAGATACCACTTCCAAGAGTTTCATCGAGCAGAGTCACCGAATACTGAAAATGAGGCATTCAACCAAGTACACTCTTCATTGCGAAGCGTTATTGAAAGAACTTTTGGACTATGGAAAGTAAGATGGGCTATCTTGAGGGATATGCCGACCTATGACATGAAAGTGCAAACTACAATTGTAGGTGGGTCAATGGCTATACATAATTTTATTAGGCAAAATACTGAACGCGATGAGGTGTTTAACCGTATTAAAAATATTCAGCATTTTGTATAGGAAGAGGAAGTGAATGATGGAAACATAAATCAGGAGCAATCCTTCAACTTGATGAGTCAAGATGAGGTACAAATGAATGCATGTAGAGATAACATACAACAACGTATCGTTCGCCATGCAAACCGTCGCAACCGATAGTTGGCTTTTGGTTAGGACACCTCCAAATGGCTGTTGCTGATGCCCATGTTGTTTGTTTCCATTATCATATTATGTATATAGTTTGACTATTATTGTATGGTGCGGGACTAGTTACGTCTATGTTTATTCGAAAATATTGTAATAGTAATTATTATTTATGCATCCAGTCACCTCAGGCCCAGAAACCATATAAAAATGATTGGGTTAATGCATTAACATTATATTTGTATTTTGCACAATAACTTATAATTTATGTAATATTTTATTTTTATACTAATTGAAACAAGTTTGTTTAAATTATAATAATTAAATTAATAAGTTTCAAAATGACAAATTTCTAAAAAAAAAATTTACTTTTCGTCACTTAAGAACACCTACTGACAAGTGCAAACAAGTTAAAGGTAAAATGGTTATTTTTACAAGATACAGCATAAAAAGCTTTAAGCCATTACCAAACGTCCTATGCAAGCTTTTTAGGAAATAAGCCAACTTTTTTTTTGCACGTTACCAAACGCCCTATCCAAGTTTTTTTAAGTTAACTTTTTTCCTGTACTTATTTTAAGCAGTGCGAAAAAGCTGTACCAAATGGGACCTAAGTACTAGAGGAGGTGGAGGTACACATGTGTGCCCATTACTCACACCAGTTTCATTAACTTAAAATTTTCACTAATCACCTAGTAATTCAGTACCTGAAAATACATTTTCATCCTAAAAAAGGCTTCACATACCAATCTAACTAACCACCCACTAATCTACTAATTGAAAATATTTATTTAAATTACAATTCTATCCTTTTGCTTTATAATATTAGGTATAGACTTGAAGTGGAGGCACAATTATTTGTGTGCCCCTAACTTCTAGTAACTCCACACACCCATTAGTCTAACTGATTGCCCATTATTGATCCAACTCATCCCTACTACCCATTACTATTCATTTAAAATTACCATATTATTCCTAAAAATGCTTCACATACCAAACTACAGTATTTTCTTAATAATAATATAGATAATAAATTGCAATTCTATTCTAAAAAAGCTTCACATACCAAACTCTAGTGTTTACTTTATAATAGTATAAATAAATTACAATTCTATCCCCAAAAAAAGTTGCACATACCAAACTTCAGTATTTGCATTATCTATACTATTATAAAGCAAACACCTCAATTTGGTAAAGTCTGAAGCCTGAAGCCTAAAACCTGTCACAATAGTGGGGTTAGTGGATTAGTGGGCTAGAGTTTTCCGGATTAGTGGAGAAAAACTACCGTAGTGGGTGAGTGAAAAATGTTAGTATATTTATTAGTGTGTGGTAACGTGCATACACATAGTGTGTGTACCACTTTCTAGTAATAACTACAAGTGGAGACACACATGTGTGACCATTACATCCATTAACCCCTCACCCTAGTAACCACCATTTTATTCCCATTAACTAAAAGACTCTAGTAGTTCGTTAAGTTAACTATGCATATAAAACTGACAGGGACTTCACAGACAGGCATGTGTGCCCATTACATCCACTAACCCCTCACCCTAGTAACCACCCCTTTATTCCCCATAACTAAAACACTCCAGTAGTTAGTTAAGTTAACTACACATATAAAGCTGACAATGATTTCCCATATCCAATTCTCAAATGTTTACTTTGTAATAGTATAGATATAGATTAATTTTGTTAATAATAAGTAAAAATAAAATAAAAAATGTGTGTTGTTATTTGGGTTACCATACATGTTTTCTATTTTGTTTCATTTATTAAAAAAAAAAATAACCAGAACACAAAAAACTAACAACAAAAAATGAAAATTGATAGCATTTCACAAATAAAATCTATTTTGGAGTTTCTTGTTTTATTTCATTTTCTACCACCAAACGCGCATGAATTATCTGAGTCACAAATGAGTCAATCCAAAGTTAGTCAATTCACAATTTTATGACAAACCAAATAACTTGGTAACAAAATTAAATTCAATAAGACCAATTCTTAAATAACTTGAACTAATTTTTGTTCTTTCATAGAATTTTCAGGACCAACGTGAATATTAAAATGGAGCACATCATAAATCTTCATAAGCATTTAGGTGAATGTGTATAAATTGGATAAAATTTTAACTTACACAGATGTTCAAATTCATAAGTTTGAATATACATATTGTTGGCAGTATATTTTAAATTATTATTTTATCCCTCAGTTCCTATTAAAAATTTTATTTTAGGTTAAATTACCAATACATGAGCATGTATTGATATGTCCGTCTAGATAACCTGGAAATAATATTTTTTTTGAAATGATTCATTAGAATTAAGTTGTACAAATCTAAATTTCTTATTTTTATTTGCTTTGTTAGGTAAATAAACAGCACATGAATAGTAATTTCTTAAAAAAAAAATTTAGCTACTCATAAAAAAAGAATAGACACAAGTAATTTTTTTTTCTTCGAATTTTCTTCTTTATCTTCAATAAATCCAAAATCCAAGCACACTAGCAGTGGCGTAAGAGAACAAAGGAATTGGCTTAAGGGTGGCTGCTACTTAAGGGATTATACTGGCAAAATAGTTGCTATTGGTATGCAGATTATAGTTTATACTGGTATTTCTTCCCTTCAAATTGCAGAGGCTATGGTTGTTAGAGGAGGACTTTGTTTGGCCCTCGAAACGGATTAAACTGCTATCTATCAAGAGAATGGCGCAGAGGTGATATTGCTGAGTAGAGGATCTTCAATACATTTAAATATTGCTTTTGTGATAGAAGACTAATTAATGTTGAGGTCTCCTTTTACATCCATTTTTTTTTTCTTCTATTAAAAGAATCTGTAAAAAGGCTACATATATGTGTGCTCGGCAAGCCCGTTCGCCTAAAGAAACTCGGAACTGAAAATTCAAATTTCCAGAGCTTCTGTAATTTTGTTGGTTGTGTGATGAACGCTTTCTTTGTTAATAATCACTCTTCGGCTTTTTCTAGAAACTAGTAGAGGTGCCCGTACCTAGTTATCTTTAATTAGGATAATAGACAATGTTTCGGTTATTTAATTCAAAACATTCCATTACTAATTAGAATCATTGATAGCTTTCAAATTTCATGTAAGCAAAGAAAAATAAGTGTATCCTGTATGCTTATTATCTACAAACTTGCGAAAATAAGCACATCTATTTTGAGTACGCATTCAGTTTTGACCTATAAATACTGAACCCTACCAGCCATCACATACTAATTCATCAAACTTGCAACAAAATGCTATTGTAGACAACACATGGGCACTCATAAATCATCAAATGATAGGCTTGCAGTGAAGTTTGGATAACTTCCAGTTGGCTCACCATCCTCCATAATAACCTGCTTTCGATTCTCTTCGATATTGAAAATTATGAAGCTTCTATCTTCAATTAACTTTAGCTTGCTTTCTCAAAAAAGATTAACTTTAGCTTGCAGTCAATAAGCACAACCATCCCCAATGATGTGTTTTCACAACTGCAGAGCTTCCATTAGATCAGGTGTATTGCAATGGACCATTGTGTAAACCCAACTTAGTAAGTTAACTCTTATTTTTGAAAATCAACAAAATAACACTTAATCAAAAACAAATACATAACCAGGTAAATCTATGTAGAACACTTGGTCAATACACATTATTGACAAAAAAATCACCACCTTGTTCGCTTTTGTTAATTAAATGAAACAACTGTGGAAGCATCTAAGAAATAAAACTGCCACAAAGATTAAATGTAATGAATAGTTAAGATTGTTAGATTAGATAAAACTAAAAAGACTGGCTTTTAGAAAATTCTTGCCCTTTATCACCAAAGACATGTTGGGAGCAAAAACAAAAATGGAAGTTCAATAAACAATTCCACATAAAGCATACACCTAAGTAAATTGCCTTACAACATCTGAAGTCTCTTGGAACTACTTCATACCTACTACTCGAGGTATTTTGAGTGTCTTCCAGAACATGTTCAACAAGCAGATTAAGTATTAGTAACCTACCAATTAATGAAAACAAGCGATGTTACAAGATGTAGAATATTGTAACTATATGTTCTTTTCTTCTACACAACATATAAGTTACATGTCTACTTGAAAATCATGTTCACAAAGAACCTTAAGAGTATAGGGATTGTATAGTGATTGAAAATTATGTGCGTGAAGAACTTACTAGCTCGCCTCCAGCATCTCAAATTATACGCATTGTGAAGAACCTTAAAGTCTATGGATACTACCGTGGAACTACCAAATCTATCTCCAAGACAAAAGTGCATAGTTTAGTGACTCTGAGCACTATCACCATTTTAAATGTACGAACAGTCGACAAGGAGCACAAGAATTATCAAAGTTTGTTAAAAGATTGGTTTAGGAGGCATATACAGATTAGAGTCTAGTGTGAAGGACTGAAGTTTTGTTTAAGCAGACATGGATATTGCTACAATAATAGGTGATAAAGACAATTGTGATTAATATAGGTCTTGAGAAATGTATTTATAATTGGAGCAAAACATGATAAACCCTTGGAAAAAGAGAGATTAAAACAAAAACTACCAAAATATAACTATAACTTTTTTTGGTTGTTGGTTCAAACAAGACATCCAACCAAACAAGAAGAAATATCAAATCAAGGCAGGAAACATTTCAAAAATCTATTACAAGTATAATCTCAGTCATGTAAGACATTGATATGTGTAAGAAATTGACTGTCACACTCGATCCAAACAAAATGCTTAGATGAAACTGTTTAAAAGCAGGAACAAATGCTAAACTTCGTAAATTATGATCACAAACATAATTTAGACCACAAAAGGGTAAGAGTCAAATGGGCTTCATGCAATGTAAAAGCAAGCAAAAAAATTAGAAATAAAAAAAAATAATCCATCCATTCATATAATCTCGTCATGATAGTCATGCCTTCCTTTTGGCTAAAGCCTCAAAATGCGGTTCAGCAGGGTCATCTCATCATAAACCCACATTGACAATTCCCACGAACATGTAGTGATAGACAAGGCTAATTAAGTATTAAGTAAAGGCATGGAATCAAATGCTTAAAAAATTAATATTATGTATACTCTGAGATTGCATACCAATAGAATGTAACACATGGGCACCTTGAGATTTTAGAAGGAAAAAAAAAAAAAGAATCATAGTTAGAGACGCAAAATAGATGGTTTAAGAAAGAAAATAATAATACAAAAATCCATTTATATCACCATAGCATAGTGATATACAGACATACACACCCAAGAATAAATAAATAGAAATAAAACAACAAACAAACAAATAAAAAATCAAATTTCATTGTAAATACTCCAGCTTAAAGATAAAAGACATATTATCATTTTTTATTTTTTATTTATTTTTGGGTAAGTAGGTGAAAAAAAAGTTTATTCCTACTACTGTGGTGTAGCCCCCTTTAAAACCTTATCAAACAAAGTTAAAAAAAATTAATTATCAACTCTATAGGAAATTTCTTTAACTGTCAATGTCTTAGTATGCATAATTTTTACACCAACAGAAAGAACACTAGGGATTCATCAAATTAAAGCCTGCTAGCAGCAAAATCTAATGTATTAAAGCCTGCTTATGGCCATCCATTGTCCACACGAGCATAGATCTTGAAGTTTAGTACAATTGTTAACTTTAGTCCCATAATAAGAGTCTAGACCTGGTTCCTACCAACTATCCACCATAAAACTTTTTGGGGAAGACCAAATAAAAGTAAAAATGATCAACTGAAACCTAAAGTTCCCTAAAAGTATACCTTTGCATCTCCTTCAATATCTTCCTTCTTAATGCAATGGGATCATCGCAAGTGGGCCACATTAAAATTTAGATTAAATGAAGAAAGCCAACTATTATGTCTAAGCACCTACATGGTGCAACAAAATGGGTGAGAAATAAATAAATTGTTTATATACCAAAAGCTTGCAATTTTCTAAAGAAAATTTTTCTTGGAAAACATTAAGTCAGACAAGAAAAGACTGTTTAGCTAGGAAACCAAAACAAAGATCATGCATCTAAATCTCTACCCAACAAAATTACAATATCACCTAATTCTTATGATACAATAGCTAGCTCACTCCTTCAATCTCTAGCAAGCTAAAATGCAAAAAGGCAAATATATATCTATGCATGTACATACATATGAACTCATATCTATAAATATGTATGTATGCCTATAGACTGCTATGGAAAAGGAAAAGGAAAAGTTTTATTTACAAGAAACCCACTTAAACAATAGCCCACTAATAAAAATAGAAGTTGCATTCCTATATCTTGTATATCTGTGAGAAGGGTAGAGAGGACCTGAGGTGTATTGAGCTCAAGAGAAGGGATCGGAACTTACGTAGCTATCAAATGACCTTTGTAATCATGGAGTGATCAAACCTTTAGAACAAGAAATGCCACTGAAAATTGTAGGACGAAGCAAAGACTTCAAATTATGCCACAAACGATTACAGTACATTACTCCCATAGAAAAGGACTCCAATAAAAATAACAAATGGTAAGATTATGACCTTAGAAAGAAGAATCTTGCTCTAACATGTTTGTTATCCCACCCAAATGTATTACAAGTTTGGTTAGCTCCAACAGCTTGCCCATTCACTTGAATGTAGTGAAAATAGGTTGGGTTAGGTTCTTAGGGGCTTTATGAAACCATATAGCACCCCAAAATAGTTCATCCCCCAAAAATGGGCAAACCAAATGAAGATCAACTCTAGAGGCATTCATTTGAAAAAATGAAAAATTTTCAAAAACACAAGATTTTACCTGACAACCATATTATTCCCAAGGGAACACATTTTTCAACTCAATGTTGTAGGCACCTCCATATTTATCAGCCAAACTCAAAGACCTAATCCAACAAGCTCACAAAACATTAGATTTTTGTTGATATAACTGAATACTCTTTATATGTTGTAATTATTGTTATTAATTATACATTCACTTGCATCATAACAAGAAGCTTGGCATAAGTGGGTCAATTATTCTCAACAACAAAAAGCAGCAGCAATTTCAACTACATCACCAGAGAAGAGATCTTGAACTCATAATAAAATGAAAGACGAAAAATGTGAAGTACCTCACAAAAAAGCAAAGTATTCAACAAAAAATCCATCCTTCAATGAAGGAAAAAAGAAGATAAAAACATATAAAACTCAAGAACAGAAAAGAAAAAAATATAAAAAAAAAAAAACCAAACAAAATAATAAAAAAATTTGAAACCCTACAAGAAATGCAATGAAACATTAAAAAAAAAAAAAAAAAAAGAACTAGGAATGTAAACAAAATTGAAACAAAAATCAAACATCAAGGAAGAAAAACATAGGAATGACCTCAAGAACAAAAACAAAAAAAATATAGCAGCCACCACAGGACACCCAAAACAAAATCCTCAAATCATTCCAAAAAAAAAACGAATATCTAACCAAAATAAAACTTCCATGAAGCAAAAAATCCAAAAAAACACAGAGATGTCCTCAAGAACATAAAAAAAAGTAACTAAAAACTAAACAAAATCCTCAAATCCATAAACAAAAATTAACATCCATGAAGAAAATATACAAGAAAAAAGCAAAGATGACTTCAAAAAAAAGTAAATAAATAAACCAAAGAGAGCAGCAATCACAACAAAAAAAAAAAAAATCCAAGAAAACTCTCAAATCAGTCATACAAACAAAATTTCGAGCAAGAAAAAAATGCAAACCCTACCCGAAATTCACGAAAGGCAAAGGAGAGATGCAAATCTGAAGAGGGAAGGAGGTTAAGAGCATTGTGAGGTCACCAGAAAAAAGAGAGAGCTAAATGGTGGGTAACCCCAATGCAGAGAAAGGGCAGTGAATTAATTTGAGCAGTCACGTTATCTTAGAGCCCTTCCAATTTCTCCTCCACAAAACGAGAGAACAAAAAAATACTTGGCTGGGGAGAGCCAGCAATGAGTTGGAAATAATGACATATATGAGGGCAAAATAGTCTGAACACTGTGCAAAGCACTTGGAGCCAGGTAAGCAGCGAAAATTTTAGAGAATTCATGGACAAAATCGTCAGAAGAATGGCAAAAGATAGGGACAGAATCGTCCAAAAACAGTCAAAAAGCTAGTCGAAAGTGAAAGAGCTATTCGCTCTTTTTATATGTAGTATGAAAAAAAATCGCTCATCTTCAATTAGCTACACATATTTGTTTTTTTCTTCAATTAGTAAAATAGGGCCACAGAAAGATTGATTGCGACACAACATGTAATGTGGGAATAGAATAGTCATTCTTACTTTTATTTATATTCTCTTGTTTGATATTACCATTTAAAATTGGAATAGTCATTAACATTCCTACATTTTGTAGGAATGAACATTCTTTCTTTCAAGAGTGGGAATGGTCATTTCATTCTTTCATAGAATGAGAATATAAAACAAAATTTAGTAACATTTTTGTTGTTAAATTTCTTGAAAAAAATAAACCGTGTCTGGTAAACATTTTTTTGTTTTTTAGCAACTCAAAAACAATTTTAAAAAGTTGAAAATGAAAAAAAATTCTACTTTTTTGTAATTTATTATTAAAACAAACATTTCTTTCTTGCTACCATCACCATCGCCACTGCTGCCATCACCCACCACTACCACCACAACAATGAGGGAGCCTTTTCCTAGCTTTCTAACAAAAAAAAATTCATTGTGTGCTTTAAATAAAATCAATTTTGAAAACATAATGAGACAAAATATTCCTCTCAGTGTTTCATTTTCGGTAGATCTTTAAATCATTTTGATTTTCCATGACAGTATGAAACAAAAGGTAACTTATAAAAATTAAAACCATACTAATTGGTTAGGAATATTGTGAGACCCTACTTTGCTAAGCATCATGATTAGCCTTAATGCATGCTTAATAGTGCATGCTTTGCCTTAATTGACAAGCTTGAATAACATGTTTTAATGGTAGCATGTCAAGTGTAGAATAATCTATTTTAAGCTTGATTAATTAGCTTAATCTTTGATTAATTAGCATATTTAATCTCCACGCTTAGCTTAATATTAATGATGATTAATTATTATAAGTATGTTTAATTATGCTAATGAGGTGGATTATTGAATGTTGGTGAAGTAAGGAGGTGTTAGGTGTCCAAGTGTGTGGAAGCCACAACGGTGTGTGCTTCATGCTGCAACTAGGTGTGTGCTTCATTTCCATCTTGTGTGTGTGTGACATGTGTGTAATTAGATACAAGTTGTATCTATTGTGTGCATCAAGTTAAGGGATGAGAGAGAAGGGAGGAGCTTGTATAGTAATTGTGTTTGGCCAAAGAGAAAGAAAGAAAAAGAGAGAAAAGAGAAGAAAAGAAGAGAAGAAGAGGAAATTGAAGGAGAAGGTTATGTATCTTTTGCTTGAGGTGAGGAACTTCAAGTTCATGTTTGTTTCATCATTGAATTGATTGTTGCATTAGAAAGACCATTCTATGCCTTAGAAATGTGCAATAGAACCAAGAATGTGAGACTTCAAGTTACAGACTTGGAATCCTTGTCATGTGCATGTTTTGAATGTTGAAGTCTTGTTTAAGACTTATGAACCTCATTCTAGACCTTAGGAGACTTAGAAAGATGTGAGAATTGGTCTAGAGTTGTTCAAAACTCTAGATTTGAAAACATCATTTTTGAACATAAAAAGAAAGATGGGTGCTAGGGTGCTCCTAGGGGCCTCCTAATGGTGCAGGCACTGGAAAGGAGCCCCAAGAGGGCGCACTGGCATAGCCCCAACCCACTGGCCTAGTGTGCCTCGAGGGCTCACTGATGCAATTCCCCCTAGCTTTGGTGTTTTGTTTTTTTTTTTTTTTTCTTGTCTTGTCTTTAAGGGTTAGCACTTTGTGTGTGTGTGTGTGTGTGTGTGTGTTTTTTTTTTTTTTTTTTTTAGGGGGTGGGGGGAGGGGGGGGATTGCATCTATGTGTAAGAGTTAACACTTTTTCATTAAGTCTCTAATAGGTCATTTAAGGTATCATCTTTTTTATTAGTGAGTTGTAAGCTATGTATTTGCATAAGTTGTGAGCGTTTACATATGATATTGCTATGGTATGTGTTAGGTGTAGAAGCCAATAAAGACACTCCAATTTTATGTAAAGAGTGATTCAACCTTGCTTTATACAGCAGAACGAGATAGGGGTTGAAGATATTCTTACTCTTATTGAATATCTTATTGTCAATATTGGTGTTGGTGTTGGATTATAAGATGACCTTGCATATAGCATACATTGTGTGTATATCTTGTATTACACTGGTGAGGTTTAGTCATGGTGGACTAACTTAAAGAATGTCATGTGGGACATTCTTAGATAACATGTCTTATCAATCTCGACATTGTTATCTGGATAACTTGCTTTATCAATCTTGGCAAGATTATCAAAAAGGTATGCACATGTGGTGACATCAAACATTGCATCACAAGTGGCATAGTATTACATAAGTCTTTTCTCATTAATGTTGGTGACAGGTGTGTGATTATCTATTAGTGATTGATTTGGTGTTTATCTAATATTCATTTTTTACGAGTTTGATTACCTTAGTGAGCACGTTAACAATAGCTTACACCTATATAGGTTATTTTATAGGAAAAATGGTTGATGTCCAGGTTGATGTCTAGTCTACTGCGAATGGTGTTGAGTTGGAGAGTTTTGAGGAGCTCTAACTAGTTGAGTCATAGATTTTGTGCATGTTGTACACTAGATGAGAATCTTTTGGAGATTATTTACATTTTCACTTTGTAAATGATTTGAGAGTTTGTTTTAATAGTTTTTTTTATTATATGAATGCTGGTTAATGGAAAGATTGTGGCATCAACGCTGTTTTAAATTTTGTAATCCTTTATAACATTAATATTTTTAGGATTGTTATTAAGTTTCGTTTGTAGGTCATTGACCTATGCTATCGAGGGCACACTGGCACAGTTCCCCCTACCTTTGGTGTTTTGTTTTGTTTTGTTTTTCTTGTCTCGCCTTTAAGGGTTAGGACTTTGTGTTTGGGTGGGGGGGGGGGGGGGGGGGGGGGGGGGGGGGGGTAGGTAACGGCGGTGTGGAGGGAAGGGGAATTGCACCTATGTTTAAGAGTTAACACTTTGTCATTGATTCACTAATATATCATTTGAGGTATCTTTTTTTATATTGGTGATTTGTAAGCTATGTGTTTGCATAATTTGTGAGCATTTACATATGATATTGCTATGGTGTGTGTTAGGTAGAGAGACAGACAAAGGCACTCCAATTCCACCTAAGGACTGATTTAACCTTGCTTTATACAGCGGAACAAGGTGGGGGTTTAACATATTCTTACTCTTATTGAATGGAATGTCTTATTGTCAATATTGATGTTGGTGTCGATTTATGTGATGACATTGCAAACAACTTACATTGTGTGCATAACTTCCATTGCACTGGTGAGGTTAAGTCACGGTGGACTAACCTAAAGAATGTTACGGTGGACATTCTTAGATAACTTGTCTTATCAATCTCAGCATTTGTTATCTGGATAACTTACCTTATCAATCTTGGCAAGGTTATAAAAAGGTGTGCATATGTGGTGACATCTAACATTGCATCACAAGTGTCATTTCTCATTAATATTGGTGATAGGTGTGTGATTATCTATTGGTGATTGTTTTGGTGTTCATCTAATATTCATTCTTTAAGAGTTTGATTATCTTAGTGAGCACATTATTAATAGTTCATACCCACACAAGTTGTTTTACAGGAAAAAAGGGTTAACGTTCAGTCCACTACTGTTGGTGTTGAGTTGGAGAGTTCTGAGGAGCTCCACTACTTTGAGTCATAAACACTTAGGTAGAAGATATTTTTGGAGGTTGTTTACAGTTTCACTTTGTAAATGATTTGAGAGTCTATCTTAATAGCTCTCTTATGTATATTTGATGATGATGGGATGGTTTGTGATATTAATAATGCTTTATCTTACTTTATAAGATATACATCTTTGAATTTGTTATTAGATGTAGTTCGCAAGTAGGTGACCTATGCAATCACACTTATCCTAAAAAGGTGTTAATGATACCCGTTTAGAAGTGGGTGTGATAGATTGGTATTGGAGCCAAGGTTTAAAACCAATGCTACATTATTGAGTAGGTGTTTAGACTTGCAGTGGACTGTAGGGCGTTTATTGTGTCAGTTTAAGTTGGTAGGAGCACATGTGTCATATAAACTATGTACTTACCTTAATGTAATATAGAGAAAGTATGACACAAAGAGATCCGTAGAGGAAAGTTAAGGAAAAAATGTCATCAGCTCTAGTTAGGGGGCATGGATGCTAGGAACGGGGTGAATAGAATATTTCAGTTCATGTTCAGAATATACCAGATGCAGTTAATAGGGTGGCTAATGTCTTGGCATAGTATATGGAGTACCAACAACGAGACTAATGCCATGAGTTAGTACTCTGCATGAACAGTTTGTGAAATTAAATCCGCCAGAGTTCACTGGGACAATAAATTCATTAGAAGTCGAAGAATGGCTAAAGAAGTTGGAAGTTATTTTTTAAGTTATGGCAGTGATTGATGAACATAAATTGTTGTTGGCTGCATTTATGCTGAGAGGGGAAACTAGAAATTTATGGAAAGCTACCAGGTGAATGTTGAATTCTCAGGCAGTCGGAGTACCCATTACCTAGAAACAATTTGAAGAAGCATTCAATGAACAATATTTTCCTTTCATTTATAGATACTAAAAAGAACAAGAGTTCATTTCTTTGAAGCAAGGAAAGGTGACAATATCTGAATTTGAGGAACAATTTACAACGCTGTCACGATTTGCACTTGACTTAGTGCGTACAAAAGATGCCAAGTGCAAGAGATTTCTAAGGGACTGGAGTTGGGTAGTCAATCTCAAATCTCAGTTCTTAAAATGACAAAGTATGCTAATTTGGTAAACAAAATGAAGATTGTGGAATAGGATGTAAAAGAATTAACAGGGAGAAGGAAACAATTTAAAAAGGGAAGGTTTGAAGTAGGGGCTGGAACTTTAAAGCAAAAACTATTAGAATCTGTAATGACTAGTAGGCAAGGTCAAGCACAATCGAGTCAAAGATCAAGAAGTCCAAGATTGAGAAGTCCAAAGGGTCGAGGACCTTGGAGACCTCTGGTAAGGCCCTCAGGTTCAGGATTTGTTAATGGTAAAAGCGGAGGAATTATTTGTTATAGATGTAGAGAAGTAAGACGTGGTGAGATATTTTCTAGTACCGTGGAGCAATAAATGCTATCAATGTGGATAGCTGGGAAATATAACTAGAAATTATACTATGAACTCTGCAATGGCTTCTTCTGTGGATAGCGTAGCTAGTTGAAAGTTTAATATATGAAAGTATTCAATGGGGACGAGGGACTACTTCTAAACCACAGACTCAAGCACGAGTGTATGCTATGACTCAGAAGGATGCTTAGGCAACTCCTACAATGGTGATAGGTATGATGTTTGTGGCTAGTAGAGATGCTTATGTATTGTTGGATCCGGGATCTACTCATTCTTAATATAGTGTGCATCTAGATAAGTCACGTACTTTAATGACACATCACTTACTTGTATCAACACCTGTGGAAGATTTAGTATTGGTAAATGTGGTGTATGAGGAATATATGCTAAAAATTGGGAAAAAGAAGTTGACTGTGGACTTGATTCCTTTGGCAATTCATGACTTTGATTTGATATTAAGTATGGATTGGTTGTCATCTTACCATGCCTTGATAGATTGCTTTAAGAAAGAAGTTATCTTCTGAATGCCTAATGAATCAAAGTTCATATTCCAAAGAGAGTGAGATGTGGTCCGTACTTGTTTAACATTAGCTTTGAAAGCGAGGAAGTTGTTAAACAAAGGGTTAAAGGGTATTTAGCCCACATGATTAATACTACCAAGTCAGAATTGCAGTTATCAGATATTCCAGTGGTACGAGACTTTATAGATATATGTCTGGATGAACTTCTACAGATTGTATTAGATAGAAAAATGGAGTTCTCTATTGATTTGTTGCCAGGCACTACTCCAAAATCTATTTCACCTCACAAAATGACTCTAACAGAATTGAAAGAGTTGAAGATTGAAGCTATAATAAACTGGAAACAACTAAAGAATGTGTTAGAAATTAGAAGTTTCTTAGGGGTTAACTAGATATTATAGAAGATTTATTTAGGGGTTTTCATCCATTGTTGTTCCATTGACTAAATCGACTCAGAAAGATGTAAAGTTTGAATGAACTGATGATTATGTGCAGGGTTTTCAAGAATTGAAAACTAAGTTAACTACAGCTCCGGTGTTGACTATTCTTTCAGGGAATGGAGATTTTGTGATTTATAGTGATGTTTCACGTCATAGTTTGGGGTGTGTAATAATGCAACGTGAAAAAGTAATTTCCTATGCTTCAAGACAATTGAAAAATCATGAACGTAATTACCCTACTCATGATCTAGAGTTGACAATAATTGTTTTTGCTTTAAAATTTTAGAGACACTATTTGTACGGTGAGACTTGTAAAATTTTCATAAATTATTAGAGTTTGAAGTACTTATTTACTCAAAAGGATTTGAATTTGAGGCAGCGGTAGCGGATGGAGTTGATTAAAGATTATGAATGTGTTATCCATTATCATCCTGGAAGAGCCAATGTAGTAGCTGATGCATTAAGTCGGAAATCTTCAGGAAGATTGGCGTGTATTTAGTGTCATCAAGCAGAAATGTTTGCAAAACTAACTTCTTTAGGAGTAGAGTTTGTAATGATGAAAGGTACTGCTTTGATAGTACAATTTCGGGTTAGACGTTTATTACTTGATCAAATTCGATAGTTATAATCCAAAGATCCACAATTGGAGAAATTTAAGAAACAATGAGGGAAGGAATTAGAACTAACTTTTCTATTCGTGAAGATGGATCTTTGATGTTCTGGACTTGTATACCTAATAATCAACTTTGAAAAAAGAGATTCTAGAAGAAGCACATTAATCCTTGTATGCCACGCATTTGGGGGGTACAAAGATGTATCGAGATCTTTCGGGAAGTTTATTAGTGGTCTAGTATGAAGATAGAAATTGCAGAGCTTGTGACAAAATATTTGACTTGTTAACAGGCAAAGGCGAAATATCATAAACCAACAAGATTGCTACAAACTCTTCCTATTCAACAATAGAAGTGGGAGCACATCACTATGAATTTTGTGGTGGAATTACCTAAAAATGGATATGGATTTGATTCTATGTGGATGATTGTTGACAAGTTGACTAAATTAGCTCATTTCTAATCAGTCAAGACTACCTACACTATTGAAAAATATGCAAGATTGTATGTGGATGAGTTTTTAGATTACTCCATGTCACGCCTAGATTTCTCGCACTCGAGGAATACACATACAAACGGGAAAAATACTATACTCTCTCGTTAGAACTCACCCTCCTAGAAGAATGAGTACAACTAGGTTTGAATTGAAAATAGATTTGAATAAAGGGCTTTTAGAAAAAGATTTGGAGTCGCCACCTAACTTGATTAAAGTGAGTTAGGTCACCTAAAACCTAAGCATAATCTGAAAACTACACTTAGGGTTTTAGAAAACGATTTTGAAAATATCTCCTCGAGAGAGGGTTTTCAAGAAAACAGGTTATTTGGCAACCTTTAGAAAACATTTAGCCCTTTTTAGAAAATAACTCCTTTTGGTCTTTTGAAAACGGTGATCTAGGTTCGGAGGTTGGTTACGTGTAGGGAAGACGCACTAAACCATCACCCTACCCCGCCCTTGTGGTACCTACATGTCAATCTACCCTAGATTCACCTATGAAAGTCTTCAACTAACAAATATTCAATCCTATCCACTTTGAAAAAGAATGTTTGAAAAAGACATGATGCATGCTATGCAAGTGCGAGAAAAGAGAGTTGATTTGGAAATAGATTTGAAAAGAAGAATTTGATTTGATTTTAGAAGAAAGATTTGAAAGGATAGATTTGAAATTGGAAAGTTTGAAAAATTAGAAATAGAGATTTGGAAATAGAAATTTGAAATTGGAAGTTTGAAAATAGATTGGAAATTTGAAAAGATTGTGGAATTTGAGCTTTTAGAAAATATGGAGACCGCACCCATGAGGGTTGCCTACGTATCCTTTTGGAGGAATCAGGTCAGTCGTAGTTTGAACAAGTGTCCGATTGAAAATAGAAGATATGATTGAAAGAAATAGATTGAATTGGAAATTAGATTGGAAGATTTGAAAAGATTTGATTTTGGAAAACTTGGTTTTAGGAAACCTAGACTTACGAAAGACTTGAGATTTAGAAAGATTTGACTTGAATGTTGGACTTGAAAGATTAGGAAAGTTAGAATTTAAAAAAGATTCGAATTAGGAAAAGTTCGAATTTAGGAAAGTTTCGTTTTAGGAAAGTTCCGTTTTAGGAAATTTTTGAATTAAGAAAAGTTCGAATTAGGAAAATGTCATTTTAGGAAAGATTTCGAATTGGGAAAGTTTTCGAATTAGGAAAGTGTTGGATTAAGAAAGTTTTGAAATAGGAAACATTTCGTTTTAAGAAAGTTTTGAAATTGGAAAGTTTTGAATTTAGAAAGTTTCAACTTAGGAAAGTTTTGAATTAAGAAAGTTTCAACTTAGGAAAGTTTTGAAATTAATAAAGTTTAAGATTTAAGGAAGATTTGAGTTGGGAAATTTTAAAATAAGAAAAGTTTAAAAATTAGAAGGTTTGGGATTTAGAAAGTCTTAACTTAAGAAAGTTTTGAATTTAGAAAGCTTAGAAAGATTTAAAATTTAGAAAATTTAAGATTTAGAAAGTTTTAGAATTTGAATTTTAGAAAATCTTGGAATTAGGAAAGGTTTGAGTTTAGGAGAGATTTGAAAACTTAGATTTGGAAAGTTAAGATTTGAAAGGGGATAGAATTAAGAAAAGGGTTGAATTAGAAAAAATTTGGAAGCTTAATGTTTAAGGAAAGATTTGAAAGTTTTAGGAAACTTATGGTTTAGGAAGGTAGAAGATTAGGAAATAGTTGAATTAGGAAAGATTTGGATTAGAAAGGGTTAAGATTCCTATTTCCTAAAACAAGGGATTGGATTTTGTTTTTAAAAGGGAAGATTTGATTTTGTTTCCAAAAATGGAGGATAGAATCTAGTTTCCTAAACGGGAAGATTGGATTTGGTTTTCTAGAGGGAAGATTGGATTTGACAAGGATTTGAAAAAGAAAGTTTTAGAAACCCTAGATTTGGAAGTGTATAGTTTTGACGTAGAAAATAGGTTTTGAAAATATGTATAGTTTTGATGTAGAAAATAAGAGGTTTTGAAAACCTAGGTCTTAAGGCAAGTTTGAAAACCATGTTTTTGGAAAGAAAATTATGATCTCCTAATTGTTAACTCTAAGGCTTTGACTTAGGCATCAAGAAAAGGGATTTTTGAAAAGTGCGTTTTTGGAAATGAAGATTTTTAGAACAAAAATCCTATAGGGGAGTTTCTAGAAGAAAGATTTTGGGAAGGGAGTTTTTAGAAAGATTTTTGGTAGAAGATTGTTGGAGAGAGTTTTTGGAAATATTTTTAGGGAGCATTTTTAGAAAGTAGATTTTAGGGAGAGTATTTTGGAGAGGAGTTGAAAAGGGGAGTTTTGAAAAATAGATTTTTGGAGGGAGTTTTTGAAAACAACTTTGGAAATGAGAGTTTTAGGAAAGTATGTTGAAAAATAGATTTTTAGGAAGAGAGAGTTTTGAAAAGAGAGTTTTTAGAAAGTATAAAAACATCTCACTTTCCTAAAGCGATTCTAACCATAGGAAGGCTAGAACCACTTTAAGAAAGTGGTTTTGAAAATAACAGAGGTTTGAAAATATGGACCATGAAAGTTACTTTAAATGTAACACTTTCCTAAAGCAACCCTAGCCATGGAAAGGTTAGAATCACCCTAGGATTGTGATTTTGAAAACAAGTTTTGAAAAAAGAGATTTTGGTGCAATTTTGAACGTAAGTTTAATGCAAGCTTTGAAAACGAGTTTGAAAACGATTTTTGGAAGATGCAAGATCATGATATGCACAATGTAAATTTGGAGTCGTGAACATACAAGGTTAAGGCTTCACCACATAATCAAGGGGGCCGAACTCACGTGGTCTCCGGTTAGACTACAAGAAAGCCCCCGACACGGTGACCCTCCAATAGTCTAATCCTACACATGGACCTGGAGTCCCCTTGTTTCAAGCATACAAAGGAAGGGGGGGAAAGAGATAGGGGATTAAAATAAAGAAAACCCAAATGGGTTAGGAGAGAGAAGAGAGAGGGGGAAGTGTGGAAATTTAAATAGAATCCTACCTTGTGTCTTCTTTATTTTGCTTGGCTTTGCGCGCCTTACTTTCTTGCTTTTTCTTCGGTCTTCGCTTCAGTCTTTGAGAGCTTTGTCTTGGTCTTCAAATCTTCGTAGTTGCAGAACTCCAAGTCTTCAATGGAGGGTTAGAGGCTAGTGTATAAGTGTATAGGGGTGTGTATGAGTGTATATGAGACTAGGGTTTGTGTATGGTGGCTAGGGTTTGGAAAACCTAAGGAAACTAGGGTTTAGGAAGTGTACGAGCTCTGTGTATCAAAAATTAGGGTTTTTAGAATGAGTTTGCTGACCTCTTTCACGCTGGAGGAGGCTCTATATTTATAGAGAAGGGATAGACCTAGCGCCTGTTGCAGTGGCGCTAGGCCAAAAATGCTTCTGGTGCCACTAGGAATGGCGCTAAGCCAAATATTGGCTTGGCGCCACTACTAGTGGCGCCAGCCAATTAGGAAACTATTAAGGTTGGCAAGCAACGTATCTTTGACTAGATTTGGGCGCCTGTACTAGTGACTACCATGCAATTTTTAGCCTGGCTTCACTAAAAGTGATCCGGAAAAGTCCGGAAAGGAGTTTAAGAGACCGGGAATGACCCAGCAGGCCGAAATAAGGGCAGAAACACTTAAGACAGTGTCTTGGAGCTATTTGACTTGAAAAATGAGGATAGAATATATCAGAAGGGTTGACCAGGCCTCTAGGGGTAAAATGGTCAACTGGATCAGGAAGCTGCTAGGACGGACTCGGAATGTCCCAGAAGAAGACTCGAGATTTAGAAACATTATTTAGAATGTTTCCAAAGGCTACCGGTTTGATACCCAGAGTCGGTGTGGTTGAAAAAAGCGACCGGCCCACCAGGGGTAAAACGGTCATTTTGCACCGGGTTTACCAGAACTGACTCGGAATGATCCAGAAAGGTAAAGGAAGGTTGAGAATACTATAAAAAGTAAACTTAGGAAATTACCAATTTGATACCCAAAGCCGGTGTGGTTGAAAAAGGAGACCGGCCCACCAAGGGCAAAACGGTCATTTTGTACCGAGTTTGTCGGAACTAACTCGGAATGATTTGGAAACGTAAAGGAAGGTTGAGAATACTATAAGAAGCAATCTCAAGAGATTACTGGTTTGATACCCAGAGCCGGTGTGGTTCTTAGGGCGTTCATATGCCTAGGGGCAAAATGGTCATCTTGACCAGAAAGCCTCGGAACTGGCCTGAAACTTACTAGAAGGCACTTAATCCTACCGGATTACTTTTAAGACAATCTTAGCAGGTTGGACTTACCGTTCTAAGGACTTAGGTGTGTCCTTGAGAAACGTGCCGAAAAAGGCCCAAGGAGTAGTTTGGTCATTTTTCACCAAAGTGGGCTAGCAGGCACTAGTGTTGACCTGGGTTTTAAGTGTTTCCGCCACTCTGACGGTGGTCGCGTGATATGAGGGTTTGTTGGCAATTTCCTATATCGACCTGCTTGTGAGTATTTTCGCTACTCTAACGGTTGTGATGTTTGTGAGTATTTTCACTACTCTGACGGTTCGCGATCATTCCCGAGACTGCCTAATCTCGGGAAGCTGCTAAAGGAACTTAGTGCCTGAGAAGTTAACTTTTTCAGAAGGTGTGCCTAAACGGACATTTTATATTGGCAGGCTAGCAAGCGCCAAAGGTGGACCGTTCTACCATCTAGGGGACTTGGGGTCTCGTCCGGGTCAACAGGTTTAAAGGGACTTACCGTTCTGAAGAGATTTCTTCGGACAACGTGCCGGATTGCCATCTCGAGGAATCAACTGTCTCGAAAGAGGGATTGGAATTGGAAAGGGTCTTATTATCTTCAGAAAGACGTGCCTAATTGGAGTAGATTTGCCATCTCGAGGAATCAACTGTTTCGAGAGAGGGATTGGAATTGGAAAGGGGTCTTATCGTCTTCGGAAAGATGTGCCTGATTTGAAATTGAAAAGGGGACTTACCGTCTTCAAAAAGACGTGCCTGATTTGGAATAGATTTATCGTCTCGAGAAATCAACTGTATCGAGAGAGGGATTGGAATTGGAAAGGGGTCTTATCGTCTTCAGAAATATGTGCCTAATTTGGAATTGAAAAGGGGACTTATCGTCTTCGGAAAGACATGCCTGATTTGGAATAGATTTACCATATCGAGGAATCAACTGTCTCGAGAGAGGGATTGGAATTGAAATTAGAAAAGGAATTGGAAAGGGGTCTTACCGTCTTTGGAAAGACGTGCCTGATTCGGAATATGGAAAGGATAATGCCCCTAAGGGCATTTTGGTCATTTTGCTTCTCTTTGGGCCCGGTGGGGCCCACGAAGCAATGAATTGACGGGATTAGACTTAAAAAGTTAATTTGGATTGAAATACGTCCATATTGACTTGAGTACAAGTCTAGACGGAGTGTAGACTGCCGTGTGGTCAAAAATGGGGTGCTTACACTCTATTATAGCTGATAGGGATCCAAAATTTACTTTGAGATTTTAGCCCAGGTTACAACAAGCTATGGGTACGACCCCAAAGTTCAGTATAATGTTTCATCCTCAATTAGATGGATAGTTGGAAAGAACTATTAACACTTCGGAAGACATGTTGAGAGCTTGTATGTTTGATTTCAAAGGGAGTTGGGATGACCATCTAGCTTTAATGGAGTTTGCATACAATAACAATTATCAATCCAACATTGGGATGGCACTATTTGAAGTTTTGTATAGAAGATGGTGTAAGACTCTAGTGTGTTAAAGTGATGTGGGAAAGAGATAGCTATTGGGTCCGGAGATAATTTAAAATACAACCAAGAAAGTTAAAATTGTTCAAGAACATTTGCGAGTGGCACAAAGTAGACAAAAAAGTTATGTAGATAATAGAAGAATAGAATTAGAATTTGATGCTGGTGACCAAGTATTCTTGAAAGTTTCTCATTGGAAAGATATATTGGGATTTGGGAAGAAAGAAAAATTAAGTCTGAGATATATTGGACAGTATGCTATTATTGAAAGAGTTGGTGCTACAACTTATTGGTTGGATTTACCTTCAGAAATGTCCAAGTTACACAAGGTCTTCTATGTGTCCATGTTGTGGAAGTACATGCCAAATCTGTCTCATGATTGACTCAACAACCAATTGAATTGGAGAATGACTTGACTTATATATAAGAACCTGCTCAAATTCTGGATCGAAGGGAGCAAGTTTTACGTAATAAGCTGATACCATTAGTAAAAGTGTTGTGAATAAGTCATTCAATTGAGGAGGCCACATAAGAAAGTGAGGATACAATGAAGAATCAATGTCCATATTTATTCCAAATAGGTCAGTGAATTTCAAAAAAAAAATTCTTAAAAAAGGGAAGAATTGTGAGACCCTACTTTGCTAAGCATCATGATTAGCCTTAATGCATGCTTAGTAGTGCTTGCTTTGCTTTAATTGAGAAGCTTGAATAACATGTTTTAATGGTAGCATGTCAAGTGTGGAGTAATTTATTTTAAGCTTGATTAATTAGCTTAATCTTTGATTAATTAGCATAATTAATCTCTATGCTTAGCTTAATATTAATAATGATTAATTATCATAAGTATGTTCAATTATGCTAATGAGGTGGATTAGTGAATGTTGGTGAAGCAAAGAGGTATTAGGTGTCCAAGTATGTGGAAGCCACAAAGGTGTGTGCTTCATTTCCATTTTGTGTGTGTGTGTGAGAGAGAGAGAGAGACATGTGTGTAATTAGATACAAGTTGTATCTATTGTGTGCATCAAGTCAAGGGAAGAGAGAGAAGAGAGTAGCTTGTATAGTAATTATGTTTGGCCAAAGAGAAAGTGAGATAAAAAGAGAAGAAAAGAAGAGAATAAGAGGAAACTGAAGGAGAAGGTTGTGCATCTTTTGTTTGAGGTAAGGAACTTCAAGTTCATACTTGTTTTCATGCATTGAATTGATTGTTGCATTAGAAAGACCATTCTATGCCTTAGAAGTGTGAAATAGAACCAAGAATGTAATATTTCAAGTTAAAGACTTTGAATCGTTGTTATGTGCATGTTTTGAATGTTGAAGTCTTGTTTGAGACTTGGGAACCTCATTCTAGACCTTAGCAGACTTAGAAAGGTGTGGGAATTGGTCTAGAGTTGTTCAAAACTCTAGATTTGGAAATATTATTTTCGAACATAGGAAGAAGGAGGGGCGCTAGGGCATGCCTGGGGGGCTCCTAGTGGCGTAGGGCACTGGAAAGGGGAGCTAGGGGCCGCCTAGTAACGCAAGCCACTGGCAGGGCACTACAGGAGGGCACACTGGTGCAGCCCCAGCCCATTAGTGAGTGCGCGCCTCGAGGGTGCACTAGCGCAATTTCCCCTAGCTTTAGTGTTTTGTTTTGTTTCGTTTTTTTTTTTAATTTTTTGGTTTTGTCTTTAAGGGTTAGCACTTTAAGTTTTGAAGGGAGATTGCACTTTTGTTTAAGAGTTAACACTTTCTCATTTGAATCTATAATATGCCATTTGAGTTATCATATTTTATATTGGTGAGTTGTAAGCTATATATTTGCATAAGTTGTGAGCATTTACATATGATATCGCTATAGTGTGTGTTAGGCATAGAGGCAGACAACGACACTCCAATTCCACATAAAGAGTGATTCAACCTTGTTTTATACAGCAGAACAAGATGGGGGTTTAACATATTCTTACTCTTATTGAATTGAATATCTTATTGTCAATATTGGTGCTAGTATTAGATTATAAGGTGACATTGTGTAATCACCCCATTTTTGCCTACTCGACAATCTCCGGCCTGATTGAATTTAGTTTTCAAACATCACAACACATACGAACCCTTCAAACTTTAATCCAATTAACTAGTCGCTTCTCGGACCCACAAAGCCCAATTGAAGCTGTAAAAACGATCATGCCCATAGGCATTCCAGGCAGCTTTCCGAGACCGGGCGGTCTTAGGAACCAACGCCATCCAGGTAGCTTCCCAAGGTCGGGCGATCTTGGAGACCAACACCTTATCAAATTTCAGACGGTTCACTTCTGGCACCTGCTAGCTCGCCAATGTAGAATGTTCGTCATTTGGTAGTTCTCCGAGACCAGGCATTCTCGGAGACCAACACCACCCTCACAAGTAGCTTTCTAAGACCAGGCATTTTCAGAAACCAACACCACCCTACAGATAGCTCTCTAAGACTAGGCGGTCTCAAGGATCAATACCACATAGGTAGTTTTCCAAGACCGGGCGGTCTCGGGAACCAACACCTAGGTTAACACCGGCATTTGCTAGCCCGACTCGGTGAAAAATGACCAAACCTGCCCTTTGGGCCTCCAGGCACATCTTGAGAAAGTTCAAAATCCCTCAAGATGGTAAGTCCACATTTCCAAAATGATACTAAATAGTTAGGCGTACTCAACATGCCATTTTGTCCAATTCTGGTCCCATCCTAACTAACTTCGGCTAAAATGACTGTTTTGCCCCTAAACGCCCCAACACAACACAAATCCTACCAAATAGTGAAAAAGTCTTCCAAGATCATCCCTGAATGACCTAGCACACTTAACACAACATTCTGATCCATTCCTGACATTTTCAACCAAACCCGGTCAAAATGACTATTTTGCCTTGGAAACCTAAACGCGCCCCGAAACTTCACCATCCTAGAATATTGAACGGTAGGTCCCATCATACACCCCTATTTAACCCGAGGTGAACCTCACGACACTAGACACTCCCAACTCAATGAAAGCCCCCTCAAGCTTCTCGCAGATGCTTCGCCAAAATTGCATTTTCTCCCTATTCCCTTGCTATAATGCACTGTCAAATGACTTAAGAAATACGTAAACTAGAAAATTTTTGAAAGCTTGTTCATAGATCTTTTCATCGATATGGCTCAATCGGATAGATTGCTTCCCGAAGCCCCTCATAGCATGACTCAAAAACTGCTACTTTCAGCAACCCCTGGAGCGTCTCACAGACGCTCTGCCAATATTGACATTTTTTCCAATTCCCTAATTATAACGCACCATCAAACGACTTTAGAAATGTGTAAATTAGGAAATTCCTGAATGTATTCCTAAAGCACTTTCCATCGGTACGGTCCAATCGAAGAGATCACATCCCGAAGGCCTTGAACATGTAGTACACAAACGGCTCCTTTTGAACCCCCATGGAGCATATTACAGACGCTTCGCAAAAATGTGATTTTATGCACACTTTTCGAGATGATATCTCACAATTTCAATCACCGTTCAAGTTTTTTGAAAACTCATAAGTTCCCGAGAAACCCTAGGGGAACATCGTGAATGCAACCGATTTTCACGAAACCTTCTCGATTGACACAATTATCGAGGCAAAGTTTAAACGAACACTGCCGACGATGGAGGGTATGCTACATGCGCCCAGATTTTGATCAGATCGATCAAACTTTGCTTAGCTCTTAAGATTTAGCCAGTACAATGGGTGCCATGTGGCATTCTGCCAATGGAACAGTACCGGCGCATGTAGCACTACACGTGCCATGTTTCTCTAGAGTTGCCTATAAATACAGGCCTTCCCTTTTGCATATTGAGAAATCAAAAATTGAGATGAAACTCTGCACAAATAGCTCCAGAAATCTGAAACCCTCTATATATCTCTCCCTCCAAACACTTAGGTTGTATTCTACCTCAGTCTAGCCCCTACACCTCACCTACAAGGCCTTCCATGCCATAAAAGACCCTATTCTAGCCCCTTCCAAGTCCATCCAAGCTCAAGTCCAAGCATCTAATAAAGTTTGAGAGCGTTTGAAGGAAAAAGGTGGTATTTCCTTTTACATTTTTGTCATCCATCACTCCTTTCTTCTCCCTCCTAACCTATTGTAATCACCCCATTTTTGCCTGCTCGGTAATCTCTGGCTTGACTGGGCTCACTTTCACACATCACATGCATATTCAGACTTTAACCCAATTTTTAAACTCCAATTTAGTCCACTGGTTGCTTCTCTGGCCCATAGGGCCCACTTGAAGTGAAATGACCATTTTGCCCTTAGGTATCCAAACGATTTGGGAACCACAACGACTTTGGGTATCAAACCGGTAACCTCCCGAGAATGCTTTTTATAGTATTCTCAACCTTCATTTATATTTCCGTATCATTCCGAGTCAATTTCGGCAAACCCGGTCCAAAATGACCGTTTTGCCCTTAGTGGGCCGGTCACCTTTTCCGACCACACCGGCTCTGGGTATCAAACCAGTAGCTTTTGGGAATGTTCTAAATAATTTTTCCAAAACTTGAGTCTTCTCCCGGGACATTCTGAGTTTGTCCCGGCAGCTTTCAGTCCGGTTGACCGTTTTACCCCTAATGGCTCGGTCAACCCTTCTAACAAATTTTGTCATCATTTTTCAAGTCCTTTGTCCCTGAGACATTATTCTAAGGGTTCCCGTCCCCTTTCCGGCTCTCCGGGTCATTCCCGGCCCCTTCAATTCATTCTCGGACCTTCCGTAGTCACTCCTAGTGAAGCCAGGCTAAAAATTGCATGGTAGTCACTAGTACAGGCGCCCAAATTTTCTAAAGATACGTTGCTTGCCGACCTTAAACATTTCCTAAATGGCTGGCGCCACTAGTAGTGGCTCCATTCCTAGTGGCGCCAGTGTAATTTTTTGCCTGGCGCTACTACAATAGGCACCAGGGCATTCCTCTCTCCATAAATACAGAACCTCTTCCAGCGTGAAAAAGGTCCACAAACTCAGTCTGAAAACCCTAATATTCGATATACAGAGCTCGTAGCCTCCCTAAACCCTAGCTTCTCTAGGTTTTCTAAACCCTAGCTACCATACACAAACCGTAGCCTCCTATACATTCATACACACTCCTATATACCTACACACTAGCCTCCAACCCTCCATTGAAGGCTTAGATTGCTGCAACTTCAAGCTTTGAAGACCAAAGACAAGCCCTTGAAGATTGAAGTGAAATGAAGACCGAAGAAAAACAAGACGCGCAAAGCAAAGTGAAATAAACAAGACAAGGTAGGCTTTCTCTTTAAGTTTCTGCACTTTCCCCTCTCTCTTCTCTCTCCTAACCCACTTGGGTTTTCTTCTATTTTAATTCCCCATCTTCTTTCCCCCCTTTCTTTGCATACTTGAAACTAGGGAGTTCCCGATCCAGGTGTAGGATTAGGCTATTGGAGAGTCACTGTGTCGGGGGCTTTCTTTTAGTTTAATTGGAGACCACGTGGGTTTGGCCTCTCTTGATTATGTGGCGAAGCCTTTAACCTTGTATGTTCACGACCCTCTTTGCATTGTGCATATCATGATCTTGCATTCTTCCAAAGCTCGTTTTCAAACTCGTTTTTAAAATTGCAGCAAAATCTTCTTTTTCAAAACTTGTTTTCAAAATCACAATCCTAGGGTGATTCTAGCCTTTTCATAGCTAGGGTTGCTTTAGAAAAGTATTACATCTAAAGTGACCAATATGGTCCATATTTTCAAAACATTGTTGTTTTCAAAACCACTATCTTAAAGTGGTTCTAACCTTCTTATGGTTAGAATCGCTTTAGGAAAGTGAGGTATTTTATATATACTTTCTAAAAACTCTCTTTTCAAATCTCTCCTTCTAAAAACCTCTTTTTCAACATACTTTCTAAAAACGCTCTCCAATCTCCTTCTTCAAATTCCTTTCCAAAATTGTTTCCAAAAACTCCCTCCAAAACTCTATTTTCAAGACTTCCTTTTCAACTTCTTTCCAAAATACTCTCTTCAAAATTCCTTTCCTAAAAACACTCCCTAGGTTTCCTTCTTAGAAAACTCTCTCCAATCTACTTTCCAAAATTGTTTTTTATAAAAACTCCTTTCCAACAATCTCTTTCCAAAAACATCTTTCCTAAAAGCTCCTTTCCAAAAACGCTTTCCTCAAAGTTCACTCTTCAAAGATGCTCCTTACATTTCTTTCTTAAACAACTCTTCCCAAAAATCTCTTTCTAAAAACTCCTCACTAGGATTTCTTTTCGAAAACTCTCTCTTTTCAAAATTCACTTTCTACAAACTCCTCTCTAGGATTTCCTTCCAAAAATTTCTCTTTCCAAAAAACCCACTTTTCAAAAACCCTTTCCTTAAAGTCCAAGTCAAACCCTAGAACCCACAATTAGGAAACCCTAATTTTCCTTCCCAAAAGCATGATTTTCAATCCCTTACTTTGGCCTTAAAAACTAGGTTTCCAAAACCTCTTGTTTTCTACATCAAAACTATACATATTTCTAAAACCTATTTTCTACGTTAAAACTATAGTCTTCCAAATCTAGGATTTTTAAAATTTCCTCTTCCAAATTCTTATCAAATCAAATCTTCCCTTTAAGAAGCCAAATCCAATCTTCCTGTTTAGGAAACTAGATCCAATCCTCCATTTTTGGGAAATAAAATCAAAACACTTCTTCTTAGAAACAAAATCCAAATCTTTCCTAATTCAACTCCTTCCTAATCTTCTACTTTCCTAAATCTTAAGTTTTCAAAACTTGAACATAAAAATCTTTCCTAATTCAACCCTTTCCTAATTCTACCCCTTTTCAAATCTTAACTTTCTAAATCTAAGTTTTCAAATCTTTCTTAAACTTAAACCTTTTCTAATTTCAAGATTTTCTAAAACTCAAACTCTGAAACCTTTTTAACTCTTAAACTTTCTAAATTTCAAATCTTTCTAAATCCAAAGCATTCTAAATTCAAAACTTTCTTAAGTTAAATCTTTCTAAAACTTCTAAACTTTCTAAATTTAAAAATTTCTTATTTTCAAAACTTCCTTATTTCAAAACATTCCAAATTCAAACCTTCCTATTTCGAAAACTTTCTAAATTTGAAACTTTCTTAAGTCAAAACTTTCCTAAATCGAAATTTTCCTAAAGTGAAACCTTTCCTTTTTCGAAACATTTCCTATTTCAAAACCTTTCTTAAAATGAAACTTTCTTAATTCAAAACTTTCCTAAGTTGAAATTTTCCTAATTTGAAAATTTTCTAAAATAACACTTTCCTAAAATGACACTTTCCTAAAACGAAACTTTCCTAATTCGAACCCTTCCTAAATCCAAGCTTCCCTAATCTTCCGAGTCCAATATTCAAGTCAATTCTTTTCAAAAATCTTTTCAAGTCAAGTTCAATCTTTCTTTTCTAAGTTCCTAAGTCTAGGTTTCCTAAAACTAAGTCTTTCAAAACCAATCTTTTCAAATCTTCCAATCAAAGTTCAAATTTCCTATTCTTCCAATTCCAATTCTAATTCTAACTCCAACTCTTTTCCAAATCAACTCTTCTATTTTCAATCGGACTCTTGTCCGAACTACGACTGACTTAATTCCTCCAAAAGGATACGTAAGCAACCCTCATGGGTGCGGTCACAACATTTTTTAAATTTTTATTTCCATAATCTTTTTCAAATCTCCAATTCTACAATCTTCTTCAAGTTTTCAATTCCATAATCTATTTTTCTTATTCCAAAAAATCTATTTCTAAATCTCAATTTTCAATTTCTAAAACTTTCTATTTTCAAATCTATCTTTTCTAATCTTTTTCCAAATCTATTTTCTTACTCTCTCTCTTGTATTTGCATATCATGCATCATGTCTTTTAAACATTCTTTTTTCTAAAGTGGATAGGATTGGTCATTCGTTAGTTAAAGACTCTCATAGATGAATCTAGGGTAAATAGACATGTAGGTACCGCAAGGGCGGGGTAGGGTGATGGCTTAGTGCGTCTTCCCTACATGAAACCAACCTCCGAATCTAGAATCAGTGTTTTCAAAGACCAAAATGGAGTTATTTTCAAAAAAGGGCTTAAATATTTTCCAAGGGTTACTAAACAACCTGTTTTCTTAAAACCCTTCTCTTGAGGTAGTATTTTCAAAATCGTTTTCAAAAACCCTAAGTGTGATCCTCGGATTGTGCTTAGTTTTTAGGTGACCTAACTCACCTTAATCAAGTTAGGTGGCGACTCCAAATTATTTTTCAGAAGCCCTTCATTCAAATCAATTTTTAATTCAAATATAGTCGCACTCATTCTTCTAGGAGGGTGAGTTCTAACGAGAGAGTACAGTATTTTTCCCATTTGTGTGTGTATTCCTCGAATGCAAAAATCTGGACGCGACACCTACTTAAGCTATTCTCCATTTTAATCTCCATCTTGCATGCTTGAGACAAGAGAGCTCCTAACTCATGCCTAGAGGAAAGTTAGTGAGAGTCACCGTGTAATGGATTCTCTCACTAGCTTACTTTAATATGATATGGCCTTGGAGCACCTTGGTTATGTGGTGTAGCCGTAAGCACCCCATTTTGCCCACTTGATAGCCTCTAGTCCGTCCAGACTTGAGTTCAAGTCAATAGAGGCATATTCCAATTTAAATCAGTTTTCTAAACCTAATTCAGTCAATCAATCACTTCGTAGCCCCGCCAGGCCCAAATAGAAACAAAATGACCAAAATGCCCTTAGAGGCGTTGTTCGGTCCAATTCCAGTGAGCATGTCTTTTTGAAGATGGTACGTCCCCATTTTGATCTTAAATCCAATTTCAAGTCTAGTTTTAATTCCAATTAAGTCTGGCACGCCTTTCAAGAAAGTTGATCCCACAAGATGGTAAGTCCATCCTGTTCAGCACGTTTTTTAAGAAAATCTTCAAAACGGTAACTCTCTTCAAACTCGTCGACTGGGATGAGACCCTAAGTCCCCCGAGATGGTAGAACGGTCCACCTTTGGCGCCTGCTAGCCCGCCAATGAAAAAATGTCCGTTATTCAGCACGTCTTTCGATAAAGTTGATTCCTCAAACGATAAGTCCACCTAGCAACTTCTTGAAATCAGACAGTGTCACATCCCAAAACCCGGCCTATACAAATTTAGGGTACATGACTGGCCAGTAGCAAGGCTACCCAAGGCCGCATTACATAAACTAGTTGATCACCTGTGCATAATCATTTATAACGATGCATAATTGCGGAAAGTAGAACTTTTAATAACTTGAAAACATGATCTGTGTCATACATGGTAGAGCTGTGCCTAATCCCCAAACATAACATACATAAGGACCCAATCAAGGTCCACCACAGTTATAACAATATATCATTACAAAACATTGGGTCCAGCCCTCAAACATTACACAAATCATAGGCCCATGGGCCGTAGCTCAAAATTCACATATGGCCTCGCTTTAAGGCCTCCCGGATTGGCTACCTGAAAATCATTTGAGAAAACGTAAGCTAATGCTTAATCAATAACAATGATGCATGAGCGAGAAAATATCATGGACTAGCAATTATGTCCAACGTACATGGATAGAGAATCATTTATGCATAAGGAAATGAGCATGTAAACGTTTTAAGCGTAGGCTTGGAACTCATAGGAAATGTAAACATCATTGAAACATAGTATCATAAGAAGAGATGCAACATAACATTATTCTTGATATAGCAGTTGATAACTTATCGTAAAACATATGAACATATCATGGTTCTCAGTTCAAAACATAAGTGTGCTACAACTCGACATATGAGCTAGGCTCCATAGTAACCGTATATGTCACGCTAAGGCTCTTTAGGCCAGGGACATCTCCCAACATAGATAGTTTATTTCCCGTCCCCTATCGTAGGACTATCAGGCTCGATTAAGGTCTTGCCACGAGAAGACCCGAGTTGGCACCATACATTGGAAACTTAGCATCTCTTTTCATTCAACATTATAGTCCATGATTTTCATTCATAACATAAATATAACTTGCATCCATTTGAAATATGACATTTGTAATTAAACGTATCATTTATGCATTGAAATGTATAGAAAGCATTCATGATATAAGGGTGAGCTTAAAACATTTAGAAAATACTAGAGTTTTACTCATGGCATATCGTTACTCACCTTTTTCCAATTGGACGGGTGACAAACAAGGTATTCCTACACAAATGCATGTAGAAGCAAAGAAACATCAATACAAGACTCTAAGGCAAAGCAATAACACGCAAATCATGACTAAGCACGTAACCCACTCAACCCCAACTCAACAACACCTCATTCTCACAATGGGAGAACAAGGCTCAACTATAGGACAAAGCCCCGAGGTAAAAAAAAGAACATGGGGTTGAGATTTGAACATGAAAGCCGCAATGTCAACTCCTTCATCGAGTCCCAACCACCCCTCAACGATGATTTCACACCCAAGGCTAGTTACATTTGAAAATAGGCTTAAAGGCCTTTATTTTTATAGGTTATGAGCTAAAAACACATTTCGGATGAAGAAGTTATGCTTCATGGAAGGTGGACTAAAATTTTGGGAAAACAATGTTGTTGGCATGGATTTTGGGTCAATTTCAAACCCCTATATCTCTCAATATATAAGAAATTAGGAAACAAACTTTATATGGGTACAAAGGTCTATGAATCTAGTTTCTAATGCTTCAAACGATGCATCAATCCGAGTTTTTTAGTGAAAGTTATGCTCGTTTTACTAAGTAGTGCCGAATTTGGCAAACCGTTCCAACGCCCAACCGGGCCGTTGGAACGCCCCAAGCCAAAATACCCAACCGTTGGAATGCCCAAAATGGCCGTTCCAACGATAGGCAAAAGTGGAAAACCCTCTCTCTGACTGTTCCAACGCCCGGGAGGGCCGTTGGAACGCTAGGCAAAAATGGGAACTCTGCTCTTGGGTCGTTCAAACGGCCCTGTTGGGCGTTCCAACGACCCCGCCTGCGCAACAACCATTCTCAACCCAAAACTCCTCCAAACACAATCAAACCTTTCCAACACTCCTAGGGCTCAAAGATTAGCCCACAAGGATGACAATAACTCAAAATGGGAGAGAAAGAACAATCAAAACAAAGGCATCAAATGAAAGAATCAAAACCCTAACATTTCTCATATTTTGGGATTTTTCAAACCACCACTTCCAATCTCCAATATTAAGCTACAAGCTCTCAATTTCAACTAATTGGGACTCAAGGAGTCCCTCAAGACAAACCCAACTCATACATATGCATACATACAAAGACCCAACACATCTACACATGATAGATATATATACATATGTAATTGTAGAGAGAGAAAGAAATAAAATCTTACCTTTTTCAAGCTTGGCGAGGTCTTCAATGGCTTCAATCTTCTTGCTTCAAGCCTCTCTTCCCTCAATCTTTCCTTCCTTCTCCCCTTTCTCTCTTCCTCCCTCTCCCAATCGGTTGTGAGAGTTGTGTATATGTGTGTGTGTGTTTTGTGTGTGTTAGTAGAAGACATACATGGGAAATAATCCCATGTGTCTCACACCTCCAACACCAACTACAACACAAGTTCTTATTGGTCAATTTTGACCCAAAAGAAGAAATAATTAATATCAAATATTGTATAAACTAAAAATTCTCATTAATAAGGTTAAATAGAGGTTTGGGATATCATAGACAGTCTCTAGATTAATCACGAACCGTTAGAGTGGCGGAAACACACGTAAACAAGTCGACATTGGGAATTGCCAACAAACCCCTATGTCACGAGACCATCATCAAAGTGGCGAAAACACTCAAAACCCAGGTCAACACCAGTGTCTGCTAGCCCACTCTTGTAAAAAATAACCAAACTGCCCTTAGGGCCATTTCCGGCACGTTTCTTGATAAAGTACCTAAGTCCTCAGAATGGTAAGTCCACCATTCTAGGATCTTCCCAAAGATGATCCAGCATGATTAGGTGCCTTTCAATCAGTTTCGGGCCAATTCTGAGACCATTCGGTCAAAATGACCATTTTGCCTCTAAGCATTTGAGAGCCCCGAGAACCACACCGGCTCTAGGTATTAAACCAGTAACCTCCCGGGGATGCTTCTAATAGTATCCTCAACCTTTCGATGCATTTCTGGATCATTTCGAGTCAGTTCCGACAAACTTAGTAAAAAATGACCGTTTTGCCCCTAGTAAGCCGGTCGTCTTTTCTAACCACACCAGCTCTGGGTATCAAACCAGTAACCTCTTGAAACATTCTAGGTAATGTTTCGAAATCTTGAGTCTTCTTCCGGGACATTCCAAGTCCACCACGGTAACTTTTTGGCCCGATTAACCGTTTTGCCCCTAATGGCCTGGTCAACCCTTCCAACAAATCCTAACATCATTATTCAAGTTTACTACCCCTGAGACACTATTCTAAGGGTTCCTGTCCCTTTCCAGCTCTTTGGGCCATTCCTGGACCTTTAAATCATTCCCGAGCCTTCCGGAGTCACATTCTTAGTGAAGCTAGGCTAAAAATTGCATGGTAGTCACTAGTGCAGGCGCCCAAATCTTCTGAAGATACGTTGCTTGCCAACCTTAAAATTTTCCTAAATGGCAGGAGTGGTGCCAAGAGGAAATTTTACCTGACGCCACTGCAACAAGCGCCAGGTCAATCTTCTGTCTATAAATACAGAGTCTCCTCCAGCGTGAAAAGGGTCTACAAACTCAGTCTAAAAACCTTGTTTTTTGAATTACAGAGCTTGAAGCCTATCCAAACCCTAGTTTTCTTTAGGTTCTTCAAACCCTAGCCTTCGTTTACAAACCCTAGCCTCTACACACTTAACCCTAGCCCCCATACATTCATATACTAGCCTCTAAAACCTCATTGAAGACTAGAAGTGCTACAACTTGGAGGCTCTTAAAGATCAAAGCGAAGGTGCAAGTAAAGAAAGCAAATAAAAGAAAACACAAGGTAGGTTTTTTATTTACGTTTGTGCGATTCCCCCCTCTCTCTCTTCTCTTTTCTAACCCACTTGGATTTTCTTTTATTTTAATCCCCCATCTTCTTTCCCCCCTTTCTTGCATACTTGAAACAAGGGACTCCCCGGTTTATATGTAGGATTAGGCTATTAAAAGTCACCGTGTCGGGAGCTTTCTCTTAGTCTAACCGAAGACCACGTGGGTTCGGCCCCCTTGATTATGTGGTGAAGCCTTTAACCTTGTATGTTCACGACCCCAACTTGCATTGTGCATATCATGATCATGCATCTCTCCAAAACTAGTTTTCAAAACTTGCATCAAAACTCTTTGCAAAACTTGCATTAAATCTTCTTTTTCCAAACTTATTTTCAAAATCACAATCCTAAGGTGATTCTAGTCATTCCATGGTTAGGGTTGCTTTAGGAAAGTATTACATTTAAAGCGACTTTCATGGTCCATATTTTCAAATCTTTGTTGTTTCAAAACCACAAGCCTAGAATGGTTCTAATCTTCTTATGGTTAGAATCATTTTCGGAAAGTGAGATATTTTTAAAGCCTTGCAAAAGTCCACATTCAAATCTTTTTTCAAATCTCTTTTTAAACTTACTTTCTAAAAACCTCTTTTTCTAAAATCTCTTTTCCAATACACTTTCTAAAAACTCTCTCCAATCTCCTTTTAAAAATTACTTTCTAAAAACTCCTTTCAAAAAATCTATTTTCCAAAATTTCTTTTCAAACTCCTTTCCAAAAAGCTCTCTTCAAAATTCACTTTCTAAAAACGCTCCTTAAGTTTCCTTCCTAAAAACTCTTTCCAAAAATCCCTTTCCAAAAACTCGCTTTTCAAATTCACTTTCTAAAAACTCCTTTCTAAGATCTTCTTTCAAAAATCTTCCTTTTTAAAAAAATTCACTTTCTAAAAACTCTTTACTTTGAAGTCCAAGGCAAGTCCTAGAACCATGATTAGAAAACCCTAATTCCCAACTTCCTTTTCTACATCAAACTTTAGGTTACTAAATCCTATTTTCTATATCAAAATTATATATTTCCAAATCCTATTTTCTACACCAAAATCTAGGATTTCCAAAACTTCATCTTTCCAATTTCATGTCAAATCAAATCCTCCGTTTTAGGAAACCAAATCCAATCTCTCCATTTAGGAAACTAGATCCAATCCTCCATTTTTTAAAACAAAATCAAATCATTTATTTTTTAGAAACAAAATCCAATCTTTTGTTTTAGGAAATAGAAATCCAAATCCTTCCTAATTCCAACATTTTCTAATTCCATACATTTCCAAATTTCAACTTTCCAAATCTAAATTTTCAAAATTTTCCTAAATTCAAATCATTCCAAAATTCTAAACTTTTTAAATTTCAAAACCTTTATTAAATCAAACTTTTCCTAATTCAAATCTTTCCAAAGATCAACTCTTTCTTAAGTCAAAACTTTCTAAATTCAAAATTTTCCAATTTCAAAATCTTTCCTATTTTAAACTTTCCTAATTGAAAATCTTTCCTAAAATGAAACTTTCCTAAAACAGAACTTTCTTATTTTAAAACTTTCCTAAATCCGAGATTTCCTAAATCCAATCTTCCTTAAACTCCAACTTTCCAAGTCTAACATTCAAGTCAAATTTTTTCTAAATCTCTTCCAAGTTAAATCAAATCTTTCTTAAGTCAAAACTTTCTAAATTTAAAATTTTCCAATTTCAAAACCTTTCCTATTTTAAACTTTCCTAATTAAAAATCTTTCCTAAAATGAAACTTTCCTAAAACGGAACTTTCTTATTTTGAAACTTTCCTAAATTCGAGATTTCCTAAATCCAATCTTTGTTAAACTCCAACTTTCCAAGTTCAACATTCAAGTCAAATCTTTTCTAAATCTCTTCCAAGTTAAATCAAATCTTTCTTAACCTCAAGTCCTTCCTAAGTCATATCTTTCCTAAATCTCAATCTTTCCAAAATAAGTCCAAATTTTTCTTTCAAGTTCTATCTTTCCAAATCAAAGTCCAATCTTTTTAAATCCTTAAGTTCAATTTCAAATCTGAGTCAATTCCAAATTTCAATTTTAAATCTTCTATTCTAAGTTCAAGTCAAATCTCTTTTCAAAGTGAAACTCTTTTCAAATTAAATCTTATCAAATCAAACTTTTCAAAAAACCTCAAAGTATCTATTTTCAATCAAACTCTTGTCCGAACTACAATTAACCTGATTCCCAAAAAGGGATACGTAGGCAACCCTCATGGGTGCGGTCATCACCTTTTTCAAATTTCCAATTCCATAACCTTTTTCAAATTTCTAATTTCACAATTTTTTTCAAGTTTCCAATTCCATAACTTTTTTTAAACTTCCAATTCCATAATCTATTTCAAGTTTCTAATTCAAAAATTTATTTTCAAATCTCTATTTTCAATTTCTAAAACTTTCTTCCAATATCAAAACAAACCTATCTTTTCAAATCCATTTCAAATCAAATCAAGTTCCTTTCAAATCTATTTTCAAAATCAAAGTCTTATTCTTGCACTTGCATATCATACATCATGTCAAACATCTTTTCAAATTTCTTTTCAAAGTGGATAGTTTTGAATATTTATTAATCAAAGACTCTAATGAGTGAATCTAGAGTGAATAGACATGTAGGTACCGCAAGGGCGGGGTAGGATGATGGCTTAGTGCATCTTCCCAACACGTAACCAACCTCCGAACTATAGATCATTGTTTTCGAAAGATCAAAATGGAGTTATTTTCAAAAAAAGGGCTTGCATTTTTTCAAAGGTTGTCAAACAACCTATTTTCTTAAAAACCCTTTCTTAAGGAAGTATTTTCAAAAAACTTTTTTTCAAAAACCCTAAGTGAAATCTTCGGGTTGTGCTTAGTTTTAGGTGGCCTAACTCACCTTAATCAAGTTAGGTGGTGACTCCAAACCTTTTTTCAAAAAGCCCTTGTTCAAATTCAATTTTCAATTCAAACCTAGTCGCACTCGTCCTTCTAGGAGGATGAGTTCTAACGAGAGAGCACCGTGTTTTCTCACTTTTCTTTTATGGATGAGAAAAATTGGGCTGCGATAGCAGCCCTTTAGCCTTGTATGAATTCATGACCCCCTTTTGCATATGACTATCTTGTTCATGTTTTGTGTGCTTAGCCTTATTTTCATGTTTACAACCATATTTTCCAAAGTTTGCACTATCCCCATCTCCATGTTATTTTCAAGCTTCTTATTCAAATGTTTTCTTAAAAGTGGTTCTAAGAGTTGGCCCCTCGAAGTTTAGGATGAGACCATAAGTAATCATGCCTTAGGAAAGCTCTCCATTAACCCCTAACCCACATTTTTGCATCCTTACATTTCAACTTGCATAAAAATGGCTTCTAAACTTATTGATTTCTAAGGATTCTATTATCTCAAGTCTAGCAATTAGAATGGCCCCATGGAACCCTCTCTTGAGTGGTCTCCCTTGTAATTGGTCATAAGAACCCTAGTTTGTTAGAATGGTTTCCTTCTCTTTCTATTTTTGTATAAAAATGATTTTCAAGCTTATCGATTTCTAAGGTTTTCGTGCTCACAAGTCTAGTGGTTGGAATGGCTCTATGGAACCCTCTATTGAGTGGTCTCCCTTATCATTGGTCATAAGAACCCTAACTTGTTAGAATGGTTTCCTCTTCTAAAAATGGTTTTCAAAACCTTTTTCTTAAACATGGTTTTCAAAAGTTCATTAAAAATAGTTTTCCAAAAAAGTCATCATTGCTATGTTGATTTTCAAAGTTCCTACTCTTTTCAAGATAAAGGTTATAATGGTCCTAAAGGAAACCTTCTTCAAAATGGTTTTCAAACATCAACCATATAAACCATATACTTGACTAGAGTCACTTTTCATAGAAATGATCTTCAAAAGGTTTATTTACAAGAGTCATTTGCTTAACATAATTTGTTTTCCAAAACCCCTTTTAAAAATGAATAAAACCCTAGTTCAAAACCACATTCCAACCCTAGGTTAACTTGACCCTAGTTGTCCAACTTATGTTAACCAAACCCTAGGTTAATCTAACCATAGTTAGTTCACCTTAGGTCACCTCGACCCTAGGTTAACCTAACCATAGTTAGTTAACCTTAGATCACCTTAACCCTAAGTTAACCTAACCCAAGTTAGTTAATCCTAGGTCAATCCAACCTTAGTCCAACTTAACCTTAGTTGTCCAAACCCTAGGTTAACCTAACCTTAGTTAGTTAACCTTAGACCACCTTAATCCTAGATTAACCTAATCTAAGTTAGTTAACCTTAGGTCACCCTAACCTTAAGCCAACTTTACTTATGCTAGTAAGCTCCAAGGTTCTAATTCAAGGATTCCTCTTCAAATAATCTTTCAACCCAAAAACTATTTTCATAACATATTTTTCAAAAACCTCATACTCTCTTGAGATTTCAAAAATCAAATCCATCACCTTTTCAAATATTCCTATACTCTATCTTCAAAAATGTCTCTAAAAAGTTCTCTTACGCTTGTCTCAACTAAAGTGGCTAGACACTTAATATTTTCTAAAAACTGTTTTCAAAAATGATTTCAAGAACTCACAACCCTAAGGTGTCCTTATCCCTTTTATGGTTAAAGATTCTAAGGGAAAGTAATACAATAAGTATAACCTTCAAGGTTGTCAATTATTAGGGTTCCAAAGCCCTAGATGCTTTTAAAAACCACTTTCAAAAGCTTTTCGAAGACTAGTTCATTAAAACACTTCAAAACTCTACCTCCAAGGTTTTCAAAACAAGACTTTAAAACATTTTTAAAACTCTTTTAAGTTATTTCAAAACACTTCCAAAACTCCCTTGAATTGTTCCAAAAATATTTCAAAACATTTCAGAGTCTTATTTCAAAAGCATTTTTCTAAACTCTCAAGTTCTCTTTTTCCAAGGAGCACCAAGTGTCTTCCAACCTTTTCAAAGACCTCAAAGCATCTTCAATCATTCCAAAAGCCCTAATGGGCCTATTTTCCATCGGGCTCTTACCCGAACTACGAATAACCTGATTCTCGCCAAATAAGATATGTAGGCAACCTAAAATTGTGCGGTCATAGCTTCTCTTTTCAACCCAAGTTCCTTTTTCAAAACTTTCTATCCATTCAAGATTTCTATTTCAAAATTTCATCAAACTTTCATGTTATTCAAACATTTTTTTCAAGACTTGCATCATGCATCATTTATCCAAAAAGTGATGACCAAACCTCATTTTCAAAACCCTAAAGTGGATATTAAGTGGACAATGGTAACCGGTTATTCTAGTAAGTGAATAAAGAGTGATTAGACATGTAGGTACCGAAAGGGCGGAGTAGGGTGATAATTTTAGGATATCTTTTCTACACATAACCAATTCCCGGATCATAAATTTGTGTTTTCGAAGGACCAAAATAGAGTTATTTTTAAAAAGGGCTTAAAACTTTGCCAAACAACCTATTTTCTTAAAAAAAAAAAAAAACCATCTTGCCGGGAAGTTTTCCAAAATCTTTTTCTAAAACCCTAAGTTTAATTTTCAGATTATACTTAGTTTTAGGTGACCTAACTCACCTCAATCAAGTTAAGTGGCGACTCCTATTTTTCTAGAAAGCCCTTAGTCAAATTAGTTTCAAGTTTAAATTTAGTTGCACTCGTCCCTTTAATAGAATGAGTTCTAATGACAGAGTTCCGTACTTTTTTTAGAGCCGAAAGGACTTGGTCAAAAAACGGAGCGCGACACATTATTGCATACAACATATATTGTGTACATATCTTACATTACATTGATGTGGTTTAGTCATGGTGGACTAACCTAAAGAATGTCACGTGGGACATTCTTAGATAACTTGTCTTATCAAGCTCGACATTGTTATCTGAATAACTTGCTTTATCAATCTTGGCAAGGTTATCAAAAAGGTATGCGTATGTGGTGATATCAAATATTGCATCACATGTGGCATAACATTACATGAGTCATTTCTCATTAATGTTGATGACAAGTGTATGATTATCTATTGGTGATTGATTCTATATGTATCTAATATTAATTTTTTTTAGTTTGATTATCATAGTGAGTACGTCTATAGTAGCTCACACTCACATAGGTTATTTTGTAAGAAAAAGGGATTGATGTCCAGTCCATTGCTGTTGGTATTAAGCTGGAGAGCTTTGAGTAGCTCCACTACTTTGAGTTATGAACACTTAGGTGGAAAATGTTTTTGGAAGTTGTTTACAGTGTCACTTTGTAAATGATGTGAGAGTCTTATCTTAATAGCTCTCTTATGTATATTTGATAATGATGGGATGGTTTGTGATATTAATAGCGTTTTATCTTACTTTATAAGATATACGTCTTTGAATTTGTTATTAAATGTCGTTTACAGGTAGGTGACATATGCGATCACATTTATCCTATTAAGATATTAATGATACATGATTAGGAGTGGATATGACAAATATAATTAAATTTTTATCTCCTTAAAAGCTAAATTTCTTATGGAAGAAATGAAGTGACTATGGTTTGAGAATCTTTCCTCAGACAAAGGTAAGCATTGCTTTGAGCCCATCTTTGAAATGAAGACTCAACAAAGATAAAAGTAATTTATCTTTTTTTTGGCTCGACAAATATAAGCATTGTTCTTTTTAGCTTTCGAATTGATGTCAAACGAACTTTAATCGAGTCAAACATAAACTGAGTTCAAGTAACTTGAATTTTTTAATATTGAACACAAACCAAGTTTGAATAGCTTAATTTATTTTACAATTTTAGGCATAAAAAAAAATTTAGTAATTGAATAATACAAAATTTTTTAGTATTCATGCATATTAAGCTTTACAAGGTGTTATTTACCGTATAAAAAGACTTTTTATTAATTATAAATTTATATTATTAATATAATAAAATACTTGACTTATATTTTAATTTAATAGAGACGAGTAGATAGTTGTACCTGGCACTTTTTGTTCCTAGGCTCGGGTCCCTTGTTTATCGACGTGGCCTCCGTTTCGTAATTGGTACAGAAGGTGCCACGCCACATCAGATGGATACCCAGTTTCAACCACTCAGTTGATAGTTGAGACTTGAGAGTCGAGAGTCGAGACTAGCCTTTTACATGAACAAGCTGTCATTGGGAAACGGTACCGGCATATCTCAGTGTTGTCTCTGCAGTTGAGAAGAGCCGAGCCAAGCAAACATCCATGACTTGTAAAACCACCGCCACCGCCACTCTCAATCTCAATGCGAGTCCTTCGAAAACTACATGTCTCGCCACACTCACTGGAAGAAGAATTCCGTTTGACAACCCTATCCAATCGCATGTCACGAACCATCCTTCTCGTTGTCTCTCTCGTCTCCTGCGTATGCGGTTCCATTCTACTACATCAGTGAATCATGATCGCCTGAACAAACGGCACCGTTTCATCCCAAATGCGTCCTCTTCTTCTTCGGAGGCAGAAGAGCTCCCTCTTCTTCCCTTTCCCATGGACCAGGTGGGTGAGTTTTTCCTTACACAACTCCATCTCCCATTTTCTTCTTTACAGTTTTTTGAAACCCTTAATATCATTATCACTAGTATTATAGGTATTCCTTATACAACAAATGATAATTTCTCAATCTCATGAATCATGTTATTTATCAGTGCCATTGAATCTAAATTGTAAAATACAAGAATGTTACTAACAGTGACAAGGGGACTTCTTTCTTGTTGAAGTAAATTTCTTTTTCTTTCTTTAATTTATTTATTTTGGTTTTTGGGTGTTATATGCGATAAGTGAGTGTGGGTTGTGGTTTGAGCACCGTCTAATTGGATGATAATCTATTTTAATATATAAAAGGAGTGTCTTTGAGGCTGGATAACGCAAAGTGACTTTTTCTCTTTCTCAAATTGTACAATTAATTTTATTTTATTATTGCTTTAATTAGTTTGCTTGCAAATAAGTAAGACAAAAATAATCAAACTATCCATGTAGTTATAACTGCGTCAGTTATTTATAAATTATGAACTCTGCATTACCCTATTCACTCACCTACTGATTCAATAGACTATTACGACTATCATTTATGGCAATAACTAAAGATTGCACATGCATTGCGTGTGCCCACCTTCGAGTAGATTATATGGTTCTACATATGCTATGCTTAGATCTTGAATTTTTCAAAGGAAAATAAAACGAAAGGGAAATCAAATTACTTATATATATTCCCTTTTTTTTAGTGGGTAACCAAACAAAACAACTGAATATTTGACAAATACCTATGCATTTTCTTCTCATTTTTCTAACCCACCCCAATAAAAGATAGAAATTTAGCTTATTTCACTTAATTTTCTGTACATTCTCTTTCCTTTTCCTTTTCCTTTTCCTTTCCCTTTTTTTTGTCTCTTTCTCTTTGCAAATCCAAGATCCAAACACAGTGCTAATGATTATTGAAAAAGATAGGTTTATGTTATCCCACGGAATCAAGGTAAGGCTTTCTTGATTTTGGTGTAGTTTGGCATGTTTGATAGGGTTTTAGTTTCAATTTCAATTTCAATTTTCTTCTACAAGCTTGCTTCCTATTTGGGTATCATGTGGTTTTGCAATAAAAAAGCTGTAATTTTTTTTTTTCTTTTCAAAAGAATGAGAACATAAAACTTATCTTTGCTGCTTTAAGGGGGAAAGCTTCCAGTATTGTGATTTGTTGGTTTCCTTGGTGTGCAGAGTAACATCTGTGTTGCTAAATCACCAGAATTTTGAAACTGTCAACTTAATATAGTTGAAACCAGCTCGTGATTGCTTTTGAATTCGACGAAAATGCTTGATTTAAACCTTTTAACTGCGACGTCTTTTTATGTTTTGTGAAACCATAGTCTTTGCTATATCATGAGGTATGCATTCCCTATATTCCATACTACGGAGTATTCAATAGTTTTGATAGGCTTTATTATTTGTAATACAGGCACTTGTTCCATCCGAGAGTAAGACACTTCATTTATATGAAGCAAGATATCTTGCATTGCTGGATGAGGTACTGCATATGATCTTGCATACTATATCTGTCACGACCCCAAACCTATCTTGTGCGGATTAGGAATCATAACCAGCCAGTAGCTTAACTACTCAAGGCTGAACTAAACCAAAAGACTGATCACCTACATTTGATATAATGCGAAAGCATGATTCACTCTTTTATTTATTAGCAAACATAAAGCAAATACTTATGTCACCATCGTAACATAGTTTTATTACACAACCATAGTCTTGACACAAATCTAGGAAAATCTATTAGTTCAAACTTATCACAAATCAAAATATAACTCGAGTCTTCATGACATTCATACATAGGTAGTTTAGCTAACAACTTTCTAAACTTAAACTCTTAATCTTGGTTACCTGAAAATGTTTAAGAAAATATGAGCTACAAGCCCAGCGAATAATAGAATAATTGAAGCATCAAAATATACCATAGGCTTGATTTACATATGACATAAATACCATTTGTATAAGATCTTGAAACAAGTAACAGAAATATCCATATACTAAACATAAGCATACCTTTTAAAAGATGCTAATTTAGTTTTATATTTGTAAAAGTATCTAAATATCAACATTATATATATAATTCATAATGTACTCATTATCTTGGCTAAACGGAAAATCCGTAACAAAACGTATGCACTAGTGATGCATAACAGATCAACAAAAAGTCGTGAGTAACGTCTTCCTAATTATATTAAGTTTTCGGCTTATTTTAAGTCCCCCCGATGTAAAACTTCTGAGTATGGCACTTATATCCTTCAAATCTTATTCATTATATATAAAACTTAATCCATGAATTTTCTTGATAGAATAATACAAGACTTAGCATCAAAATATAATAACTATTTTTGAAGAGTAACATAGACATATTATCATTTGCTTTGAAAACGTATTGTTCAAATATAATTTGTACAAAAAGAAAGTTTGCATTGGAAATATGTGTATTTTATTCCAAATACACCATTACTTACCTCAAGTGCTTAATGCTTGAAATTTTTCTTCTAAAGATTGGAACTTAATCTTCAAGAGCAACCTCCTAACCTCCGCTCTTCTCTCTTCACTATGCTTAGGCTTACTTGTATTCAAACCCTCTCATCTACATGTATTATTTATAGGATGAAGTAAAAGAAGTACGTATAGTACTTTAATATTCTTTATTCTCCACTAATTTAGTGGGTTAACTTTCATTATTATTTAGGTGAAGATAATCATTCGACTTATCAAGTGAAAAAACTTTATTCTTCACTCATCTAAATAGAGTAATACTTTAATGATTACTTTGCTAAGTGCTGCCACCATCAAGTGGAGAAACTTTATTCTCCACTCATCTAAGTGGAGTAATACTTTTATGATTATTTTACTAAGTGTTGCCACCATCAAGTGGAGAAAAAAAGTTTTTCCACTCATCTTAGTAGAGGAATACTTTCATGATTACTTTGTTAAGTGTTGTCACCATTTGCTCCTCTTTAGTTGTGTATAAATAGAGAAGTATAAGTATGAAATCAATATATGCAGAGAAGAGAATTATGGAGTGAGTATAATTTAGTGAGTGTGAGGATTCTAGGGTGTTACAATATCTTTTTTGGGAGGATCTTGCATAGCCATGTGTCCACTCATAAAATAACTAATTTATTGACCATATAAGAGTGGTATAAACATGTATTTTTAGTTGTCTTGTAGCTTCTCCTAATTCTCGGTTTAGTTTATTGTAATATTAACTCGAGGAGTTTTGTTTTGTGGTAACAAAGATATAGTTGAAAATTGTTTACTATGTTTTTCTTGCATGCATTAGAATTTTTTTTCTTCGTATTTATATGGTTGATGAAGTGGAGATTTGGTGGTAATGATCAGAATTTAATTCCAGGATAAGTTCATATACAAGGTCATTTTGATGAGTTTGATTGAAATTGTTCAGTTGTCTTTTGGGTATATTCCATCTCGGACCAGCCTGCTAAGATTGTTTTGGTATTCTAAATAAGTGAGTGGTTGTTAAACATTTCTCTGTCGGAGGCAACCAACAAAGAAACTATGGAGGAGCTAACTAAATGGACTTGTTCTTTAAATGGAAAAGGTCCTGATCATGACTGCTTAGGCACCCAAAATCTTATTTTTTTTGTGGGGAAGCTTCTTTTATTATATTTTCCCTCTTGTCAGGAGAAGATGTTACAGTTACTGTTGATCACAAGCACACCTTTTTCATCCCTGTCAATCTTTGCCAAATATTTCATCGCAACTACCTCAACACACTTCCATAATCCCAATACTGGAATTGCCTACTCACTTTTTCCTTCACTCCTCACAATCCACCAACCAAGCATTTTTTTTTTTTTCCTTAATGCTGTAAACTTTAGAGACTTCTTTACAGAAGAGCCCTTATTGCACCAAAGTCCTTCCAAAATCTTGCCTTTTGCCTCGAACCAACTCTAATATCCATTTGGCAATGAAAATGATCAAGCCTTTTGAAGGTGCCTCCACAAACTCCTACACCTTAGCGTCCCATCAACTAAAAGCTCAACAATTATTGCTGTTGAAGCCATATATTCTATTATACCATTAATGCACAGTTTATCAGTATTTGTGAATTTTATTGCTACTTTCTGCCAAGATCTTGATTCAACTTGGTTAAAGTTCTAATGCTAAGATCATTTTCCTTATGATAATTAAATGCTTCTTCCAAATAGGTGGTGATTCACATCTTCCTCTGTTTTGATCCAAGAATACATTTTCTGCCTACGTGCCTTTGAAACTACTAATTTTAGGAGATACATGCAATCTTTTGGATGACTAGAGAGAGTGCTTTTACTCAAGCTATTTATATGAATCCCTTTTAAAGACGCATTGTTTCAGACTGTAAATCTTTTTATCCATCTTTTCTCTTGGTGCAAGCCGCATGCTGGAATGGGATATAACAACATCCCTTGATAATTTGGATGTGATGGGATTAGAGGTAAATTTGCTCCCTTTTATTTTTTTATTTTTTTGTTTTTTGGGTCTGCAATTTGCTCCTAGGTTCGAGCTCTTGAGGATGATATTTACAACTGGATTGCTACAGGAACATAAGTGAATTAGAAGTAGAAGATATTGTATATTGATAATGAATGCAGTGCTTGTGAGCTCATAAAGAAGCTATATCACATTTTCCTTCTCGTAGGTATGCTCGCAAAATGTGGGATCCTATAACTTGTACTATTTTGATTGGACTTCATTACTACTGATATCATAAACACAGAAGAAGTGTAAGACTTTGCAAGAATCTATGGAAACCCTTATTTGGAAGTAGATTAAAATGTAGAAAATTGGGAAGTAAGAACCAAGTGGCGTCAAATAATGACAAAATACAACACTAAGCTCACTGTTGACTTGGACTACGATAGGCGATTCTAGATGACTGGTGATGTCATTTGGGCAGATGGATGCTTACATTAATCATAGGTATAATCCCTGTCAGTAAGCATGCTGTTGTAAATGGCCAAGAGGCTACTCAAATGCTTGGCTGATGCTCTATTACAAAGCTTCGAGCTGTCAAGCCTAAGTAAGGTCGGCCCGCCTAACAGGTGGATGGAAGGAACAAAACAGCTGGCTAGCTCGTGCAATCAATATTTCATCACTCCCATGCATACTAGCCTAATTAATGGTTTGTCTCCTCCCAACTCTTATTTTGTGTTCTTTTTTGTCTGTCTTTCCATGTTTCTTAGAAAACTATGAAAAGGAAAGAGGAGATATTGTGAAAATTATCGTTGAACAAGATAGTGCTAAAATTATAGACCATATTAAAGCTAGAGATAAAAGACTTTGTGACTATGAACCTTTAAAAAAGCAATTTATCTTTCTAGATCCCTTGTTCGCATAAGAAGCTGATTTCTTTTTTTTTTTTTTTAAAAAAGAGCTATTAGTTTAACTGACTGCATTTATTCTCCTCTTCTTTTTCTAATGAATTTTCAGCTTTTTAATAGATAAGAGAAGAGACTGGATAAAGGAGTAGAAAGTTAGATATCATATCTCTTACTCCCATTAAAAAATACTTAAGTACTACATTGGTAGGGTTGTCGCTTCCATCCTTGAGTTTTAGGTTTTAATGGCTTTGGAGAGGTTGAATTGGGAATATATCTTCCCTGTTATTATATGTCTTCAGATGTCTAGCAGTTCTTTATATATTTGGATTATCATGAATAAAAAACTAAAAATACATATCAAATAGGAAGCCTAATTTGCATGTAATCTCTATTTTACTTGTTGCAGTCTTTATTTGGAAAGAAGAAGCATTTTGTACACTTCGTGTTGGATCCTATTGGTATCAGCGATACAGCAGAAGCATCATTTGCTGCTAGATATGGTTGTTTGGTTCTTATAGAAAAAGTAAGTAAGTTGCTAGACTAAAGTCATATGGATTATCACAAAAATTTTATGGCCTCATTCTCCTTCACTATCATACAGGTTGAGCGGTTAGATGTTGGAGCGTTAGTATCTATAAGGGGAATAGGTCGTGTCAAAATTTTGAATTTTGTACAGGTGAGTAGTTAATAATTTGCTCTGATGTTGTGGGCTTTCAATTAATACCTTAGTGCTTTTTATGATGTACCATACATTTTTGTCATTGTTTGTGTCAAAATTTTGAATTTCGTGCACGTGAGTAGTTAATTTGCTCTGCAGTTGTAGGCTTTCAATTAATATTTTACTACTTATTTTAGTGTACCATAAATTTGTGTCCTGTTCTTGTTCTAACTCGTAATTTTTACCAATACAATATCTGTTGGTCAAGTTTAATGTCATTTAATAGTGAATTCTGTTGTAGTAGCATCAAGCATGCTCTACCAAATAGTATGTCCTTACCTGTGGTTCTTAGTTTAAAGCTTGTACTGTTGTGCACTAATTTCTATCTTGAGAAGTTCTAACTTAATTAGTTGTAACTACAAAATTTTCTATTAGCAAGTTATGTGAGTATATAATAACTACTTTGCTTAGATTTTTCTACTACGGAAAATGGAGGTAAATATCTAATTAACTTTGTTAAGAAAATGAATTCTTCCTCTTTATTGGTTAAAAGTTAAAACAATCTTGAATATTGCTTGATTTTGCACTATTCCTGAGTTTTGGAATTGTTATTATATAGATGTACTAGCTTTAGACCCGTGCGATGCACAGGATTGGAGTACCTCTTTAGATAGTTTAACTACAATGGTTTTAAATAAAATCTAAATATAATTTCTTTGGTCATATTTTTAAATTTTTTATATAATTTAACTAAATGTACTTTGTATTTGTCTATTCATATATGCTTATAGGAAATTGAATATTAGTATAGTTACACGAACCATATATGTTCATAACCATAACGTGCTTACGTGAACTAGATTATATGCTTACATGAACCATAATGTTTTTGTCTATCCATATGTAAATATCTAGATAATATGCTTTCGTCATATCCAAATTCATGTACATATCCAAATTATATGAATCAATTTTTATTAAATGTATCCATATATGTTTCATTAGATGTATTCTATTCTATATTTGGCTGTACATATCCAGATTCATGTACATGAATCTACATTACATGAACCAATGAAACATCAACCACAACAACATGTATAGAATACATTAATTATGTATGTACATGAATCTACAATAAATGAACTAATGAAACATTCAACCATATGAACTACAATAAATGTTGTCAGCCACACAATTATACTAAGCTGGTAAAAAATCACTAAGTGGTGTCAGGAAAAAAAATAACATCATAGTTGGCCACTTGTCACAACCACAGCGATATTGGTGTCCTTTTCTATATTGTATATAGATAGATATAGATATCACAAAAGAAACTGAACTATAAATATGGAGCTGGGTCCCTCTCTTTCAATAGTTTCACATTCATGCTGAAGCATTAAGCTGGGGGCACATAAGGGGGTAGTAGCTGCTTTGAGTGGGTGGATGTATCATTTGAGTGTTGTAAAATATATGTTGATGATATTATTTTTAGCTCTACTAATAAAAGATATGCAAAGAGTTTATTGAGTGTATGCAGGGAGAATTTGAATTGAGTATGATGGGAGAGTTGACTTTTTTCTTTGGGCTTCAAATTAAACAATAAAAGGAAGTTATTTTCATCAATCAAGCCAAGTACGAAAAAGACTTACTCAAAAGGTTTGATATGGACAATCTAAAGCCAATTGGCATTCCAATTAGTACATCAACAAAATTGATGCTGATGAACAAGGTACCTTTGTTGGTATTAAACTGCTAGCAGACATGATATAATGTTTAGTGTGTGTATGTGTGCTAGATTTCAATCTAATCCTAAAGAGTCTCACATGATTGCTATAAAAAGGATCTTTAGATAGCTTAAACAATCTCATAATATTGGTTTATGGTATCCTAGTGGTACATCATTTGAACTTGTTAGTTATTTTGATGTTGATTATATAACAGAGATCAGTTTATAGAAATTTTTAAAGCTTCAGAATTTTCTTGGGAATTGTATGATGCAATCTTAATCCTAGTTTGATGCCTAAGGGGTCATAGGAGTGAATTTGTAGACTATCTTACTCCAACCAATCTGATCAGCCTCTACCACATTATTGGAGATGCTACTTTACAAGCACCTGTCCTTTCTCATTTTGGCCATTCAACATAATACCCAAGATCAACACAAACTGCCTAGTCACTTTGGACAAGTATTGTCCATAGCACCCAGAGCAGCCCCAAAGTATCATCGTATTTGGTTTAATTATAAACCAAAAGTCATTCGCTTCTTACACTATCAGAAACCTTTAAGACTCCTTAATTTTTCCTGACCATTAGCCTAATCAATGACTGTTATAAGCATTAGAAACTACTCTTTTACATCTGCTTTACATCATTTTGGTAATATACTGTTGAGCAGAGAACTTTAAATTAAATGGGATAAGTGGATTTAAATAACCTGGTTGATGATGGTGTAAGGTTTTTAATAACGTTATAATTAGTGTTATGAAATTCCAATTGTCATATTCAATTTAAAGGAAAATTTTAAATTAACTTATTTTTAGGGTCCTAAAAAGATTTGAACGAAAGAAACTTTATTCAAAATAAAATATATAATCCTATACCAAAAAAATAAAATAGATAATTGTAATCTGGGGAAGGTGTACAAACCACACCCACGTAACAGTGGTCTCTTTCCTTTGACAGATAATATTAAGTGAGTATAGTTTTTTGTCTTTATTTTTTAAGAAAGAAAATCAGAACCTGTGCGTGAGGTGTTTGTGGCAGTACAATCACGTAAAGGTGATTTCTTCTCTTTGAGATAACAAGACTTCATTACTTGATGTAAGAAAAAATAAAAAATAAAAAACAAAAAGAAGAAGAAGCATCCAGGATACTTGCCATGTGCATTGTGGCAAGTTGCTTATACGTGGGTAACCAAAACCACCCACTATAGGTTTCTTCTTCTTTTTTTTTTTTTACCTCTCATAGTGTAACGATTTGGTTTGTCAACAACAAACAAATAAAATAATAAAATCAAATTCAGAATATGGGGTTATGTGCAAGGTAAAACAAAAATACGTTGAACATGAACTGAAGTTATTGAAGTGGAGAACTTGATGACGTGACGTGAAGAATGTGGGTTGTGCTTGGTTTGTTATATGCCTTTTCTCAAACATCAAAGCGGAGCACAAAAAGAATAGATATAGAAGGAACATAATAGTAAAGAAAAGAAAGAGAAGGCAGTAGAAACATAGGGTGCAACGAGAGAGAGAACCAAAAAGAAGGAAGAGTGTAATGAGAGGAAAAAAACCGTACCTATGGTCTTGTTCAGGTATAATCTTTTTCTTCTCTTTCTTTCTTTGTGTTTGTTAAAAAATATTTTGTTCTTCTTTGTTTGTTCTTTCAAGTTTACGTTTTGAGGTTTTTTTAAAGGAAACCTAATTTAGGTGTTCAAATTGAAAGCAAGCTTTGCAAATATTCAGAGTTCTACATGGAGAAGAATGCATAGGCCATTTTGGATTTTTATTATTATCTATTTTGTCTCACAGGCCGAAAGATATGGACAGGTTTGGTGACCAAATACAATGCCTCAAAAGACCTTTAAATATTAGCCTGTGTGGTTCATAAATTGTTTTGCCTCACATGGCCTCGATTTTAAGCCTCTTAAGGTCAAAATTTGTATCATCAATTTTTGCCCCATGTGGCCCCAAATTTTAAGCCTCTTAAGGCCCAATTCATAGTCCACTGAGTTCATAGCATACTGCATATATTTATGGTCGGTATGGTTGGTTTTGGTATAAAGCTTCATCTCAAGTCTGGCCCAAAGTTATAATTGGGCCTATAATTTTGTCCAAGCCCAGTCCTACGGAACTATACATCATCCCAACCCCTACAAAACATAGGCGGGCTTCAAGGGCCAGCGGTCCAGTGAACACCCCTATCAAAGTGAGATTTTTTTTTTTTTTGGTTGGGGGGGGGGGGGGGGGGGGGGTTGGAATTATCAATAGAAGTTTGCCTTGAGTATACGTTCTTGGATTTGATTGATATCTTTTTTATTCAACTGGTGGAATTGAACTAATGAACCTCATAGGAAAGAATTGATTTATACTAATGTGTTGGGGTGGGTACCTAGAAACCCAACCCTAGCCTGACCCTGTGTTGGGTACATTTATATTGTTCAAAACTCCCCGTACTCTAAAGTGCTTCCCAAACCTGTCTCAGTGAAACATTGTCATCCCTTCATTTGCAGAGGTATAACCCTTGTGATCATTTGCCATCATGGTATTATGTTGCTTAATATGCCCATGATTTTTTTCCTTATTAACCTGTTACCATTAATTACTTTTGATGTGTAAAACCACCTTTACAAAAGAAAGGTTCTAACCCTTAAAGAGGAAGAAAATCTGAAATTCCTACAGGTGTAGGTACTCCTTACTGTAAATGACTTGATGCTGCAAAAGTTGCCACATTTATCGTACATCTCGTATTCAAGAATTATATTGGGAAAATGAACTAGGAATCATAATGAGGGGGCATGTATTTGCACTTGGTAGCTGCTTGTGCAGCTAATAAAATGAACTTCCTTATTGGGACGAAATATCAAATTCTGTCTTAATTAATTTTTAGTTTTCATCTCCAAACTAATGCATAAAATATTAATATATCAGATTCAAAAAATCTGTTTGGGAGAATTGCATTAATTGTAATCCACCTAAAAGTGCTTTTTGTAAACAATTTTGTCATTGTTAGTCTTTGCAATTAACGCTTGTGGTTACAGGTCTAACTGGCAAACTTTCTAGACTTGTGTAGAAAGCGTTACAATCTGTATATATTCTCCATTTGTTACCTTTCATGTGGCCCTGTTTGGAAATTTTCTCATTAATGACCACTTATGTTTCTGTGTTACTCTTACCATATTTTTTAGTCTCGATGTGCCTGTATATATTGCATGTCAAGGTTCCTTACAGAACCTATACTTCTCCTGAAGGGCCTTGTTCCTTCTCCATACCCCCTGTGTCCTTGACCATGGGTCGATCAGTTAGATATGAGTTTATTTCCGATGAACGTGTGCGGGGGCAGACATTTCGGAAAAGGAAGGCCGGATTATTGAAGAAGGTAAGTGAGCTTAAAACTCTATGTTGTGTTGATGCATGTGCTGTCATATATGGTAAAACTGGTGCTCAGCCAGATGTTTGGCCTACTCCGTTTGAAGCATTCCATTTGCTTCAAAGGTTTAGTAGCTTGCCTATTGTGAAACAAGTGACCAATATGCTGAACCAGGAAAAATTCCTTAGGCAAAACATATTGAGATTGAGTAAAAATTTGGAGAAGGAAAAGAAGAAAAACCAGTTGGCTGAGATGGAACAAATTATAACCAAAAGTCTGGTTGAAAATAAATTGCTTGATGTTAGCAACTTGGAGGATCTGAAAGATGTAGCTTTCCTTCTGGATGAGAAGATTAAGCTGGTGAATGATAGGATTGAAAACATCAAGTGTGATGGGAAGAATGAAATGGGGAGTGGATCATGATGTGGCAAAGAGAAGCAATCCCTTTGAAGATGAGAACCAAGGATTCATGGAGCATCTGTGCCTCATGGAAGATCGGAATGTGCTCTTGTGTGTTTTCTTATAATAAATGTTCTCTTTTTATGCTAACCAAAGAAAATGTATTTCCATTTTAGGAATTCTAAGTTGTTTACAAGTCAGTAGTTTTGTTGATTTCTTTATGTTTTAACTTCTAACTTCTTCATATTTTTTTCTTAAGTTAAGTAATCATTCTTGTGTTAAGCAGAATGCACAGGCATGTTATGGATGTCCGTCATTCAAAAGAGTAATGTGCTTCAATCCCTGAACTTGGAGTGTTTGACCATTTTGAACTTATTACCTTTAAAACTTTCAGACGCATCAAATGCTCCCTCAAGTTTCATTTCTTGGCACTAATCCTATTATGCCAATATGCATTTATAAAATGTAAGAAACAAGTGCAATTCCATGTTAACATGATTACTTAATTTCCAAAGTTGGCCAGACTAACCATACCTTTGAAATTGAATTTTTTTGTTGTACTAAAATCCTTGTGCTTCAAGTTATCTCCTTTTTAACTGAAAATAAAGATATACCATTTGAGGAGTCATCATTAGTTGTCTAATCATGCAAAATGTGAGCATGACTCGATTGTTTCTTCCCCTCATTTTGCGTGCTTCTCATTTTAAAACACTATCAAACTTTCATCAAATGTTTGATAAACTTGTAAGGTGAAAGCCAACAAGCGAATCCATGTCATTTTCGCCTAAGGATCAAAACTTCGTTGTGTTTTTCTGAAACTTTTAAGACAGATAAGGGAAATGAAAAAATGAATTTGGAAATACATGCAGGCGATTGAAAATGGAAATTAAATCCTATCTATATATGTAAAAGCCCAATAAATGATTAACTGTGTGAAGTTGAAGTTTATACATTCATTTACACAAAGTTACAAGTGTAGAACTAAAAACTAAATTTGGTTCAATGGCACACTGGCACTTTATTTTCTATTTGTTATTTGCAGACGATACCATGATATTTTGCGGAGTGGAGGAGGAACAGATAAACACCTCAAATGCGTCCTCATTTGCTTTACGGTTCTTTCAGGGCTTAAATCAGTGTGGGGAAGAGTGAAATCATCCCTTTTGGGAAGGTTCATAATATTAGAAGCTGACAGCAGTGCATGGGTTTAGAACAGGATCTCTCCCTTCTTCATACTTCGGGTTGCCTTTGGGTCATCATTTAAAGCCACTTCAGTGTGGGATTGTATTTTAGAGAGAATGGGAAAATGGCTTGAGGTGTGGAAGATGCAATAAATCTTGTAGGGAGAAAATTTTATGTTGCTCAAGAGCACCCTGGCAAGCCTACCACTTATTTCATTTCTCTTTTCATGATTCTAGCCTCGCTATCGGAAAGATTGGAGAGGTTACAAAGACATTTTCTTTGGGGATGTTTGGGGTACGAGTGTAAGTACCCATCTTGCAGAGTGGGATACTTCATGCAATCCCATTATGGAGGGTGGTTTGGGCATCCGACACTTCAGCTTGTATAATTAGGCACTAGTGGGCAAATGGCTTTGGAGTTTCACTTTTGGTAAATACTTTCTGGAGGAGAGTCATCCAAAGTAAATACAGTTCGGAAGAAGGCGAGTGGACTACCAAGGAGGTGAGAGGTTCTGATAGAGTGGGTCTATGGAAGGGCATTAGAAAAGGATGGTCAGATTTCTTATCTCTTATACATTTCCCAATTGGTGATGAAAGCAAGATAAAGTTTTTGTATGATGTCATGATCTTTCTCTGTCTAAGGCTTTTCCAGCGCTCTTCAACTTCACGTTGGATACATAGGCTCGAGTGGGAGATTATTTGAGGATCACTGAGGCAGGGTGGGTATGGGAACCTTGTTTCATTAGAGAAGTGCTGGATTGGGAACTTGAGATAGTGAATAGGAGGAGGGGAGGCCTAAGGAGAGGGAAGACAAGATCATTTGGGGAGCAAATGGTGGTAAGTTAAGTCTTATCATCATTTGATCAAGGGAGGTACTCAAGTAACTTTCCTTGCAAGAGTGTTTGGAGAGTGGGGGGCCCCGCAATGGTGTCTTTTTTTATTTTATTTTATTTTATGGACTGGTGTTACATGTGCAAGAAGGTGGAGGAATCAATTGATACCTTTCGTTATATTGTGATGTTATGCGAGATCTTTAGACTTTCATCTTCCCTATATTTGGAGTGTGTTGGTCATACATGGCTTAATTATTCACCTTCTAGAAAGTTGGGATGGGAGTTGGCATTTCAAAAAGATCAAAAAGGCTTAGAGGGTGGCTCCCTTGTGCTTGATGTGGTGTATTTGAAGGGAGCGGAATAGTTGCAGTTTTGAACAGGTTGAATTGGCAGTTCATATTCTTAAATCATCCCTTTTTCCAGGGGCAGAACCTGGATTTTATTTCAAGGGGTGCCAAAATTTGAAATGTAAATTTCACATATGGATATAGTTATATTGCTATGTATGTTTGTGTATCTTTTATTTAATGGTGATAAGGCCAACTTGTTAGATTAGTGCAAATTTGAAGGCTCATTGACTGTTGATTTTATTGGATTAGAACGTATATGGAAAACTTAGTAGGACCCAGGGTCCAATATACAACAGGATAATGCCATACAACTTGGAAATTCATACAAGATTTATGTGTAGATTGATATGATTAAATGAAAGTCTTTCATTTCAAAACAAAAGATCTATTATGATGACACTTGATTACAAAAAATGCAATCACCACATCATTGTGGTAGTTTTTTTGTACAGATACTCTAGAGGAATAGCATTTTTCTATCCAAAAATTTTGATGTGTTATAGGGTTAAGACTTTAAGGAGTGTTTTAAATTTCGGGGGGTGCCAGTAGAGCAAATTTCTGCTAAAACATAATATATATACTCAATACATAGAAGGGCTACCACAAGGATAGGGGGTGCCATGGCACTCCTCACTCATTGAGTGGTTCCGCCCTTGCCTTTTTCCTAGTTTTCATTTTTGATTACCAAAACATGATTGTGATTCTTCTATTGCTTTTGTTGCTTTCACTGGGGACCTATCTCTTGTAGATGTTGTGTAGACTCCTTTATGTATACCCCCAGTATATAGAGGTTGCCCCTGCTTTGGCACTTTCTGTAGAATTTATTTATTTTTAAAGAAACTAAATTTTGATGTGAACCAAAAGTCGTTGAGTATTGTCAAATAATCCATCAAAGACAAAAGAATATCTTCCAACAATGTGAGTCACCAAATAATAGCAATAATACCAACAATTATGAATAAACTAAGTTTATTTTCTTTTCTTTTCAAAAAATAAAAATTATTTATGAAATAATCTACGTTCATGGCACTTTATTATTTGGGTATGTTTCAATTCATATACTAGAATTTCGTTATTCGGTTAGTGTTCTGTTTTAGTATTATTGTCATCATTAAGTTGTGTTGGAATTACATAGGGCCCATCACAGTGTTGCGTGGGAACCGGTGTTTATTAGAGAAGTGCAGGATTGGGAGCTAGAGGAGGTTGATGATTTTTTGGTTTCTTTATATGATTCGAAGATTGCTCGGTGTCACGAGCTGCCCTTCAAGGCCGGGCCTATGCCCTCATTTTCTAGCCTCGTGCCAACTCTACCATGTCTGTACATATTGTATAGAGTGTAGAAATGTAAGTTTGGAGTCGGATGCACGCGTAGATTTTCCCATGTCAAGGTGTGCAGTATCCAAGTTAGTAGTGTCCTAGCCCTTTCAAGGAGGGGTGTTGTAATTTTTTCAAAGGGCTAGAAAATTAGTTTAGGGTCATATATAAATGTATGTAAAAGGGTTTTGTCAAATTCCTTATAAATATTTTTGTAAACCCATTATGACTCCTCAATGGGGTGTAATGTTTGCTTATATCAGTTTAGAAATGATTTAAAAAACATATATAGGGGAGGATAGTAAGGTGAGTCCAAGTTCCTAGTTGTTGGTTGTTGGCAAACTAAACTCCCCACCTAATTGTAGTCTAGAATTGCTTTGTATATGCAATAAAAGTGATCTTATTGCTTGCAAATTGTGCGCCCATTGCCTTCATTGTTGCTTTAAACGTTCTTAGTTTGTTACTTCCAAATTTCTTACTTGTGCACCTTCGGGTGTGTGTGTTGGCTTTCATTTGCGAGATGCCTCTTTGGCTGGCTTGTCTGGTGCCGCCCATGACAAGTGCCACACGGCCTAATCCACTTGAAAGTGTCGAACCGTGACACTCGGCAACGTATGGATCATATGATTTGGGATGGTAACAAAGGACGGTTGTCAGTGATGGGGCGCTTTTTTTATTCTTTGCTCTGTGATGGGGCTGGTAGACCATTT
>CM065391.1:8687500-9017500 GCA_033060915.1 Euryodendron excelsum | reverse complement strand
ACATCAGGGGTGGAAGTTCAATTTATCATGTGGCAACTTGTGGTTGGACAAGTTTTAGTGAATGCAGCAATTATATTACCCAAAAAAGAAAAAAAATGAGTTGCTTTCCTTTCCTTACAATGACAGGCTTTTAGTGTGAAACAACCATTATGACTCTAACATTGTTACTTCCTAAGGATATTTTAACTGTTTAATTTATTCAGAATGAACCACCAACATTGCCCATGAAGTAATGTATTTGTGTATATATATATGATAGGTAAGAGTTTGTTTTATTAGGGGAAGGGGAGGGGCTGCTAGGGTTTAGACCCCAGAACATGAGCTTTGTTGTACAAGGTCCCAACCACTAGGTTATTACCCATGTAATAAATATGACTTACTACTTACTAGTGTTATCAGCAATTGGAGAAAATAAACACCTTTGCAGCCCTCACCCACCACTGCTGCAGTTGGAATAGAAAAATTTTAAAACCTCACTTTCTCACCCTTGTATTTAAATGATTGCGAAATGTTTGAAATACAAAAAAGTAGATTCTCCTTGAGTTAATTTCTTAAATCCATTTATAACCTTTTACAGCACTAATATAGCTGTTTTACAGCCTCATAAAGGGCAAAGAGGTTGTGGAAGCTGCCACTATTCCTGTGTCAATAAGCCCTTCTTTAAATCCTGAGAAAATCTAATGACTACTATAATTTATTTCAGATGGGCATGACTAATTTTGAGAGAGAGAGAGAGAGACAGTAGCTTTAGCCGTGTCTGTGTTCCAAAATGGTAGAGAGCATTAAGGTCATGATTCAAGTAATTGTGCTGTCATTACTAGACATCACTGAAGGATGTAAAAAATTGAGAAATATATTTACTTGAATAATAAATGGACAGGGTTTAATTAGTTTGGTCTATTGTTTCTAAATTAATTCATTTTTGTTATTGAGCAGACAAACTCTCTGGTGGTGAGTACTGCTATACAAATAGAAAAGTTGTACAGAATTATTAAATAGAATGATGTGTCTTATTGTGGTCCCATCATTTAAAAACATAGTGCCCATCACTACAGGTCAAAATTATAAAGATATCACTGTCACATCATTCTTGAAGTGTATGTTACCTGGATTCAGGTATGAGTGTCGGGTGTGGGTACATATCTAAGTGTCGAATTCATCTAATTCTCATGATCAAAGATACTCGGATATGGCTAGATTTTGTATTTCTTAAATACTTGTTTTGCTTTTTTAAGGTAAAATGGTATTCATAACTAAAATATAACATTTCATGCCTAAAATGAAAGTCTTATGTGTAATTTTATAGTAAATTGAATTAGTTATATCTGCATATCTAATGCATGTCCAACTATCCATATCAGACATATATCTCATACCCTTATCCGAGTGTTGACTGACACGGGTATTTCACAAATTTAGAAGAGCTCATGTAACATAGCTTGAAGGAGGTTTTGTATGAACATTCTGGTTGTTTAGCATTTTCCTATTTGACTGACTATATGGTATAGGGGCTGCTGTAGCGGACCCCAAGGACTTGGAACTAGTGCTTAGGGAACTGAGTTATATGTGTGTTTAAACATATAAGACACACCCACCCATCCCACTAGAGAGAAAGAGAGTTTATTTCATACGCCTCTCACAATTCCTTAGGTTTGATTTATGAATAATTAGCCTGCAGGTTGAAAGCCATCTCCAGTTCATTTTCATAGAAAATGGTGGTAAATTCGTGGACCTTATACCTAACACAATCTTCTTCTACTTGCTGTGTGAATGATTAGATGACCTTAAGATAGAGACCAAGTTAGAGTGGAAATTTGGTGATGATTTCTCCCTAACTGGTCTTGCATATGAAAGGGGATGAGGGAATGATGAACATTTGCTGATTCATTGCCCAGTGGCAATGGAGATATGCTATCTTTTGGTGTCTCTATTTGGAACTAATTTGGTTATGCTGGGCTCAATAATTGAGCTTCTGGATAGTTGGAGGGGTTGCAGGGTGAGTACAAAGGCTACAATAGTCTGGGAAGGGTGAAGGTTGCACTATTCTGTAGTGGGCTGTTTGTAAAGAGAAGAACCTGTAATATTTTGAAGAGGTGGAATTCTCAAATCCAAAGCTGAAATTGGGTGCTTAGCTTCCTGTATTTTGTTTGGAGAGTTGAAATTATATTTTTGTTATAGCTTGGTTTTGCTTTTTTTTTCCTCGCCTTGTACAAATGGTGTGCACACGGGCCACATCCTTTTGACACCTTTTTGCAATTCACATTTATCCAAGATAAATAAATAACAAATGAATAGTGGAAGTTTGTAGTATCAGTAAACATATATTGTTAAGTCTTTTGTTTGTAAGTTCTTTGTCCATTTAAATGATTTTCATTCAGGCTCATTTATAGATGAAAATGCTGGGAAAATTTGTTATAGATTGTCAGAGATATGTTCAAATTGTCAAATGATTATTTTTCCTATTTTATTTGTTGATGTCCTAAAAGTTTCTTGCTTACAGTCATAATTTGCAGGCTGATCCTTACCTGAAAGGCATAGTCATACCAATGCAGGATGTGGTTTCAGACTGTCTTAACAAAGTAGGCTCTCAAGTTATGGAGCTGAAGGAAGCTCTTCTCTGTTTGAATAGCTTGGAGATAAAGTTGAAGGTGCTCTCTCTCTCTCTCTCTCTCTCTCTCTCTCTCTCTCTCTCTCTCTCTCTCTCTCTCTCTTCATTTTCTATGAAAATTTCTACTCAACCCAACAGTATTTGATTATTGAAGCCTACACAAATTTTTTCGCCATTTAGATTATTTCATAGGCTATCACATACTTTTAACACCCCCTTTCCGCTTGCCTGAGAGCATATCATAGTTGTGCTCCCTTCCCCTTTTATCAAATTATGGCTAGTGTATGGATTGTTCCTTGCTGCAAATGATTAATCCATCAGGTGATGACTTTCTCTCGTCTTGTTATCAATCAGTGTGACCTGTAGCTGGGACTGCTATTCTATAGAGAGCTCAATGTACTCTACCATTTATTTGAGCTGACCTTATATTTCTCTCCTACAGTTTACTCTCTAATTTGATAGGACTAGTTGTGATCACACAACTCTCCAAAAGGAAATTTAATGCCCACCCAGGGGCCACACGGGAAAATTTTGTGATCAAGGTTCCTCATCATATCCATCCTTGTACAGTTGTACATGGCTAGGGTTGTGTAACTCATAGCTATTTCCTTATTTGTGCTCTTTGGTTCACTAACAATATTTCCCATAGATCTGCATAATTTTTATTTATTTATTTATTTATTATCTTTTTTATATTATATGTCTAATTCTAGCCTTTGTATTTTACTAAATGACAGAATCTAGCTTAACTCTAGTTCATTGAACTGTTGTCAATAAGAAAAGAAATATGGGATCATATCCTCTACAGTGTGGACGCATACAGTTCCTTTGTTTGGTTGCCTTTTGCATTCTGCATGGGTAGTGCAATACATTTTTTCTTAAAGCAAGGGGTATTTTTGTTAATAGAGTAAATGCAAAAGGGGAATAGGAAAACAGAAAGAAGTGTAGGTTCCCTCAGTTGTAGAGGATAATGCACAGAATGGAACCTACCTGATCAATACAGCCAAAATCAACGAATACCTGCCCTAAGTAGCTATAACACTTCAAATTACTTATTCGTGTTCCCATGTTAATGTTGTGGGTAATATAGAAATGAACAGAAGAATCAGATTCTTTGTTTTGAATTCAACTGGGATTGTGATGAACCATGTCAGCAGGCCAGTAGATCTGGTAACTTCTGTCTCTAGCAGCTCTCTGTTTAGGAACTCTGTTTTTTCCTTTCTTTTCTTATGTGTTTCTTTACTCTCAGAGTCCATGAGAAGCATATAGCTGAAAATATTGCTCGAAGTTTGGCTACTACCGCAATTGTAGGAGTAAGGGCAGATTGTTAATAATGAGACTTTCTGGTACTAAAGCAGAAGGCAGCAACTTCAGGCAAAATGCACACATTTTTGGGCTCTGATTGTAATCACAGCCGCAGCACTAAGTGCACATAGCTAAATCTGATTTTCACTACTGAATCTCAAACTTATAAAACAGAGTGATAATTGGGGTTTGGCAAACTGGTGGTGACTACGGTGGCATACAAACAGCTTCTCTATCCTTTTCTGCTTCTTAGTCTTCATACAAAAAACAAACCATAAGCTGGAGCGTAGATATCTAGTGGACATAAGTACTTCGAAAGTTATGCATTCTTCCGTGCTTTCAAATTTTGAAAATTGAAGTTGTTTAGGTTCCATGATGAAGCAGACTCCAGAAGTCCTGATTATGGTGACAATTGACCTGACGCTCACAAATATCTTTGGTAGATTGAGCTTTGTTTGGCTTCTCACTGACTATCAAACATATTGATATTGTTGTAAAAGACTGTTATTGGAAACAGTAGTGGGAGGTGGCAGGAATAAATGGGGATAAGAAAAAAAATCAAAAGTTCTATATGTTTAGTCTCAGTTTCTCTTTGAAACGGATGCAATAGGAGGAAGAAAGAAAAAAATACTATGAAGAGATGACTTCAAGAAGAATGAAAGTCCGAGACATGGAATGGTGCCATGCTGCTAGTGCTTGATGGCTCTAAACACCAAAAAAAAAAAAAAAAACATATGTGGAAGTAGAAATGGAAACAAAACATCTGGAAGAAACACAATGAATGAATAATGACTTCCAATTGGTTCTGAATTGCACAAAGCACTCATAATTTTGTTGCAATTTCACCACAGCCAAGGGAACATTAAGATGGTGTAATTGCAGTGGTGTTCTGGTGCTGGTCGTAGGTGGTTGATGTAGGACAACTTTAGGAATACAACAGATTTTGTGGTGGGTTTAGGCAAGGATGATGGTTTAATGCCAAATGATAAATTGCTTAATGCGATGTTCTGCTATTCTTTGGCAAGCAAGTTGCACAAGTGGCTTGGGCTCAATGTTGCCCTGTTGAGTGATTTCAAACACACCAACAGGACGTCCCTTAAATGACATGATTATACTCACAAGATAGGGCAACAAACTAATTGTGGAGTATAAGCATTTTTGGTAGAATATTTTTATAGAATATTTTTATTATATAAAAAGTTTTAGTAGGGTTTTTTGAAATTTTCTAAAATTGAGGATTATAAGCATGTCTAACATGTCTAACCAAAATATTCGTAATTATCATTTTTGGTAAAAATAAATGGATGTTTTTCTTTAAGAATATATTCTATAAGTAAATTTGGTGCCCGTACTAGGCCGTACAAGATCATTACCTGATGGTGATTTACCTAATTGCATTGGAGTTCCAATATTTACATTTTGATTTTGTAAATGCTTATAAAGGTGTCTTCTTAAATGACTAGTACCACCAATTGTGGCACCACTAAGATCTTTATCACAAATATTACATTTTGTTATAATAGTTGCAGTTTCTTGTGTAGAATTTTTGAAAATGTGGTGGCGGTGGGGATGAAGGGAGGGGCTGGAATAAGTGATGGGGGTGACGAGGAGGGAGTGAGGCTGGTGGTGGGGTTGGAGGGGCGGCTGGGTATGGTGATGGGTTAGGAAGCACGGACACTTTTAAGAGGGTGCTGTATCCGTGTCGGACATACATACTCCTCGGACACATCAATTGGTATCCTAAATTTTTATTTATTCAATTTTCAATGGACATGCTAGAGACACGTATCCGTTACTTAGACACATATGAAACACATTGCAAGTTTAAATAGTAAACATGTTTTATGTTAAATAATGATAAAATTATGAATTCAATGTGTTTTTCATGTTGAATTAGCATTATTATTGTTTATTTTTGGTAGTTTGTGGATGGTACATACACATAGCAAATAAAACATATAAGAAATATATTTTTTGCCATATCCTTGCCATGTCTATGTCATTTTTTAAAAATTGCCTTGGCCCATATCCATGCCAGTATCTGTATCTGTACCAGTATCTGTGTCTAGGTTCCTTAGGTGGTGGCGGTGATGGGGAGGGGTTAAAAAAAAAAATTTTCTTTTTTTTGGTTTTTTTTTTAGGGGGGGGGGGGGGGGGGGGGGGGGGGGCGCTGATAGAAGGGGGTTGACTGATGTAAGAGGGAGGGGAGGAGAGAGAATTAATTTTTTTGTTAATTATATTTTTAAAGGTTTTATTAATTTAATACTAGATTATGTATTTACTAAAATTCATAGTTTGAGTTATTTAAGGGAGGCAATGTAGTGCAAATTTCATATGGTGTATTTTCTATAGTAAACCTAAACCTCATGGATGGTCAGGGTAATTTAGCCTAAGCTTAATGTATTTTGATCTCTAAACCTAAAATCGTCCGCATATCCAAGGTCAGGAATCAAAAAACTCTATAATTGTTCCTAGTATTTGCTCAAATCTAAATTCCTAAACCAACCTGTGTATGATATGACCTTAAAGTAGAGCTACATGGCGAGAAATTATTCAACTTATGAAGCACGGAAACAATACTTTAGCTGCTGTCCATGTGTCCAACATGTGTTTGACACAGATACGCCACAAACATGTGAATCCTATTATGATTAACGCTTTAAGTTTTATAGAATATTTTTTTATCATTTACCTTCTGTGAATAGGCACCCAAGGAGGCATTGTTGCAGACTCAAATTGCAAACTCTGTAAAGTGGGCTGAAAAGGAATGCTCTCTAGACAGCTATGGAGCTTTTTTTCCATCCTTCGCTGAGCGTTTATCCTTTGCAGCACTTCAACTCGTTTCAGGTTAATTGTCTTTCATTTTTCTGTTCCCTTAACAGCATTTCTTATTATATAGTTGTAAGATGTGGAAGACAGATCCTAAAAAATAAAGGGTATAGTAGAATTCCGTGCATGAAATTGAACCTTAGGCTTCCCCCATCTTGTACTGACCACAAATCAACGGCTCATTTCAAACGCTTGTTGAGTCGAGTCGAGTTATCTCCTACTAAGTCGTTTGCAGCTTTCAAATAGATATCTGGCTATCTTCAGTACTTCTTCTTGGTCCCATATAATTAATAAATCAGTCATAGTGCTGTGACTAATTTGTTCCTTGGGTAGCAAGGATGAACACAGGAATTCGTCTTGGGGGGCCAAGAATAACTCTATAAAAAAAATTACAACTGACAATGCAAGCTACATTTAATTTACCAAAATAAACAATAAAATCAATTCAATCTGAACTAAGATATGACAGCAAGGCATCAAAATAAAATAATTTTTCAATATATATCAAGTGCGTTATCAATCAAAGTGACACTCGACGAGTCAACGGCACTGTATGTCAATGAAAACCATCTATGATTGAATTTCCACTAAACTTCCCAGCAATTTTTTTTGCAATGTATACAATCAAATCATTTGTGAGAAAATCATCTTCCATCTTGTTCTGAAGTTTAGTTTTAACCAGAGTTATCAAAAATGGACCGGGCCAACCGGTTCAACCGGACCATGAACTGGTACAGTTCAATTAATTTACCAGAAATACATATGAACTGGTCAGTTTTTTGAAAAACCGATGAACCAACAGGCCGGTTCAACCAAAAAAACCGTTAACCAATTTTTACTTTTTACTCTTTTTCTAAAATTTGATATATTTGTAGTTCCTAATGTTCAACTTGAGAACTAAGGGTAAAATTAAACAACACTTACCACTACTCCACTTGATTCTTTGTGTTTTACTTTGTAATATAAATTATATTTAAGATAAAATATATATATGAATGAATAAAATATATTTAATTTATAACACCGGTTGAACTACCGGTTGAACCATTAGCCTCACCGGTTTGATGCCCGGTTCGGTTCTGATAACTATGGTTTTAACGACATTCATAGCCGAAAATGCGCGTTCCATAGTTTGTGGAGATTCAAAGAAAATATTAGCCCAAACAGCAACAAAAGTTGGCTACAAGATGAATTGCACAAGATACTAAATATGATATTTTTAAAAGGAGGGGTGCCACTTTACTATGTTAAAATTTTGGGCCTTAATTTGTACAGCCTTAATTTTGAACATTAAGGGGGGCCATGTGAATAGCTTTGTCCATGCTTGGGTGGTGAAGTAATTGAGTGCATTTGAGTATGCACAGATCTGATGGAAACTTCTGACTAATTTTAAATTGTTGCAATTCTAGGGGTTATGTAGGTTGCACAAGTTTCGAAAGAATAAAAAGTCATTCACAGCCTATTGGTAAACAAGTATACTTAAAGCATGCCACAGAACTACACTGCAACTGTACAACTGAACTATATTGTATACTTTTTTTTTTCCCTGCTTTGTTGTTGTTTGGGGGGGGGGGGGGGGGGGGGGGGGGGGGGGTTGTGGGGTTGGGGGGGTATTGCTACTGAACTATGCCGAAATTATTAGGAAGCAAAAAACTTACTAAAACACCTTAAAATCTTAGTAATGAGCATAAAATTCAGCATGTGTGAGGCCACCAAATAATCTAGCATCTAATCCGAGTACAGAGAAAGCTGCAAATCATACAATCTTTGTGTTAGCAGCAAGTTAGCTGGGGTTGCCACTTGCCAAATAATGAAAATTTCATAAAAAATATATCAGTTTGGTCACTGTAAGATAGCAAAAAGCCTAGAGCAAGAAAATAGAAATAAAAATTGTTGGAGAAGATAAATGTATAGGGAAGAAATAAAGTAGACTTACTAAGAGAAAAGGCTTTGTAATAGATTTGTCCCCCATTGTTTGTTTCTTGCTCCTCCATATGGCTGAATTACCTCCTGAAAAAGTTCAGTAGCCGGAAGTAGACCTCTATGATCAATTGAATCTGCTCAATCTGCATCAGTAAATGCTTCCACACTCGAGTAAAAATGATTCATGAACAAAATCCCTTTTCCTGGAGCAGACTTAAGATACCTCAGGATTCAGTAGACAACATCTAGATGTACTATGCAAGGGTAATGCATAAATTGATTGAAAACTCCTACCGCATATGTAATATCTCGGAAAGTATGAGAAAGATGTACCAGTCTTCCCACAGGTCTTTCGTACTCCTTGTCAACTTGCTCACCTATACCATTGTTGTGTCTGTGATTAGCCTCCATTAGAGAATTTACTCATAGATAAGTTACCTTAATTTGATCTGGCAACCTCATTCCCTAGAAAGTACCTTAATGGACCTAATCTCAAATTATTCGGCCAATCATGCTTTTAGGTGGGGTATTTCCTTCCCATCATTGCCTGTTACTTCTATATCATCCACATACTGCCCCATTTGATGAACATAGTATATTTGCCTTGACTCTGCTTGAGCATAGCCTTAAGAAATCTGCTAAACCAAGTTGTAGGAGACTGTTTTAATACATAAAGGGCATTTTCAATTGACAAAGCTTCTCCACTGTAGCATGAGAGGAGAACCCAGGTGGAATATCGATATATAATTCCTCCTCTAAATCACTATGAAAACATGCATTCTTCACATCAAGTTGTTGTAGAGGCCAACCTAGGTTAGCAGCACAAGAAACAAGAGTACTAATGAATTTATCTTTGCCATTGGAGCAAACGTCTCCTATAGTCAATGCAATAGCCTCTTCCCAAGTGGAAGAGAAATTAATACTCTTGGTTTAACATCTCCTGGTTTCTTCTCAATTGGAAGAGAAATTAATGCACAAGTGTTATTCTGCTTAAGGTTTTCATCACCTCTATAATAGCCTCTTTCCCCTTAGGATCAGTAAGAGCTGCCTTCCAACTTTGCGGAATAGTCACAAGAGAAGACATGGATGATGATTTATATAAAACAAAGTTACATATGGGATGTTGAGTGCAAGCCTTAACTTCCTTTCTTAAAGCAATAGGGAGGCAGAATAGTCAACTTCTACAGCAATAGGAGTCTCATTACTTGAGGAATCTATAATCTAGAACTGGATTTGAGGATGAATGCTTAGTGGCACATTGGTAGTCTTTTCTTTCGAACATCGTCAATAAGTCTTAATTTTAGTTATGTCCAAATGCTCACTAATGTCAAGTTCTTCCTCAGTACACCTTTCCTCCCCCTTACCACAAATAGCAGCTTTTGGAGTTGGAAGAAAAAAGGAGAGCTCCCGCTAATCATATGACAACAATTCTTTCTTAGTACTAGTCTCCCCCTGAAGGGTTGTTTTAGAGGAACCAAAGGAGGACTGAGATTCCCGAAAGGTGATATTCATGGTAACATAAATTTAGCGGGATTGAGGATTATATCTAGGCCTAAAAATTCGGCTTGAGGTCCGCCGAAGCCTGTTGGGTTCAAGCCCAGCCCCTATGGATGGGCCTAGACCTAGCCTTATGAAGCCCGGCCAGAAGCCCGCCATGAGCCCATTAGGCCGAAACTCACCTGTGAGTCCGCTATAAATAAACACTTACTATAACTAGTTTGCAAGTACATGACCTGCTGGGATGCAATTTTCTCTACTTTTTTAATAATACTCGTGTAATTTATAAACTTTAATGTCATGAATAAAATTTTACAATTTTGTTTAATTTTTACTCATGTTATATTTTGCATTTTACTCACGTATTTATATAAACCATTAATCATTGTAAGTTTAATTAATTATATAAACTCATTGCTGTTATTAGCTTAATTAACTATAAACTATATTACATAATGTAGTTAAAATTTAAAAAAAAAAAATGACTTAAAAAATGGCTAGGCCCAGGCCGGCATGCACAGATAGGCCGAAGCGTGGTTTGAGCCTGCCCAAAAGCCTAGTACCTCTTAGGTCCGTGGGCTAGGCTTTGGGTAGGGTGTTTTTTTTTTTTTGGCTCTGCTGGAAAATTGGCGAGAGCTCAAGCCAGCCCAGCCTAGACGGGCCCAAGCACAAAATGGCATAGACCAAATTTACATGCCTAATCGTAGCATTGTATCCCCTCTGAGTAGTAGAGTAACCAATAAAGACACATTTTACAATTTTGGAATCAAGTTTTCCATGAGAGTGTTGAGGAGCCTGAACAAAATAAATACAACCAAAAACCTTGAGAAGAAGAGAGGACGGAGAAAAAGTTCTAGGAATAAGCTTTGAGAGGAATCTTAAACTAGGGAACACTGGAAGGCTTGGGCAAAATTTACATACCTAATCATAGCATTTGTATCCCTTCTGAGTAGCAGAGTAACCAATAAAGACACATTTTACAGTTTTGGGATCAAGTTTCCCATGAAAGTGTTAAGGAGCACAAACAAAATAATATAACATAAAACCTTGAGAAGAAGGGAGGAAGGAGAAAAAGTCCCAGGAATAAGCTCGAGAGGAAGCTTAAACTGGAGAACACTAGAAGGCACATGATTCATGAGAGTAGGCCGCAGTAAGAGCAACATCACCCCAAAAGGATTTTGGGACATAGATTGTAAACATAAGAGCATAGTCAACCTCAAGAAGGTGGCGATGGTTGCACTTGGTAACTCCATATTGATTAGGAATGCCAACTCAACCTGTTTGATGAAGAGTACTATTTTGCTTAAGATATACCTGACATGCTCCATCAACGTATTTAGTGCCATTATGTCTCCGGAGTATTTTAAATCAAGAAAAGACCTCAATTTTGGTCTGAGCAAGTAAACCAAGCAACATGGCAATAACTATCAATAAAAATAACAAACCAATGGTAACCAGAAATAGATATAACATGAGAAGGCCTCACACATCAAAATGACGTAATCATAAAGAGAAAAGCAATTCTTTTATTAACTAGAGGATAACAAGAATGTGTATGCTTGGGAAATTCATTATCATCATAAACAAAACTACTCCTATTATAATCCTACACTAAAGTAGGAAAAACATTTTCAAAACTACCAAAGGAAAGAAGTTCTAAACATTGATGCCTGATGCAAAAGTGGGAGAGAGAGAGAAAGATGTCCTAGTTGGGGAGAAGTTATTCGGTCCTCTTGGAGGACCATGTGGCCTTTCTCCTTTCACAATATCCATGAGAGGGGGAAGGCCATGTGGTCCTCCAAGAGGACTGAATAATATTTCCTAGTGGGGGGGTTATTATAGGCAGGGGCCGACCAATCTCCTTTTGTGTATTCCATCTCCATTGGACTAAATAAAAAATAAAAGAATAATAATAAATAAATCGAAGTAAATGCTACAATATACTCAATTTACTTTTTAAGTAATGGAAAATTTGTGCAAAAATGTACGCTCCCTTCAGAATATGACAAAAACACTACTAACTTCCTCCCATCTCTCTCTCTCTGTGGAGTGGGTGTGTGTTTGTCTGCATGTGCATGATGGTGTGCATGATTTGTGAAAACGTGCATTGTGTCTGCTGCCATCTAAATCTGCTTTAAGTGAAGAACAATTGTTTCAAAGTTGCAAGTTAGAGTGGCTTCAATAGATAAGATTGAATAGTTGAGTGTTATATTGACTCGTGTGAGACATAGTTGCCCATTTCTGATGAAGCTTCCAACTCTTTACATAATTTACTTGCTAATGTAAGGTTAATCTGGATTTTGTTTATTTTGACAGGACTGACTCAGTCAGAACTTATAAAGTTGCAGAAAGAGAAGTTGAGAGCAATGGGTATTAAAGACACTGTAGAAAGGCTAGATCAATCGTTAGAATTTGTTAAAAACAATATTTCCATGGTTGCAGTGAAGCTTGCTATTCAGTCATTAGAGGCGCAATAAGCAATGGAACTTCAAAGTAGAGGCCTTCTACTGTCAGCAAGCAAGAGAGAGGAGAAGAGAAAAAAAAAAGGGGCAAAAAAAGGAGGAAGAAGCAAGATAGAAAAATGCATCGTAGCCATGCTAAATGCATAATCAGTTCGTGATGGCTTAAAAGAAAGTTGTAATCTTGTGCAGAATTGAAGGCTAAGAATCCTTCCTTTGTTCGAACGATGTAGGATAAGGTGGTTATGTGTGCCTTTTCTGCATGTCTAATGGAATTAGTGCTTTGGTAAACTCTTCGACTTGTCTTATTGTCTGTGCTATGTTTGTATGTTGGATTTGTGAAGGAAGATGAAAAAGATGAGAAAAAACATAATAATGGAAGAAGCTAAATTTATTTGTTTGTTCTGGTTGGCCTAGAAAATGATAAGAAAATAAATAGTTATTGACAAAAAGTTTGGTTTTTCTTGATTCAAATTGGTTGGGTACCTTTAATTCTAAATTTAGTCTGCTCTCTCTCTCTCTCTCTCTCTCTCTCTCACACACACACACACACCCACCCTGAACAAACCCAAGCAAGCCATTTCTGCCTACTTTAAAGAATACGGAGCTTAATATGTAATTAGAACTAACACGGCCCACAGGTCCCCTCTGGTTTGGAAAACATGGATTCTCACATGTTTATCACTTATTCTCCATTTACCAAACATATAATATATGTAAACGAAGAAAACACTCTCATTTGAATGATTGAATCTTGTAGAAGTAGTGAAAATAACATGATTCTAAAGTAAATATGAAGGCAAACTCTCACTATGAGAACAAACTCTTGGGTCGAGTACAAATTGTCAGTTCTAGGTGGATGGATGTTCATCCAATTTTAATAGCACATAAATTTCTTGTAAGCCTCAACAATTCTCATATACACAAAATTTGGGGGTTTAGATTGTGTTTGAATGGCAAGAATCAAAGAGAAGGAAGGAACAAAATTTCTTTTTATTTCCATCACAACACCTAAAAAGTTTCTGATTCCTAAAAAATTGACACGTAATAGTAGTGGAATATCAAAATTCTAACATTTTCAACAATCATAATGGAATGCATTGGAACACACAAAAGCACTTCGAAACCTACAAAAATAATGAGTTGTTTCAATGCATACAAGAAAATTTTGATCCTTACTTGTGGCTTCTGCTATTATTATTATGATTATTATAATTAATATTATCATTACTATTTGATGATTTTTTTTTATTAATTGACAACACAATAAATTTAGGCCAAATTTTTTAGATATTTATTGGCAAACTAATACATTAACTTAACCCGTAAATTTTCAAATCATCTCATAATCAAGTAATATAAACATCAATAAGTAATGAAATTATTAAAATTATTTTTGAACTAATTTTATACATATTAGTATTTTCTAGTCAATGCCATCATGTTTTCTTTAATGTAAATGATTTTATAGCTCTTAAACATGTTCAATTATTTATTTGTTAATTTTAGAAATACACATAGATATACTTTAATCCATGTTTTTATGTTTTCTCCAATTTTTTCATATTTCTAAAACGTTTCTAAGATTGAAACGATGCAATGAAACTAAATTTTAATTCTTAAAGAGAATACATTGGAATTTCTATGAAAAAATAGAAAAATTGTAAAATTATAGACCCATGTTTTCTTTTATGTGGCAGTCTCATTCTATCTTGTGAGGTCAAAGGATTTGGCTGAAGGGGTTGGTTTGCAGAGATTCAAACAACATTTGAACACCTTTGAATTTTTCAAAAGGAGGAATATTTTGAGAAGAGGTCGAATGCTGAGATGACACGGAGCTTGATGTAGTGGGGATCTCAGTCTTTCGACGAAAAGGAGTAGGCTTACACAGCTTATGAGGTGGTAAAAATGCAAAACCATCAAAAAGGTTTTGCTCACTAAAGGGTGAAAAATGGGCTAATAGTTGAGAAAATGAGACAACTCACATTCCTTTTCCACTTCTCCATTTTTACCACCCCAAAATGGCCTAGTGCTGATTATAAGGTGAGTTGATGAGTTTTAAAGGTTGCTCAAAATAAGCATGGTTTAGAATTTTAAGCTTTTGGGTCCATTACAATCACACCCTCTTAACTATAAGTTAATATCACTAAACCCCTCTTTCCCTAAACTTTAAAATGTAACAAATTAACCTCATGAACTACCAATTTGTGTCAATCAACTCCTTATGTTAGCAATCCGCTAGAAAAATGGATGAAAATTTTAACTTGTGCATATTCACAAAAGTATAAGTTTATACCTAAATTGATCTTTCTCTTGTTATAATAATTACTTAATGGTTGAGATGTTCTTTCAAATAACATGTAAATATAGTGGCAATACAATGGGTATTTTAGTCATTAGACAATTATTATAAACAGAAAATGTAATTTAGGTATAAAATAAATTTTTGTGAATATGTGCAAGTTACATGATAATTTTTTATCAATTTTCCTTATAGATTACTAACATAAGGAGTTGATTAATACAAATTAGTTGTTCGGAAGTCAATTTTTTACATTTTAAGGTTTAGAGAGACATAATGATACTGATTTATAATTTAGGGAGTATATTTATAATTAATCTTTTATTTTTTTCATTGATCTCAGGGTGGATGTTGGGAATCTTGGGATCTTAAGCATTCGGCTAGCCGAGTGAGTATAATTTAAACCCAGCCCTTGCTTTATATCATAGACGGTTGCTACAATGTCAGCTACCAGCTGGCCATGCAGTCATGCACAATTGTATGACAATAAAATAAAATAATGCTATTCAAATCGAACAAACAAACAACTTTCCAACTTAGGTTTAAGTTATTTTGTCATTGAATATTACTTCTTTTCCAATCGCATAACGGGTAAAATAATTTTGGTTTGTGAGTGAACTTGGTATACATTTTAAGCTTAGCGTATCTTTTTTCATCAAAAAATATATTCAAACCAGAAGTCTATTTTTTTTGTTTTTTTAACTATTTTGAGCAAGTCTTGGAATGTGACAGAAGTAAAATGGTGCGATCCGCAATGTTCGTGGTGGATGTTAGGAATGTTAACGGATCAAGTATGAAACGAGTTTGTCTAAATTCTACTACGACCTTCAAGGAGAAATCTCACACACATCTCGTTTCATACCCAGTGAACCTTTCAATCCCATCTCGTTTATGTTTAAATTGGGATGATTCAGGTTACCCTGCATATTTTTTCATTTAGTATATGACAATGTTTCCCTAATCTCAAATATTTTTAAAACATAACAATAAGTCTACATAATAAGAGGTAGACAATATTTTTTATACATAGAAACACCTTACTTTCTACATGCCTGAAGGGGTATTTATGCATTATTACAATATAATAGGGGCATTTTAATTATTCTGATACATAATCGGGTCGGGTTTGAGTTTAGATTACCGAAATCAGTATTGTTATTTCCCCTCATAACATGCCCTTAATTCATTTATTAAATTCTCAAACCCCTTCTATTAGGAACGAGGTGAGTTGAGAGCCCTTTATTCTGGTCAAATTAATTATCATCTCTAGTGCATGTAAGTACATCTATGTGATAAAATCTAAGTAACGCATAACAAGAGGGAACGGGAGCTAGAGCAAGCGGAAGAGCATTATTTGTAAAGCAAGCGCATCTTTAGAGTGTGCGTATAATATTAATATTATAAGAAATCATTTGGCAAGCAATTATTGGTCTAAACTAAAATACAATAATTTATTTGAATTCACGAATTCTAAAGAATTTGCTCACAGTTTTTCACTTCGAGCATTGAAGAGCAGTTTATCTATTCAAATAGAAGGACTACGTTACTTAGAATTGGATCTCTATCAAATAAGAGAAAAGGCACATAAGAATGTGGGCAGTAGTGGAGAATTGTAATATATTTAAAATTACTTAAATTTACTCAGTAGACCTTTTATCCTTGGCATTTTAAAATAAGCCTTAAGGTCATCTATATGTCATTTTGGTGTCTCCTCAAATTGAAGTTGTCATTAATTTTATGTCTAAAATACCCCCAATACAAATTAACCGTTAAAATAAAAATAAATTGAGATAGGTCAACATTTCCTAATGCATCAATCACTTTTTTCACATTTTACTTATAATATTTATATTATTCTTTGTACCAAACATATGGATAATATGTAACTTCAAGTTGTCAATTTATGTCCTTTATGGAAACGGCAAATCAATTCGGGGAATTTTTGTATAAATAATTGATACATTTGGTGGCTTTAACGTTCTTCTATTAATATTAACCCATCTTGCCATGTGAAACCTTAATTTTTGTTTCTTATTTTTATTTATTTTGGTCCAAAATAGAGTGAAAATATTTTTCAAATTTATTTTTATTTGGTCCCAATTAGTGCTAAAAATATTTTTCTTTTTTTTTTATTTGACCCAAAGTTGTGTTAAATTCTTTTTTCTTATTGATTTTTATATGGTTCAAACCAGTGTGAAACATTAATTTTTGTTTTTATGTTTTGTATTTTATTTTATCATTTTGGTCCAAATAATAGTGAAAAAATATTTTTTTTCTGTTTGGTCTAGTCTCTAGATTTTTTATCTTTATTTTTTTGGATACATTAAAGGGCTAGGAGAGGGTGAGTTGAACCTATGACTTTAATCATAGGTGGTGGCACCAATACCATTTGTGCTAACCTCTCTCTTCAAGTCTCTCGACTTTAAACAGCTATGAAAATATGTCTTTTTTGTTTTGTTATAGGGAGCTTTGGTGCAATAATAAAGTCACTCAATTGAGACCTGGCCATCATTGGTTCAAAACACAACCAGTGACGCACAATTGACTAATCCTAATGGGTATAATGTTGGGATAATATAATGTATTTTCACATAAACGATACCTCACTGATTCCTTTATTTTGCTTAAGCTTTTTATTTATATCTAATTATTACGGATCTGGATTCTCTCAGAGGTCAATTCCCTTTACCCGATTGCCAACACGTCATGAAAAGGAGAAGTGGAGGGTGCAAATGCAACCATCTCAAGAATCCATTAAAAGAGATTCCGAAGGTTGCCGTTTTGGGCAATCAATTACAAACAGTACAATAAAAAGTAACGGAGAACCGTTACCCTTCTTTCTCTTCCACGCAAACCCGCCATCTGTCAACCGTCATCGTCTGCATTGAAATTACAGATTTTCGTCAAAATCAGGAATATAATTATCAGCATAAAATTGCTAGCAGGCATCATATATTATTCTCTTCCCCTTAATTTTTCCTGTTCAAAATCTCAACAAATGCACGATTAATAAATACTCCAAAATAATGGATGAAATCTGATAATAGTTTGGTGAGTCGGAGTGGTCTTTGAGCCCAGAACAAAGTCCAAGTACCGTACGCCATCTCATTTAACTCGTCACTCAGTCCTTCAAATTTCAATCATAGTTGTTTTCTTGCCCATAAATACTTTGGTGAGTCCTTGCGGTCTAACAGTTGGGTTATCTCACTTTCATGGTGAAGCAAAATTAATTATGGTGATGGGAACTTATCTGAAGGCCAGAGTCGCCATACATGAATTTTCGAAGTGGGATGGAGGGTTGGTTTGACGGAGGGTAACGGTGTTTGATAAATGAATATATTTGATATATATATATATATATATATTTTTGACTGGAAATAGCGCCGTATTGGTGTATTGTTTTTAATGATGATGTTGTGGCCGCATCTTGGCCTTTCATTTTTTACTCTCTTGAGGTGTCGCTCATCCATTGAATGAAATGGACCTATACATTTCATTCTTGAAATGGAGAGTATAGAATCCAAAATCAACTATTATTACTTGTGAAACCATGTCACTAAGAAATGTTGAGAAACTTTTTCTCTTTGCAAACTCTTAATATTAATTAGAAAATCATATCAATGATACGAGGGAAGTTTGAAAAATCAGTTTCCTTTTCAAACTCCTCTTCTTCTCTCTCGTTTAAATTATGATAACTCGCTGTCAAAGAACTCTCCACACAGCTTTCCCATCTCTCTCCCTTCATTATAAGTATTCTTCATATATTCTGATGGGTAATGGTACATTGCTCACCAGATTAAAAAAATGATACATTTGTTCAGTTTTGCTTTTGTGATTTTAATGTTAGGTATTGTTAAATCCATGAAGTGATTCACCTGTTCTTTTGTATTTCTATAACTACAGGACTATGGACAAAGAAAAACTGCTTACACATCATTAGTCTCTTAAAAAAAAAATTTAAATGAATGGAGATGAACACCTGTACGTTCATTGATGGTGAAAGTTTTTTTTTTTTTTTTTTTTTTGATGTCTTAGGATGTTGATAAAGGGATGTTATAGCTCTTCTCATTCTTCCTTCGCATAGGCAGTTGATGCCATGTCTTTTCCGGAGAAAAAGGGGGAGGAGGCTAGAGGAGATATTTCTTTTACTAGTCTCAGAAAAACAACATTAGATTTTTTTGCCCCAAGAATCCGTATTGTCAAGGTCGAAATGGTTGTCTTTGAGAGGGCAAAGGGTTAAATTGGTTTATAGCTTTGAAGAGCTCTGTGATGGCTGTTGTCAAACTTCAACCGTGAAAGAGATTGAAGCAAATAATTTTCAACATTCCTTATTGATATGATTTTCAAATTTTCACATTGGTTTTGTTCACACTGCTTTAAACTACAAATAAAAATATTTCTGCATAAAAGCTTTATAATAAAAGTTTTTGAAAAATAAAATTTATTCCAGTTATACACAAAACAAGATTAAAATTTTAGGAAGACAAAAATAAGATGCAAATAAAGTTTATGCAACAATTGATATACTTTATTTTATTCACACTGGTTTGGATTTGGTCAAAACCAGGATGTATGGCCATTTTTTCGTTTATTATATTTTTGGTGCAAACCGGTTTAGATATTTTGTTTTGTTTTGTTTTGCTTAGTGTTTGTGGTCCAAACTAGTGTAAACAAAATAAAATATATCCATTGTTGCATAAAATTTGTCTGCGTCTTAATTTTTTCTTCCGAAAAATTTTAATCTGGTTGTGTATAAATTTCATTTTTAAAAATCTTATTATATAACTTCTCTGTTGCATGGGCATAATACTTGTGGAACCCTTTTGTTTGTGTCCAAGAGTATGAAATTGATTGAGAATTTGGTTTATATATTATTTTTTTTCAAAATTACAAGATTTAACTGCCCATATTAGAAATCAGGTGAAATTCATTTCAAAAAAATAAATAAATAAATAAAAAGATAGATAGATATTGGGAGTATTTGGACGTAGTTTATTTAATAACTTATGACTTATACTTATGTCTTTTTTGAAATGTATTTAGATGAGTGATTTAAAAAAATAGTTTATATTTAATCACATTTTTTAAAAAAAAATTATTTTTAAAAATAATTTTTTTAAAGTAATTTATATCTCATAACTTATAACTTATAGCTTATAGCTTATAACTTACGGTTTATAAACCAATTTGCCAAACATCCGGCCGTTATAGATGAGACAACTATAAGCGGGTGGGGTTAATATCGGATCAACTTGGGGCCCAATTATCAAAACGACGGTGGGATTTGAGGCCCAAATTTGTTTTGAACTTCAAAGAAGAACAAATATCCGTTAGATATTTGTAATGGGTGGGGATGATTCATCATTCATAACCTTCCAATTCTTTTTTGGTTTTCAGTTTGGAATTTGGATGTTGTAACATCAGATTAGAGTGGAGTGAAGGGACCGGATATGGTGTTGGCCTTAGCCCCCTTGTTTTCACCCTCAACAACCATAAGTAGCACCCTCTTCCTCACACGGCGGCTCAACCACCACCACCACCACAACCACAACCGCCTCCGCGGCCACCACTTGTTTTCAACGTTTGCTTCTCCTCAGCTTCCCTTTTCTGTAAGTTTGTTTCCATTGCTTTACTACTATGAAAATGATAGCTGCATTAACTGTCTATATATGGATGATGGTTACCTTAGTTGTACTTTTGGTTTCTTTTGTATTGATTGTTCAGACTAATGAAGAAATGGGTGCTTAATCACGCTTGTAATAGTGATCTGGTTGTTACAGTTTCGGTCACTGTTGTGAATCAGGATTTAATTAAATGAGATTTAGACCTTTTTTGACCTTCCTTGTAAGAATCACTTTGTAACCATGATGTTGAAAGAAACAGCAAAAATAACTGATTATGGGTAGGAAGTTGGAACATACCCTCGATAAAATCCAATGATAAATCCCCCGGTGAAATTTTAGGTTGCGAGCTGAGGAATGAAACTGATCCATGAAATCATTTATGAGCAAGGTAGAAGTATCTGGTGTTTTCACGTTAATTGATCCTTCTGACATAGTAGGAAAATGCTTTTTTAATTGATCCTTCTGACATAGTAGGAAAATGCTTTTTTAATTGATCCTTCTGACATAGTAGGAAAATGCTTTATGATGCAAGGCTTAGTGGGTGTGCTTCCTAGGACACGCTTCAAATTAATACGGGTTTTTTTTATATGAAATTTTCCCCCTTAATTTGTTCTTGGTTGGCGTGAGTGGTAATTTTAATAATTTAATAATATCCACTTATAGGAATATAATGACATTTTGGGTGTTGTAAAAGATTCATAGAATTTTCAATGTCATGGCATTTGGAAATAAAGATATATTGATATTTGAAAATAATTTTCAAAGCTCAATTACAAAATAAAAAAGTTTGTTGAAGCTTGTACGTGTCTGCTGCTACTCATATACACCCAAAAATGTGTCTGACACTTGCTGAACAATGGGATGTGGCCTTTCTAGTGTAGAATTCGACTATACTTATAAGAAAAAATATAACAGGATTGCAACTAATTGGATCACTTTCTAAACTGGACGAATTTAGATAATGAGGTCGACTCGTGTCAGATTTGGTTTTAAGTGTGTGTCTATGCAACATAACCTTTAGCATCCTTGGGAGAATCTTATGACTGGAGATTAGAAGCTTAGGTAATTTGATAAACTTCACATATTGAATTTTTATCATAATATGCAAGCATGCATGCATTCACGAATGTATGTGTAGATATGTATATACTACTGTGTCCATGTTGTATTTGTATCTTAGTCTTGAGATTTCCTTGTATTGGTTCGATCTTCTTGTGTTATATACAAAATTTGCCACCTCCATGCTTCACAGCTGCCTAGAAAGAAAGCCAGGCTGGGTTTGTTCTATTCTACAAGTGAGTCATTTTTCGAATCACATTTTTATGCAATTAACTTCTTGTTCCATCATGTAAGCCAAAGTTCAATATTGATGGTAGTTCCAAGTTTGTTCAACAAGACTGTTCTCTGCTTTATTCAGTTTATGTCCAAGAGAACAATAGGAAACCTTTTTAGACCACAGGCCCTCTTCACTGACCGTGTTAAGTGAGACATTGTTGAAATCTATTTTATCTGTTGGTAGAGGTCTTCTTTCTTTCCTTCGTTTTTAAAAAAAAAAAAAAAGAAATAGGAATGGGAGCAATGAAGTGGGTTTAGAGTTTTGGAGAGGATAGAGAAGTTTCATTTGGGACTTTTTGCAATTCATATGTGTTCCCTCCATTACATTACAAAGCCACCTTGCACGTATTGACAGCATTTATACCTTTTCTTTTTCTTCTTTTTTTTTTTTTTTGGTTAAAAGAAGAGAAATCATTTGCTAAGATCCGATACATTTGGACACCTTGAAAGGTTCTAGACAACTGTTATCTGGAAGACGTGGAAGGAATTTTCCACAATGTCGTACCTCATTCTTCCTTGAAAGAACCACATAGAATTTGATACATCAGGAACTAACAGGAAACTAACTACAATTCCAGTTTGAGGTGAGTCTAACTAGAACAAATCATAAGAGATTGGGGAGCAGAGGGTGCGGGAAGTACTTAATCCACTTGATCAAACTTCTAGAACTGAGAGTCAAAATAAAATTCTTGCCACCAGAGTGTGGCACACTCACAGAAATACATTTGGATCACACAGAAATTACTCTCTGTTGCTTGCTTATCAATGTATTCTCTTTCTTATATTTTTGCTGATACGATATTTCTGTGGCTGTAAATGCTTGACACATGCCTCTGCACCATTGTTGATTGCGTATAATTTTCAGTTGACAATAGACTTTGGGGTTCTTTCCAAAATTTTGAACTTCCATGTAACATTGCAAGTGCTATATGCCTCACACTTTTAAGGGGGGCTTCATGCATCATTAGTTTCACCATCCCAACTATGAATTTGACCTATTTGCAAGGTGCATTTATTGCAACATTTGTCTCAGCCTTGAACTAGAGAAAAATCATGTGCAGTAATCATGATTTGTTGTGCTTTTCAATATCCTACGAAATTCAAATCAGTGAAGATTTTGGCATCTTCACTCTGGCTTAACTTTGAAAGAGGGATATCATTGTCCAGAGGGGAAAGTATATGGTCACCCTTATCAGGCCATCAACATGAATATCTTTTGTTACAATATGAATATGTTTTGTTAGATGTCGCCATTAAATGCACATTTAGACAAGATCCAGTGCAAGCCACTTCTAAACAAGTAGAGGAAGCTAGTTTTGCAAATTACAAAAGAAAATGAGAGGAGTTCCATCATATGCTGTTTGCATTGTCTTTTTTGGCTGTAAAAGGGAATTACTAAATGTAATTTAATTGGTAGTGTCAAATATGTAAATTTTGAATTTGCATTTTGTGCTTGAAGTTGAGTATATGAGAGGATTTCACTTAAAACAAAATGTCTTCTCCGCCTTTTATCTGTTTATGTGCTAAAAATTAGTGAGTCAAAATTGGAATTGATTCTCGGCTGGTATGAGGAAGAAAAAGCAACAATTTTGACTATAAAGCTTCAGTCATTGTCCAGAGAATCTGCAATTTTAAATCCTCGGCGATCCTCGTTAACTTTTACAAAATATATGGCCTGTAAAGTATCTCTCCGCCGAGTGGAACTTGAAGATGGTATAAATGATGAGGCTTGTGAGCTAGTCAATGGAGTGGAGCTTTCCATAGGGGAGGGAGTTGACAGCATCAATGCTTATCTTTTCACGGCAGTGAAGAACAACAATGAAACTGGCATCTTGCTCTTGTCTGATATCTTTGGGTTTGAGGACTCTTCTACTCGAGATTTCGCATATCGTGTTGCCTGCAATGGTTACAAGTATGTTTCCTAATCTTTAGACGTCATACGTGTGTGAAAGTATATCTCTACTGCATAAAAACTACCAAAGATACTTGTATTTACAATTTGTAATGGTCAGATACTATATGTAACGAGACTGTTCTAAGCGCTGATCCCCTTGTTATCTTGTCCTTCCACATCTTTAGCAGCACTTTTGTGATTCTTTTGAATCACTATGCCTTTAGATACAATAGAGTTTGGATGCTCTTGTGCTTATTTAATTTGACCGGTGGTTTCTCGAGAAAATCTTGTAGTGTTCTAGTACCAGACTTGTTTCGCGGGGATCCATGGGCAAAGAACAGACCGAAAGCACTATATGAAGAATGGCTTGCCAAACAAACCCGAGAAAGGATTGCAAAAGACATTACAACATCGACAAAATGGATGATGGATGAGTTTGTAGCTGCAGGCATCTCACAGAAGCTTGGTATCATTGGCTTTTGTTTTGGAGGTGGCCGAGTAATAGATGTGCTTGCCCGGGACCAGGGTGTCTGTTTTGGCACTGGGGTTTCATTCTATGGCACAAGGATTGATCTATCTGTTACCGGTGATGTAAAGGTACCTGTATTGTTCATTGCAGGCGACAATGACCCACTTTGTCCGGTCAGTGCCTTGGAAGATATTGAGAAGATAATTGGTAAGGGATCGAGGGTGCTGATTTTCGAGGGAAGAGGTCACGGGTTTGCCCACCGGCCCGAATCTCCTGAAGAAGACAGAGATGCAGAACAGGCTTTTACCTTCATGAGAAATTGGCTACATGATGGCTTGGTTGTTGGGACCTGATTTTGCTTGTTTGTCTGTATACATTCTCTCTGTATGTAATGACTTTGTAGATTGAAGCCTTCCATTGCAATACGTCTGAAAGCGAAGTTCAGCCTGCGGTTGCTGACAGTGTGGCATTGATGATGATATATCATATGGTTTATCTTCTGGTAATGTAGTTTCTGTTGTGTTTTTTATGGCCTGGCAAGTGATTCTTAGGCATCACTTGTTTGGTGGCCATTTTTTTAGTCAGTCTGATTCTCATGGGATTGTAGTTATCAAATCCTGATTCATGCTAAATGTAACTTCTTGTAATGGTATAAGTCTGAAACCTGGTTTCGGTAGAGGCTTCAATCTGTCTCAGGTATCTTCAAGGAGTATCTTCATTCTTCAGCTCTTGCATGCTTCTCTTTATCTATTCCATCTTCCAAGCCTCCCTTTCTGGTTTCTATAATACAAATGTAAACCACAGAGAGTCTCTCTGTTTTCAAAAACACTCTTTATCGTATATATACTTAATTTACTTCAAGAAATGACAATGGTCACTAGGTATATCTTATAAAACAAAATATAAATCTTCTTTATCATATTGTTACTCAATTATTAGTTGTTGGATTTACTGATCAATTAAAAATGTACTGGATAATTATTTTATTGGCCAGTTTCCAATTGATTCTTGATTGTTAGAAACAGAATTTAATTCAACAAAATAGAATGACCATAGAAAAATATAGTATTTAACATCTAGCACAAAATGTGTTGAAAAAATAATAATAATAATAATAATACTAATTTTTTAATGGGTTTAACATAATCCCTAGTTAAAATTCTTGTCCTTATCCATTTAGAACTAGAAATGAAATTACAAAATTAACAATTAATGAAAAAAAATTATAAAACGTTGGAGTCAATTGATCCACTTTAGACAATTCAAATTACATCTCAATTAGAGGCAATAACTTTTTAGAACCGGAAAAGAAATATCAATTCATCCTTTTGAAAAAGATATTTGTAGACACGCAAAATTTAGCCAATAAAAAATAGTTACTAAGACATATATACTGACAAATTAAATATTGTCACGGGTCTCTGAGGTACAATCAAACTTTGCAAGATTGAGTGAATCGCATTTCGTCACGTATCAAAATGATGTAAGTTTCAAAATAACAAGTTTAATCTAATCAAATTGTGCCACCTGTTCACATGAAACCCCACAAGAAAAAAGACAAATATTTCTTTCAATTAAATTGAACACGCGTCCATAAATATGTTTATTGATTATTATCTCTTAAAATTAAATAGAAATAATTATCATAAAGAAATTCAAGTTTATCGGGATTTTCTCTACCCTCAACTATAAATAGGGAGTAATCATTCAAAGACAACATAAGATTTTTGCCTACAACAAACAAAAAAAAACTCTGCACATCAAGCATCAACACAAAGTGGAGAAGAACTTGCCTTTTGATTCGAGATCAAGTTTGAACCCCTCGAGTCAACATTCTTAAGATAATTTAAAAGACCAATTTTGCATACACAAATTGAAGCAAGCCAAGAAGTTTCATCGGATTAAAGCCTCTAAAGCTCCAAAGAACTTCTTGTCCAAGTCTTCGATTTCAAGACAATTATTCAAAGTGTCATTAACCCCCATCACCCTTGAAGCTTAGAGATTCAAATTGAAGAGTTTGTTATAATGCCCTACAAATTTATTATTTTCTCCTACTAAAAAATTTAAGGAGAATGACAGATTGGTTTGGGAACAAGCCTTTAAGTCTATTCAACACAAATTCATCATCTTCTTCTACCACTTTGAAGAATATACAAGATCTCTAAATCCGATTCAAAACAAGCTATCAAGCCATCGAGTCAACATACTTGAAGAGAAAATCAAATGATCAATTTTTTTATTCAAAATATTTCAAAGATTGTACCCTTTTTTTTTAAATGAATAAATTCAATTGTTATCCTATTTTTTGTGTACTTATTTTGCAAACATAGAAGTTTGTGTATACAATATTAAAAACCTTTATGATCAAAATAATTTTACCAATCACCACCTAAAGAATAGAATTTTTAGTCCAAAATGATGCAATTAAACCATCCATCCACAAGTAATGAGCCCTTATTTTAAATCTCATGAAATTTTAGATAAATTTAAATCTAAACTATCAAAAAAGAATATGTTAGAAGAAATAAATGAGAACAAAGTAATGACATTAGACCAAACAAATTGAAAAGAATCGAAAGATGAACCATCGATCCCCAGTAAAATAAACTTTACGAAATACGTCTAGTGAAATCAATAAATTTCCTTGCAAATTTATACATGAAAATCTTCCTAATTTATATTCAAGACCCACTCTTCCTGATATGCTAATAGAAGAAGAACGGTAGACAATTTCACCAAGCCGCTTCACTATTTTTTTTGTTGTAGCAAAACATTTTCTACGAGATCCATCTACAATTAAAGATAGAACAAGTGAAATCTTAGCTAATCTAAATTGTCTTAAATTACAGGATTTTAAATGCTAGAATTATAATCAATCTTTTTGGAGGGAACATTTTTTTGTTGGCTTTTCTCATTTTTTTTTTTTGGTTCTCTAGAAAGGATTACATTAGCACTTAAGCTAAGAAGGGGATTGGGGAAGGGGGAGTTCGAACTAAGGGTGACCCAAAAAAAACCCGACCCAGCCTAACGCCAAACCAACCCAAACCGATCACCCTATGGGTGAATAACGGGTAATTTTCACCCAACCCGACTATATTTGATTCAGGTGTCGGGCCTTTATTTCTTCAATCAACTAACCAACCCAACCCAACCCAACCCAACCAACCCAAATCAATCCGATCACCCATTGGATTGAAAGCGGTTTCAAAAATTTTAATCTAATCTTTTCAATTCGGTTGGTGGGTGACTACCAGACCTGACCCGACATTTGAACACCCCTAGTTCAAACTCTGACCTCCCAAAGAGAGGTCAACAATTCTAACTAGGCTTTCCTCATTTACTAGTCCAAAAGGTTTAGAACTAAATGTAATGATTTGAGATAATAATAATAATTAAATGTGGAATAAAAAGAAATCCTGGAGCATTAGGAAGTTTTTACCAAAAAAAAATAATAATAATCTTATGATAATTCCCCCATATAAAAAAAAGACATTAAAAGAAACACCCAAACAGTTGTGTATAAAAATTTCAGGAAAAAATACAAGATATTCAAATAAATATTTTACTTCTTTAAATAAGGTTTTTTGGTCATAATATTTATCAATGTACAATTTCCCCCTAGATTGTTCCATAGAACTTGCTAACAAACTTCCTGACAAAATAAAAGAAAAAAAACAATTATAAGGACTTGAAAAATTCCATTGACAAAAAACAATTACAAGGAATTTATAAATTCCATTGAAGAATTTGTCAAGATGTATAACTAATTAGTAAACCTCATTCATGGAGAAGTCCTCCACAATGGGATCCTAAACACAATAAAAACGTCAAGGAGAAAATATGTGGGAAAACTTTTCCTTCTAGGCCCACAAATACATCACTTAAAAAATGAGCAGATTCGATAAGGAAATTAGCAAGAAAAAAGTTGGTCTTAACTCCAATATATTCTCTTTCTTCTTAACTCTAAAACCAAACAAGAGAAATCAATAACTTTTTAATATTTTTCTCTGCATAACTAAACAAACAGAGGAAAACAATAACAATTTAGTTTCACTTTCTTCCTATTGTGAAAAAACAATCGTGACAAGGTGAAATTACTTCTCCTTCAAGTAGCTTACTAACCAATAAACTATGCAATAACGAAGAAAAGCAACTTTGGATCAGCGAGTTGAAGGCAGTCCCAAAAAGGGTTTAAAAAAATCTGATTGCCTGTGATGTTTAGCTGTAACATATGTTTTTTCTTTCTTCCTGTATTTGGCAATGGTGAACCCTGACCACGTCCGAGTTGACTAGGAGGAAGTAATGTAGGCCAGGCAGCATAGCCCAGAGATTTAAAAATTTTCCAACCACCATCCACATTTTCTGAAACACTTCCTGAATCAGGCACAACTTGCCCAAACAACATTATACAGTACAACAATTTGTTATCAAATCCCAGTTTTACCAAATATCAGTTCAACCTGTAGCGCAATACAATAGTTTCCCACACACATGAGCGACTTTCAAGACAACATAAGAATAAAGCCAATGAATGTCACAAAAAAAAAAAAAAAAAATCTCATTCAAAATCTGCATCTTCTTCATATAACTTCATCACATTTAGTCCAATGCTACAACAAGTGATTATTGCTTTTCCTTATTATTTTTTTTCCCTCCTATCAAACCTCAATTAGTATTAGCATTACATAGCAAAAGGCAATAGGGTTCATAAAAAGTTTCCGGTACACCAGATTAAATGATTAACCTTCCAGAACAATCTTGGCAATACATGGACAAAAGCTGAGGGGGAAAAAGGTAACACAACAATCTGAACTTACGAAAATTCTGATTTGGAACCCAAAAACTTGAGGGAACTTCAATAACTTTCCCATCTCAGTCCTGTCCATCCTGGAGACAAGAAGAAAGCCTTCACATTTCCTGAAATGTATCTGTACTTCATATAACAATACAACTACTGAAAAGTAACAAAGAAGAAAAAGGAAAAAAGAAATAAGAAAAAGAAAAGAACAAAAGGGTGCAACCTATGGTAACAACCATACAGTTATCATACCTGAATCTAAGGGCTCCACCCTCAAGACCCAAAATTTCAAGACTCTATCTACCATTTTTATGAGTTTGGCAAAAAACAAAAATGGAAAATGACAGGAGAAGCAACTACTGAGGACCATGACTGAAAAGAAAACAGGAAACCAAAAAAAAAAAAAAAACAATTTGGAGACATTTAAAATGCCTAAGAGAAGCCTAACTCAGCTTATTTGGAAGCTCTGATGACTTGGAAGCATTAAATGAGCAGAGGAGAGAGACAAAAAAGAGAAGGGAAACAGGGAGGAAAAAGGGAAGAATGACAAGAACTGTTATAATATCAAGAATTGTGGGATTTTGATCTGCATATAAACCTATGTCACTTAATGGAGTTAGATTGAAAACACAAAAGCCCAAGAAAAAATGGAACTACCATCTCATGAGCTCAGTGATCTACCATCTCATGGATACAACGCCAATTGTCAATATATTTTTCCCATGTATGCAGTTGAAAATAATATGTCATAACCATAAGCATATATCCTCTAATTCTAAAATTTTCCTGAGGACCACCTTAGTTCCATACTTCTATTACTAAAACCCTACCCACACTATGTCGGACATGCCTCCAAACATGTTCTACTATTTTTAAAACTTTTTAGAAGTAAACACGGTATGGATACTTGAGGGACACATGTTTATTGCTTAAATACACACGAAGCATGCTGCAAGTTTGAAGACAATACATGTTATTTTCTTTTAACCACTGAATATATGAATATTGTACTGTAGTACAAATCCATGTGAGTCCCAAAACAAGAAAATGGCCTTATTTTCTTACAATTCCTTGTAATCACAAGAGTATTTAATTAGCATTCCAATACCTATGATAAAACCCATACAAATTCAAGAATACTTGTTATTATAACATTTTTGAGTGGCAATAGTTGGCACAACGGTACCACTGAATATTTAAATTTGCGTATTGGATAACAATAAGTTAGTAATATTCAAGAAATTTATGAATGGTATTGCAAATTAGTAATTTCAATATGCTAACTATTATTTCAAGCTGTGTTACCATAATACTCTACTACCTTAGCGAATTGCGTCTTTGGTACGACGTTCCGAAACATGATACTTTAGAACGAAAGCAAAAAATAAATTATAATGAACAAAAATATAGTAAGAATAAGATTTTGGCATAACAATATAGAAAAAAAATGGGTCATACTACTCCCAAAATTTTTTTTAGATGATTAATTTTAAAAAAACATAAATTATATTTTATTAAATATTTGATTATTAACGAAAATTCTGTTAGAAGTACCTTAATTCTAATAATATACTTTATAGAAGTCTACTCCCAACGTACCACATTTTAAAACATGTGGCGTACCATATTCCCGTTCTCGTTCCACGTACCGAAACGATCCACATTCCAGGTAACATAGATTTCAAGACATGTAGATAACTGCACATAATGAAGTCATTTCACGTACCGTAGCACAACTTCTGAGTTAAAACTCCAACTAGCAGTGGACCCTTGTAAATCCACTTTCCTTTTATGAAAACAATGAAAGATATTTAAAAGGATATTTTCTTCTTCTCCATCAATCCGATGCTCCTTTGCCCTCTTTTTTCCTGGGATTCCTAATTCTTAAGATCCACTCGTGTAGGACGAGTGCAGGGTACACTCTCCTACGAGTACTAAGCCCAAAGTCAATATATCATAGCAGACAAAAAAGTATGCTTTTGGGGCTGATATTAGTTGGTTTTTGTGGTTAAAAGGTTAGTAAAGATATAGGGTTTTAAAGGGCCTGTATGGGAAAACAAAAGGTAAATATTCAAAGCTATTATTGCTCAATTATAGAACAAGCCACGGGGCTGTTCTAGGACAATGAATTGGAGAGTACTGTTAGAGTATGCTATGTTATGTTTAGTCCCACATTGGTTAAACACAACTGGTAAAAGGCTTATGCCTAATATAAATAAACCTTACGTGTGTTAGGGTTAATTAACACCCTACATACACTTTATTCACACAAACAACATGGTATCAGAGCCTAGTTTAGATCTTCTATAACCGCCATTGTCAACAACCACCAGCTACTGTTGAAACCTTAACTCGACCCTAATCTCTCCTTCAAAACCCTAACTCGACACCCAAAACACGTTGGAGTAGACTGATCATCACCACCACCCCATTTTCTAGGGCTGACGTCATCGGCCGTACGATGACGTCATGCTGACGTCAGCCCTACGCCGATCGGCCGAACTTCGGGATGCCCCACTCTGGCTCGTTTTCACCTTCTGGATATTATGGTGATTTTTCTGAAATTTTTTGGAGCCATTTGATGTGAGTTTTCTATTTTTGAAACTTTTTCGGAATTTTTTTTTCCCGATTTTTCGATCTCCTGTTTGCGCGATTACCCAGGCTTTTGGCTGCTTGAATCTTGTTCTATGGGTGCCGATTTACTGTTCTAGAGGCTTTCTTGGTGTTTTCTTGCTCGTTTGTTGGTTCAGTGGGCTGTTTTTTGGCTCTTTTCCATCGACGGCTTGCCTGTGGGACTGATTTGGGCCTGTTCTCTTCCTTCGCTGCACTTCTTGGGACTGCTATCATGCTCTAAATGATCTCCGAAGTTGGTACCAGTTTATGTCTGCACCTCGTCTTCCACATTGGAAAGCAGTACTCAGACTTGTGAGGTATCTTAAGGCTCATCCAGGGCGTGGTCTGTTTTATCGGGCAAGTGGACACTTACGTGTTGAGGCATTCACTGATTCTGATTGGGCAGGGTCTCCATCTGATAGGCGATCTACCACAGGATATTGTGTCTTTCTAGGTGGAAATCTTGTCAATTGGAAGAGTAAGAAACAGACTATTGTGGCTCGATCTAGTGCAGAAGCTGAATATCGAGCCATGGCTCATACTACTTGTGAGATTGTGTGGGTGCGCTCTTTGCTTGAGGAAATAGGATTCAATGTGCAACTGCCTATGAATCTATTTTGTGATAATCAAGCAGCAATTCACATTGCGTCTAATCCAGTTTTTCATGAGAGGACTAAGCATATTGAGGTTGATTGTCATTTGGTTCGCGAGAAGCTGATAGTTGGTGTGATTGCTACTCCCTTTGTGTCTACTGGCGCTCAGTTAGCTGATATGTTTACTAAACCTTTGTTTAAGCCACGGTTAGAATTATTGTGTAACAAGCTGGGACTTACTGATATTTATTCTCCAGCTTGAGGGGGAGTGTTAGAGTATGCTATGTTATGTTTAGTCCCACATTGGTTAAACACAACTGGTAAAAGGCTTATGCCTAATATAAATAAACCTTACGTGTGTTAGGGTTAATTAACACCCTACATACACTTTATTCACACAAACAACAAGTACATATGAACAGTAATAATATCTGCTACGAGTTCTTTTGGGCATTAGGGTTGATTAATTCTGATGTGCAAGGAATTGGGGTTATGAAAAGGCTAAAATATAGATCTGATCAGAATTGCATCACACTATTAACAAGAAAGCTTCAAAAACTCAGAAAATCCTCTAAAACTCAACTCTACTGAATTAGAGCTGTTACTTTGTCACATAACTTACATGGCCTTATATAAACCTCAAAAGAATACTGAATCTAAAAGGACTTGGACTTCCCCTTTTGAAAACTAAAGACAATGACTTCTAAAACTCTCCTTAATCACATTAAAAAAACAAATAGAAAGAACCAATATTATAAATTGACATAAATTATGACCCATGGGCAACTGCCACAGCCCATGTTGAGAAATTCTGCAAATTAACAAAATACCCTTCCTTTTTTTTTATAAGTAAAAAATTAACAGAATACCCATGGCATAGACAACTTAAAAATATATATATATATATATATCTAAAAACAACCAACAGCATATTTGACCTAAACTAAACACAAATAGAACTCTAATAAGACTAGTATCTTTCCTATGTATGATTCTTATAGGCCCCACCTTGAAATCTTGCCAATTTCCAACTTTAACCATCTCCTAAAATTTACTTTTCTTAGTGTACCCAGAATACCTAAAAATTTGATTTTCCTGTATAGCTCGTTTTAAGTAAACAATTTATTTTCAGCAAGAGACTAAAGTTTAGGATTTGAAAAACATTTTTCACCAAACTTTCACACTGAAAGGGCGGCACCATCACAATTTCAAAATACTAATCTCGTTTTTGTAAATAAGTAATACAGTTTGCTTTCATAAGGAAAAATCGTGATCCTTAACAGTTTTTAGATCTGCATACAGTGTGTTCTGACCTCTAATAGTTCATCCTGAAAATGGGTATTGGATATTTAACAGTTCAGAAGGGAAAATCTTGAAGATTTTGAAATAAGTGCAGTCTTTTTCTCATCCTCTATAGAAAAGATTATTATGTTGTAACATGTTTAGGGAAAAAGGCACCATTTTTCTCATAAAGAAGATGAAATGGAAAAGCACTATTGAGCGACCAACACCAACCTCTCAAAACATAGAAAAGATTTAAAAACCAACCGTGCATTATTGGGGCAAACTGGCACGCACCAAGAAACGTCATGTAAACATATTGGCATGGCTAAATGAGTATAATTGGAAGTTGGAAGCAGTATTTAGTCACTGTTAATCTTAAATTAACTGCAGTACCCAAAGGAACAAAAATAATCTTTTCTTGCTTCTAAAAAAAAAGTTTAAAAAGATCATATAAAGTTAGTAAAAAACGTGAGACCTACCGGGGAAGCAGGAGTATCTGAAATCTCAGGGGTGGCCACCTTTGCAGGAGATCTATCAAACTTGTAAGAGCACTCTGTGTATGCAGATCCAATACCCATTCCAGCACCAAAAGCCACTGATGCCCAGCGTGTCACAGGACTCCCTGACATAAGAAATTAGAGTAAATCCATCATGACATTAATTGCATGCATGCAACATTGGTTTCACACCAATGCAGCTGGCATGAAACTGCAAGAGAAAACCAAACAAAGTAACCTATAGCACCCATTAAATAACATCTTTTTGATTCTTTCTTTTTCTTTATATTTTTACTGTCAAGTAGCAAAGACGAACTTGCTTCCCTCGCCATGTGTCCAGCAAAAAATGAGACTAGCGGACGTGACAATCTACATGGCAAATATTAAAAATGAGACTAGCGGTTTGGCTCACAGGGATAATTTAGACATGACAAAAATGTGACAGATCCTCACCAAACTATGGTGTCACCTTTAATAACAGGACAAGGGATAATTTAGACATAACAAAAATGTGACAGAGCCTCACCAAACTCTGGTGTTACCTTCTAACAATAGTGTGGTTTAGGACACGACATGGCTAGGACACAATAACATATAAATTTATATTTTAATATGTATACATGAAAATAATAACTATTTGTCATTTTTTACATTGAAAATACATTCATCTTTTATGATATGAAAATAGTAAAGAAATCATTTTCCACATTCTTCTTATTGTGAACAAAAAGTTCTAATATCTATTTTAGGAAGTTCTATTAATAAAAAAATGGATGTTTTAGGCTTTAGAATTCCTAAAATTAAAAAGTATAAAAGAGGATAAATTAATACGTATAAATCAACATTATTTTTATTTTAGCATTGGATCTGAAGTTATTTACTTCAAACTAACAACGTATTTCATGTTTGCCTAGGCAATGGATACTCCCCAAGTTTATGATGTGTGTCTAGTTCTAAAAAAGTAAAAAAAAATATGACAAGTTTGGATGCACGTCTGAAATGCGTTAGGAAGTGACAAGTCTGAATGTTTGACATGGACACGACAACCTTTTAGAAGTTTATACGTGCTTCTTAGAGTCAGAGATCCATGAGCAAATACAATAGCAAACACAACACGTGACACAATCTTTTTCCACTTTTAGACATTTAAATCCAAGGCATGCCAATGTGATTGTGCTATTCAATTGAAATCAACTGTTCATATGGCTGCCTAGATGATTTGAGAATCATATAGTAAGATCACGCTTGAATAAATGGTGTAGGAGAACTATAACGTACAACTCAATGTTTAAACAGGGACCTCACATCCTAAAACACTCTCACAAGCCATACTCTTGATGGTTTTTTCAAAAAAGAAAAAATGAAAGTTGATGACAGAAAAAAGTGGAGATGGCATCAACAAAATGGAAGGGTGATGCTGCTAAATTGTCATTAAATAAAAGGCTAACATCCTCCGCACAAGATCAATAAGGTGAAATATTCTTGGAGGCAAATGCCGTATGGCTCTACGAAAATGGGAAGAGTCAGCAGAGTACACCACTAACACTAATATTCTTTTAATCGAAAGTCCCTCAAAAGGAAGACCAAGTAGTCACCAAAAATCAGTGAATAAATGGTCAAGCAGAAGATATTTTTATAAAAAAAATGATATGCAAATGATAGGGAAAATAATGTCAAACAGTTGTTCAGTATCGATCACTATCCATTGGTGAAAAATGCTAGGAGAATGACTGACCAATTAGTCATCAGTCCATGTTCTGAACTCCATGTACATATGAGAGTAAAGTTTACAAAATGGTGACCAATTCCAGCATCTGTTAGATCCGATCACCTCTTATGTAAAATGTTTGAAAACTTAAGGCAGGGAGTGGACTAAAATCATGAGCGGCTAATAATATCACCCCTCAATTAACATGCTGGAAAACCTTAGACAGAGAGTGGACTTGCATCCTAACCCATTCAACATTGCATGGATGAAGGAGGGAAATGACGTTTTAAATGATCAAAGGTGTTTTGTTTCTAAGTCTATTTAACAATTTACAAAAATGAAAGGTTGTTAAACAAGGTATGAACATATAAATAATAAATGATCAAAGATGTTTAGTTTCTCAGTCTATTTTAATAAATTTACAAAAATGAAAGGTGGTTAAATGAGGTATGGACATATACATACATCTGTTGCTTGATTGACCAATAACCTCAACCAAGCACAATCTACAACACTTTAGTGTCATGAAGATTATGACAGCAGTGCTTAGAACTCTAGTATCAACAGAAAGCAAAAATAAATAAATAAATAACAACAAAAAACAAAAAAACAAAACATAACAAAACAAAAAGCTTTTTCCATCTCAGTTAACACAGATAGCTTCCACATCAGGTCAATTTCAGAGAGTGCTTACCCAGCATTTGGGCAAGGTCAGGGGAAGAATCTCCAAAAGCTAAAAGTACAAAAATAAGAGAGAGTAAGCAGCAAAAACGACTCCCAACTCAAATATTATGATTGTATTTGATTCAATCCTTCCTTCAAATGAATTTCAAAGTTGAAACTGATATTGTAAGGAATCTTAATGAATTTATACATCCCAGGATTTGAGAATAATTCATGCAATTCAGTAGCCATTCCATTTTTTTTTATAGGTAATTCAGTAGCCATTCCAGTTCAACAACCATAAAAATTGCCGTTTTCCCCCCTTGCCCAGATGAACTTACCAAAGACTTTTTTTAAGGCCTTTAGGGCCAAAAATATTGCTTTCTTTGCATCTTCTATGCTATTTGGAGATATCATGCTCCAATTTATGATACAAAAGAATTCAGTTATTATCTCTGCACAACTCCAAATCAAGACTTACCTTTTCCACGTGCTCCTATATGAAAAAAGAATTTTTATTTTTGTTGTCATTTAAAAGGGAAAGAAAAGTTTTGTGCTTTGACCTATGTAATTGCACCAATACTGGTAAAGACTAATAAACCCACAAGAAGTTTAAAATGCAATAATTGTGATATAAATATTTGGATGGTGTACTTTGGATGAAACATGGGTTAAAAAAACTCACAAAAATGCAAACACACAAAAATGCAAACAAGCTTCAGATGATGTTAGAGCATTTTCGGGAGAAAAAACAAAAGGATTAATTGCACAGGTATTAGTTAGCGAGGACAACAATTATTAGTTAGATTGTTTCGAAGAATATCAGAAAGTAGGTGTGAAATGAAAATTCATAATGAACATATAACCAAAGGAAAAATACACAGGTAAATGTTAAACAAAACAGTTAGAAAAGAAGAATGCCGAGATGAAATTAGCGAAATAAAATAAGGAAAATTTGAGAAAACTAGTGCAATTTAGGAAAACAACCGTATGCCAGTAAGAAGACTGACCTAATCCACTTTAAAAGTAACGCAGGGAAGATGAAGACTGATATCAACAATGTTTGAGATAATAAAGGTAGAAATGGAACACAAGGTTTAGCTAAAAATTTGAGCACTAAAGGAGCAAAATGGTGAAATAGGATTCACATTGCCAATCCCAAATAGTGGGGACAAAAAATCGTTAAGTTTAAGCGATGCTAGGAAGCGTGTAGGATAATAAGAACAAGGGATAACTAGTTTAAGTCCATTTATTTGAATACCCGAAAACCAATTCTTCTCTAGACTTGTTGATTCACACATAATACTAGGAATAAATGCTGCAATTATTGTTGATAAACAAAGAATATCCAAAGGTTGCAGAATAAGCAAAAGCTCTTAAAATTATTAACCAAAAACTTATATCAAGCATAGCCTTACCTTTGTTTATATATGAAAAGACTACAAACTCTAATTGACTCTAACTAAGGCTAAAATTAAGAAGATACAGAAAATTAACAAAAATAAAAATAAAAAAAACTCGAGTTAAGCCCAAATTTGGATAGTAGAGACCTAAAGAAACATTCTGGAAAAAATCTAAACAAAATCATAATCTTCTAGGCCAAGTCATAACCAAAATAAAGTTTCCTAAAATAGCGGAAACACAGTTTTTTTTTAATAAGAAGCAAACACACCATTTCCAAGGCCTGAACAATGGAATTCTGCCAAAAACTGACATGGTCCATTGTAAAACAGGGTCTTGATCTCAAACACATTTTTAATCAAACCACAAATTTTACGTGATTCTGAGATCGGAGCTTGTGATTTCCACTCTACATTAATAAGTGCATTACCTATTATAGAATGTGCCACATCAAGTATTTTGTTACGTTATGTCTAAATCCTTTAATAATACAAGATTTCCTATGTAATTTCGAAATTCTCACCAAATCTTATTCATTTCGCAATTCAGAAAAAAGGATTTCAATTTCATAATCCTAACCTCAATTTGATAAATGTAGTGTGAAATTGACTACAAATGGTTCCAAACCTGCCAGACAATCTTATTTGATGTGAATACAGTCCAGTAGCCAAGCTAAACAACATAAAGAAAAGAATTATAACACATTAATTATATAGGTAATTTCTAAAATCTAATGACAAAGACAACCATCCATACATGCATGTCCATAACTACTGCAATAGATTAACAGCTCTCCATGAGTCAACATGGCACAGATGCATGATTATTAGTATAAATAATTTGTCTTTCAAGCTCAACCATCCATTAGAGTGACCTGTCACACTGTTATCTATTACTTAACCAAGCTATCATACAAGTGTCAAGCTATCACACCAATTCACCACAAGTCACTAACACCAAACTATTTCACAATCTAGATTGCATGAAGCACAAATGGAATGCATTTATTCCCTAACAAAAAGCAAAGACAAATTTCTTTGTTTCTTTTTTCCCTATTTATTGTCCAAGTTTCTCTTTTTACAAGGAAATATCAAAAACCTTTTTTACAACATGAAGTTAACATTACCATCAATTGTGATGCCTTAGATAATCTAATTCAGATTAAAATTAAATCCATCCAAGTTTGGAGAGAAAACTTATGATTTTAAAAATTATTGTTTTAAATTATATCTTATTCAATGAAAGAAAAAAAATCTAGCATTTAAGATGCCTTATTAGTTTAGTTATATAAACTATACAACAGGCTTCAGATTTTCAGGGGAAACAGTTTGAAGAAGGCAACTCAGTGGGGTTCATCTCTCTTTCTGTCAAAGGACACACGAACGGAGACGGATACTCTAACATGGCGATTTTAAAAAATTGCAAGGCATGACAAGACGGGAAACATGGCAAAAATATATATTCTATGTATTTTGTTAATGTTATATGTAAAATATTTTACTCAAAGATAATAAAAAAATTGCAATATAACACTGATTAAAATTAAAAACTATGTATTTCATAGTTTAAAAGTCAAATTTGGTTAAGATCACATTGTTTTTATCTCAAAAATGAATCCCAAGTTAATTTTTTTTTTTTAAATTTGCAACATATTTCATGTATCCAAGTGACGGACATGTGTCACCCAAGAGTCTGAAGCATGTTTGATTCTAACAAAATTAAAATAAATAATAGTAGAGCACGTTTGGAAAACGTATTTGGCATGTGTTGGGAACTGGGAAGTGTCCAACGACTGTCATGCCCAACCCGACGTCCAAAACGGACATAATACCTTCTTAAGAGTGTTCATGCTTCATAGCCAGAGAATGACACCAGTATAATGACAAGCAATTTAGGGACTTGCACAGGTTGAATAGAAACTCCAATAGAAGACGAGTCTGCAAGAGGTTGTAAGTGTCTTCCATCACCACAAGTGCATATTAGTAAGCCACTACAAACAAAAATTCTACTCATGGACTTTGGAGAACAATCAGGAGGACAAAAAAGGCCAGAACTTCTAAAATGGCAAAGAATTTTTTTTTTTTGGGTAAGTAAAACAGCCAGGAACTTCTAAGAGTGTTCTAATTATATACACGCTAATTGAAATGCATAAATGAAGACACTGAACATAATTTTAAAAAAATGCTTATACCCTAGCAATTTTCATTTCAAAAAACACATTCCACAACAAACTTCCAGTCTGGAACAACAAATTCAAGGATCTAGAAAGGTATTCAAATTTGTTTTTTGATAAACAACAAAGTTTGAACCATGAGTCTGGTTAAACAAATATTTCCCAATTTCTTAGGGAGAAATGAATTGATAGCTAATGATCTAGAATATGTTTTCAGGTAACTTGATATAAGAAAGGGTCATTACACAATGAATTGTTGAACTAAGATAGGATACGCTAAAAATTAGGTTTCGCAATTAAATTCAAGATTGAATAGAAAACATTGAGAATTATAAAAATATCATATGTTGCTAACCACCATTTCTTAATAGAACAAAATAGGGAATACCTCACAACATTCCAATTACGCCATCTGTATAAAGCTACCATATTATTAACTTTTGATAACGGGGGTATCCCCAACTTTGGTGGGACTAATCCCCTATAGGAAGCTAGAGCAGCAACCCACCACGACTCCCCACTTAAATCACGAGTTTAATCCCAAGGGGAATCGAACCCAAGACCATGCATCTCACCACACAGTCCCTTGCTCGCCCTTACCACTAGGCCACCTCATGGGTGGATATAAAGCTACCATATTATAAAGGTAAAGGTATCTATTTTACCATGTTCTCATTCTTGCACCCAATGACCCTATGAAACAATCTGCCCTATGTCACACACGTCCAACATGTCTTAACAATGCGTGAAAAGTAGAGGATGATTAAAAGCATTTCAGTGAAGCCAGTACCAGACATAACTTCCTAATAACAAGTTAAAGATACTGAAGGGTAGGAACAGAAGGCCTTATTGCGAAACATGGAGACAGAATTAGGGACTTCTGTTAATTGCATGGACAGAAGAGAACAGAATGGGGGAGCCTCAAGTAGTTGGATCAGAAAAATGAAATTCTAGATGGTTAATTGGCCCTTATAGAACTTTTTCAGCAAAAGAATAAAAAGGGGTCTCCATCTCTGTTCTGTGGGTGATCATATGCAGTTTCCCCAATCTACCTGTTCCAGTGAGTATAGTAATCCGTGCAGTATAACAAAAATAATATATAACCCATGTTTACCAATACCATGCCCTTTCTTTTGATTTTTCGTATATGATTCGCCGTCAAACAGAGGGAGAAATTACTGCAGAAAATCTACACTAAAATATAAAGGGAGAACCTTTCACACTGCGCATATCTTTTAATACCAAAATTATCCTAAAAAACTTTTAATTTTACAACTGAAAATATTTCTCTCCACTAACCATGTGGATAAAATCGCAAAAGATAACTACAACGACTTCTCATTTATAAATAACTGCTGCAATTCTTTTAGTAATCTACAACACATAGGACTCTCATCCTCTCTCTCCTCTTTCACACTCAAACCATAGTTGCATAGACAGCGGCAAACTCTCATTGTCTCTCTCCTCTTCCACACTCATACCATAGTTGTAGAAACAGAGACACAGAGGACTTTTATTCTCTTCTACTTGTCCACACTCAAACATGAAACGATGAAAGATGGGCAGTCAATGTAAACATGAAACAGTTTTGTAGTCCCTGATTACATCAATGGTATTAACTTCTGTGTCCACATGTTTTTGGTTTTTCACTCTTACTACAACTTTTATTATGTTCACTAGAGGGTGGGCACACATGATGCGTGTGCAAATTTCGATTATCGCCGAATATGGTAGTCATCGTGGTAGATTAAATCATTGGAGATGATAGGTCGTTGTTGATTGAATTACCGGAGATGATCTTATCAATATCCCCAAGTGAATAAAATAACCAGAGTTTAAAATTTATAGATAACTACAACAGTTATTAGGATAACTGCTATTACCCAGCTTCAAAGACACCGGTTGGGTTCTCCCTTTATATGTTAGAATAGATTTTTAAGTTCTAGAATAATTATTTTTTTATAAATAAGAGATTCATTTTATAAAATATTAAACATATAAAGTGCTTGTCCACAATCAAACCAAATAATCTATTCTAATATATAAAGGGAGAATCCCATGTGGTGTTTTTGAAGGTGGGTAACACAACGTGACTTTTTCTCTTTCCCAAATTGTTGACTTAAATCTAGTTTATTACACTTTTAATTAGTTGGCTTCTTAATAACTGTAAGGGCAAAAATGTAAAGCAGCGGTTACAAAACTCTAACTCCCACACAACTTCTACAACCGCTACGGTTCTCCATCAAATTTTCTCTCTAGCCGATATCCTCATAAGTTTTTTGCAGTGATGAAATCATCCCATTACAATTTCTCCATCAGCAAATCATAAGTGTTCTTGGAAGTTTTCAATATGAATATTGAATTTATCTCTCTATGGTTATCTGAAGCCTTTCACTACCTGTGATTTTTTTGGCCAAAAGATACTTGATTTCACATTGTTCTTTTCTCACTATTCTAGATTTTGCGAACATGAATCAGATAAGTTTCTCATAACTCCATGTAATTGCTTCTTTGTAAGTGTTCTTACCTTCTTTATTGTAGTCATTGTTGGAATGTTGTTTTCTTTGCTAAGTTTATATTTTCCAGATTCTCCAATTGTCTTGCAAAATTTTTTTTACTGTATACATGACTTTCGTATTGAATTGAATGTAAAGATAAATATTAAAACTCATCACACCACTTTCCACGTAATTGATAACTGCTTCAGCTTTTCTATATTTTCGGACTCTACACATGCAATTTTTTAGTCTCATTTTTATCAGAATTCTTTACCCATTGGGTCTTCTTGGATTTGAAAATTTTGATTTCAGCATATACTGCGTATGATTGCCAAGAAGTTTTAATGTGATTATGGGTTTAACAATTAGAGCACTTCGTTAAAGTGCTGCAACTTATTACATTCACCATGTCAATGTTTACTATTTTTTTATTGAACGGTGCGTGTCTGACAAATTTGTGCGCACCTCAATTCATATTGCACACACATCGCATGTGCACCCACCTCTAGTAATAATAGTAAAAGCATGCGATTCACTCAATAGCCAAAATTTAATCTGTAATTCCAACCCAATAATGTCTTTGTCATCCCAACCCTGGAGTCTTCCTCAATCTCCAAAAGTCACAACACATCCAATCACTACTTTTATACCCGTAACACTGAATTCGAAACGACAACAACTACTCCATTTCAAATTTACAACATCAGGAAATTTTCCAGCAATTGGTTTCCCCGATGAGCGACTATTCTACTTAGAAAATTCAAAACGCAAATGTGAATGATGCTTCAGTACATGCCCCAATATAGCGAAACAAATCCCAAAAAAATCCAAGAAAACAGAAACCTTAAAACAGTGATTGAACACGACGCATGTTTGGCCAACAAGAAATTGTAGAAAAGGAAAAGAAATTACGAGTCTGAATCTACAGTTATCCATTCTTCTGCAAACTTAAACTAAACAAATAGGTAGTATTCAAAACTTCCTATGAGCCGTTTCTTTTTCTGGAGTTTTCTCGGGAAACAAACAGAGAGAGAATGAACATGGGAAAACTTACTGAAGAGGAGGAGACCACCGAAGGCACCGGCCAAGGAGGAGTAAACGAATCGGCGGAGACCCAAATCGAGACAGGCGTCCCACTTGGAATTCAGATCGAACTGCCGAGGGATTTGTTTATTTTCACCCATTCTCTTCGGAAATTCTCTTTCGTTTTCTTCGATTCCCACTTTCGATTTGTTGGAGTGCGTGCTGCTTTCTCTACGAATTTTTTAACAGAGCGATGGTTCTGTGCCTATGTTTGTTTCTTTTTTTTCGGCGTATGTTGAGCGAGACTAGGGATGGCAAAGAGACCGTTTATTCGGGTTTCCGGCCCGTTCCGACCCGAGCGGGGCGGGTCCAGGAGAGATTAAATCAGGGTGTGGTCGGGTCGAATTGGGTTGAAAAAATTTAAACCTAATCGAGTTAAGGTCAGAATCGGGGAAAGGGTAGCAAACCCGAACCCGTACCGATAACTTTGCTTTATCGACAACACGCCGTAATAACGGTCAGCACAGTAGCTCAATAGACCATAAAGATGGAACCCAAAAACCCCTCATCAATTTGCTTTCTACCCAACAGTGACGATGCTCATGAGAACTGCTCCGCCATTTTGCCCACCACAGTATTTTGATCCCCCATGAGCATTTTTGGTAGTGCATCTTCATGTCCTAGAGAGAGAGAGTTTGGGGCTTGAGAGGGAGAGGTTTAGATCTCAAAAGGTTTGCTTATAGAGAGAGGTTCAGATCTTTGATGGGTTGAGACGAGAGAGAGGGGTTTAGATCTTTGACGAGTTGACACATGAGAGGGACAGATACAAATAAAGTCAGTATTCCCATGAATTTAATTCATATTTTTATTAGTATTTTTTTTGTTGGACAGCGCTCTCTCTCTCTTTATATAAATATATATATATATATATATGTATATATATTTATGTTTTTCCTGGGAACAACCAACTTTTTTTTGTAGGCCAATTTGAATGGAGCATTCAATATTTATTAGACTTTATTGGAAATATCCATCACATTCCGTCATTGATGTCCCCAATATCAGCTTTTGCGATGATAGCTTTGCAAGTTGAAAGACAAAAGCGTAAATTACAAGCACCTCCCCTGAGGTTTTTGATAACAATAGAAAGTACCCTTTAAATTGTTGAAATGACACTGCTCTCTCTTTTGATTTTATTGTCAAGTACAGATTCCCCCTTCCGTTAACATGCCGTTAATGACTATAACGGATTTTGATGATGTCATCACCTAATCTGCACTAAATATCCATTTTGCCTTTCCAAAAGATAATTTTAACATTTACAAACAAATAAAGGCTATATAATTAACTAGTAACTAGTTAATTATAATGTTAACTAGTCCAAATTGTCTAAATAAACTTAATTACAATTAACTAGACTAAATAGTGCAAATAAACTTAATTACAACATTAAAACATAAATTAATTCCTTAAATATTTTCTCAACTAATGCTATTTATTATAGTAAAAGATCAAAATTTCTCTCTCTCTCTCTCTCTCTCTCCCCTCTTCCTTAAATCGACTAATTCTCCATCGACTAATTCTGATAAATATAGAGATATAACTGAGGGATTCTATTTTCATAGAGAAATTATGTTGTGCTTATTTTTAGAGAGAGAACTTAAGGTGGGTTATACAAAGAATGAAGAGAGAGAAAATAATTAATGGGCTTAGTTTACAGAGAATGAGAAATTGAGATTTGGGAATGGGTTTACTTTTGATGTGTCTAGTTAATGTTGGGGTGAGGAAGAGATGGTAAATTTAGATGGTTGTGTGTGTGTGTGTGTGTGTGTGTGTGTGAGAGAGAGAGAGAGAGAGAGAGAGACAGAATCAATGGAGGTATGGTTCCTAATGAGAGAAAAAAATGACAACACACTGAAGCATTGGTTTTGAATTTCTGATGTGTTGAAAAACCCACTTGGAAAAAAATTTGATAATTGGTGATGGGTGGAAATCAATTACTTTGTTAGTCATGGGTTTGGTCAAGTGGGCGTGAGGTGCGGTTTTGACTTTTTTTTCTAGTCAAAGGAAGGATAAAATAGTAAAACACTAGTCTCCGTTAACACCATTAGGGGACAAAGTCTGACAGGGGAGGTCAGTGTCATTTCAGAAACCTGGAGGGTACTTTCTGTTGTTGTCAGAAATCTCAGGGGAGGTGCTTGTAATTTACCCAAGACAAAAAGGTCCTCTTCTCTCTTCAATAAAGTTTACATTGAGGCTTGTGCGAATCCTCTTCTTTAAGATAACATATATTTTTCACATAGAGAGAGAGAGGTCTTGATGCTCTTTAAGATATCTCCCTTCAACAAAATTTCACTTCTCTTCTTCACCACCACCGGTGCTCCTCATCCTGGGCTTGATCTATTACTGTCTCTCACTCTTCTTCAACAACGTCATCGATGATCGAATGTCGTCATCAAGTCCCCGTAGGCAACTCATTGAGGCCGACTTTGAGTTGATCGAGAGTCTAGAGACCAGACAGAGTGGTTAACATTTAAGATTTCGGGGCGAGGGCGGGGCAGATCAGGGTTCTAAACTACAAGGGATGGGTGGGAGTGGGTTAGAGTCAATCGGGGTCGGGTCGGGTTCTGGGGAGTGCTCATTTAGTTTGGTCAGATTCGGAGGAAGAGTTTCCTAATCCGAACCGGATTCGTTGCCATCCCTAAGTGAGACTTTCCTTTTCTTTTTTTGTCATAAATTCTTAGGGTTGCTTATTAGGCTTTAATCTGGATGTGTTTTAAGAGAGTGGGTTTGTGTTACTGGGCTTTCATGTGCTCTTTCTTTGACACAATCAAGATGGGGCTATGGTTTAGCCACATGACACACTAAGAAATGAGGCTTACAATAGCGAAACTAGAGAGGTGTTACACACTATTAGTCAATTCATATATTAAATGGATATTTTGAGTACAACTACATGTGAGAGCTCCATGCTCAAAACTCTTTTAATACTAGGTCAAAGACATCAATCCTATAAAGAAATGGTTTCTCACAATGTCTTAGATCCACATAGTTGCATCGGATTAAGCATATCGAATCGCTACAAGAGCTATGCTTAACCACTTCAGACTTGCAATACACCCACACCTATGTCGTAGTGTGCACAAGCAATATAGGTTGTCAATAGTAAATATAAATCCGAGAGGCATTACTAGATGATCTTTCTCTCACTCTCATATACTTATCTCAAAGCTTACCACTTCTCTGACAAGTCCCTTAATCTCAAATCATACATGATCGTGGACTCCTTACCAAAGTAACTAAACACCAACTGCTTACTTCACGACATAATCAAAGAAAGTTTGGTCATACAAAATGAACTTAAGACTCATAGAGTGAGGAATAATGGATCCATTTATCTCCAACTTAGGAACATGTAATGAAACGTAGTAGTATAGTACAGTGGAGTATATCTAGCCAAAGAACATGTCAAATTCTCCACCATTTTACAATTCTTAGTCTAGTCAACACTTTATTTATGGTTGAAGACTTCTTAGGATGGATTGTTCAAGTTGTTTGATGCTTCTAATTTATATTTACAGCAAAAATTCGCTCGAAATTTAATTTGTAGTCTATGTAAACAAATTCTTTGGCATGGATTAATTATTATTGCTATCTTAGCAATATAATTTTATGTGAAGATTACTAAATAGTATTTGTGTTCACAATTTTCTATAGGCAACTCTTAACAATATCAAATTTCTGTTGTTGTATCATTTTTTTTCTCATAAAATAAGGGCTATGTCCTTGTTATCTCAAAGTTTAAGATAAGGAGATTTTAATGTTTGAAACCCCTCCGACAAGCTTGATAAGGGCTCCATTCTTTTTTTTTTTTCTTTTTTCTCAAAGTTTGGGAAGAGGAGATTGTAACGTTTGAAAGACCTCGAAATGCTTGGAATGTTAAATTTAATACTTTGTTTGGTAATAGTTCTTTTGTTTTCTTGGATAATTTTTTTGATGTACTTGCTCCTAAACATTTTCACCAAGTGTATGACCAAGAAGGGTAATTGATGTATGTCGCACCTCGATTTTTTGCACTCGAGAAAACACAAGTGAGAAAAACATGGTACTCTCTCGTTAGAACTTATCATCCTAGAAGGACGAGTGTGACTAAGTTTGAATTAGAAATTGAATTGAATAAGGGCTTTTGGAAAAGATTTGGAATTGCTACCTAACTTTGTTAAAGTGAGTTAGCTCACTTAAAACTAAGCATAATTCGAAGATTACACTTAGAGGTTTTGAAAAGGTTTTGGAAAACTTCTTCAAGAGAGAGTTTTTAAGAAAATAGGTTATTTGGCAACTTTTGAAAGATTTAAGCCCTTTTTTAAAATAACTTCGTTTTTAGTATTTGAAAACAGTGATTTTAGGTTCGGAGGTTGGTTACGTATGGAGAAGATGCACTAGGCTATTACCCTATTCCGCTCTTGCGGTACCTACATATCTATTCACCCTAGGTTCACTCATTTAGAATCTTCGATTATTCAATATCCAATACTATCCACTTTAAAAAGAATTTTGAAAAAAGGTTTAATATGATGCATGACATGCAAGTATAAGAAAAGAATTTAATTTTTTAAAGTAAATTTGAAGCAAGGATTTGAAGTTTGAAAGAAATTGTGGGAATTGAAAACTTGAAAAAGGTTATAAATAGAAAATTTGAAAGAAGTTGTGGAATTGAAAGCTTGAAAAAAGATATGACCGCACCCATGAGAGTTGCATACGTATCCCTTTGTTGGGAATCAAGTCAGTTGTAGTTCGAACACGAGGTCAAATTGAAAATAGACACTTTGAGGTCTTGTTTGATTTGAAAAGACACTTTGGGGTCTTTGAAAAGCATATGATTTGAGCTTTGATTGAAAGATTAAAAATTGAACTTTAATTTGAAATCGAACTTGAAATTGACTTTGATTTGAAATTGAACTTGGACTTGATTTGAAAATATTGAGTTAAGCGTTGAAATCACCTTGACTTGAATTAGAGTTTGAAAACTACTTTGGTTCAGAAAAGAGTTTTAGAAAAAAAATTGAAGCCACCTAACTTTAGGGTTAGGGTTGAACTAAGATTTAGATATCTTAAGATCTATATAACTTAGGATTTAAAAATGTACTTGAGAAGTTTGGTTTTGACAAAGGTTAATTTTAGAAAGTTTCAAATTAAGAAAGTTCAATTTTAGGAAAGTTTCATTTTAGAAAATTTTCGAATTAGGAAAAGTTAGAAGAGGAGTTGATTTGATTTTACAAACACTTGACTTTAAAAGACTTGTAATGATTTGACTTGATTTGGAAGAATTTGGAAAGTTAGAATTTGGAAAGCTTGAACTCAGGAAAGATTTGAATTAAGAAGGTTCCATTTTAGAAAAGTTCTATTTTCAAAGAGTTTCCATTTTAAGAAAGAGTTGATTTTAAAAAAATTTGAGTTTTGGAAAGTTTTGAATTTAGAAATATTTGAACTTAAAAAGATTTAAAATAAGATTTGAGAGTTTAAAATTAGGAAAGATTGGAATTACGAAAGATTTGATAGTTTGAAATTTAAAAAGTCGAGATTTGGAAAGGTTTGAAATTAGGAAAGATTTGATTTTTATTTCCTAACATAGAAAATTGAATTTTATTTCTAAAAATAGATTATTTGATTTTGTTTCCAAAATCGAAGGATTTGATTTAGTTTCCTACATTGAAAGATTTGATTTGACATAAAATTGAAAAGGTTGAGTTTTGAGAATCTTGGATTTGGAGATTTATGATTTGGTAGAAAAAGAGGTTTTGAAAATTTATGATTTGATGTAGGAAATAGAAAGTCGTAATTTCAAGAAAGGAATTAGGGTTTCATAACTATGGATTCTAGAGTTAGACTTGGACTTCAAGACAAAGAGTTTTTGGAAAGTAGATCTTTGAAAAGAGTTTTTTAGGAAGTAGATCTGCAAAACTATTTTGGAAAGAGATTTGAATATGGACTTTTACAAGAAGTCTCTTGAATATCTCACTTTTCTAAAACGATTCTAACCATAAAAAGATTAGAATCATTCTAAGATTGTGATTTTGACAACAATTAGGGTTTAAAATATAGACCATAATGATCACATTGAATATAACACTTTCCTAAATAACCCTAACCATGGAATGGCTAGAATCATCTTAAGATTGTGGTTTTGATAAAAACAATTTAGGGTTTGAACCCAAACTTTGGACCTTGATGGTCATATTAAATATAACACTTTCCTAAAACAACCCTAACCTTGGAATGGCTAGAATAATCCTAGGAGTGTGATTTTGAAAACAAGTTTGAAAGAATGAGATTTTGAATGCAAGTCTTGAAAGAGAACTTTGATGCAAGTTTGAAAACAACTTTGAATACAGTGCATGAACATGACAATCATAATGCAATAGGGTCGTGAACATATAAGGTTAGGCTTCATCACATAATCAAGGGGGCCGAACTCACACCGTCTTAGGTTGAATTTGAAGAATGCCCTCAACACGGTGACCTTCAAAAGTCATTCCTAGGCATGAATCGGGGAGTCCCTTATTTCAAGTATGTAAGAAGAGGGGGTAAAAGATGGGGATTAAAATAGAAGAAAACCCAAGTGGGTTAGGAGAGAGAAGAGAGAGGGGGATTACATAAAAGTAAATAGAAAATCAATCTCGTATTCTTCTTGCTTTGATTGTTTTGTTTGCTTTACTTGACTTGAACTTTGAGAACCTTGAAGCTGCAACACTTGATCTTCAATGGATGTTCGGAGGCTTATGTTTGAGTGTATAGGATATATAGAGACTAGGGTTTGAATGTGTGGAGGCTAAGGCTTGAAGAGGCTTGAAAGAATTAGGGTTTTAGGGGACTTCGAGCTCTGTTTTCAGAGAGATAGAGTTTCTTGATTAAGTTAGTGGACCCTTTTTACGTAGAAAGAGGGTTTGTATTCATAGGCAATTGAAACAGGAACTAGCGCCTGTTGTAGTGGCGTTAGTGGGAATAAAAGTGGCACCAAGCCATTTATTGGCTTGGCGCCACTACTAGTAGCACCAGCCACTTAGGAAAGTTTTAAGGAGGCAAGAAACATATCTTTTGACCCTTAGGATGCAAAGCAAAAGATTTAGGCACCTATCATAGTGACTACCATACAATTTTTGGCTTGGCTTTACTAAGAGTGACTCCAGAAGGTCTGAGAATGATTCGGAAGGCCGGGGATAGACAGGAACCCTCAAAAGAGTGTCCCGGAGATAACAGGCTTGAGAAACAATGCCGGGATAGTTGAAAAGGGTGATTGACCCACTAGGGGCAAAACAGTTAATTGAATTAGGAAAATATCGAAATGGACTCAGAGTGACCCGTGAGAAGGCTTGAAGGTTGGAAAAACTGTCGAGAGTGTTCCAAGGGTTACCGATTTGATACCTAGAGCCGGCGTTGTTGGAAAAGGCGAACGGCCTACTAGGGGCATAACGGTCATTTTACACTGGGCTTACTAGAATAGACTCGGAATGATCTGGAAATGTGTTGGAAGGTTGGGCATACTATTAGAAGCATTCTCAGGAGGTTACCGATTTGATACCTAGAGTCAGTATGGTTCTTGGAGGCAATCAGATGCCTAAAGTTATAATGATCATTTTGACCAGATGGTCTCGGAATTGATCCGGAACCGACTGGAAGGCACTTAAATATGCCAAACTGTCTTTGGGACAATTTTGGAAGGGTGGACTTACCACTCTAAGGACTTAGACACTTTCTCGAGAAGCGTACCGAAATGGTCTAAAGGGCAGTTTGGTCATTTTTCACTAGAGTGGGCTAGCAGGCACTGTTATTGACCCGGGTTTTGAGTGTTTCCATCACTCTGACGATGTGTGACAAGTTGGTTTTCAAAAGTATCTCATCCTTCGGTAAACATGCCATGACCAAGAGGCGAGGTCAGTCCCATGACATGGGGGGTTTGTTTACAATTCCTAATGTTGACCTATTTGCGAGTGTTTTCGTTACTCTGACGGTTGCAATGTTTGTGAGTGTTTTCATCACTCTAACAGTGTGTGTTTATTCCAAAGACTGCCTAATCTCGAAAAGCTGCCGGATGGCCTTATCGTTTAAGGGATCAACTTTCTTGAAAGACGTGCTGGATAATGGACATTCTACATTGGCAGGCTAGTAGGGGTCAAAAGTGAATCATTCTACCATCTCAGGGACTTGAATTTCGTCTCGGTTGACAAGTTTGAAGAGACTTACCATTTTGAAAAGGTTTCTTGATAAATATGTTGGATTGGATGGACTTACCATCTGAGGAATCAACTTTCTCGAAAGACGTGTCAAATTGAGTTTGAATGACTTGGACTGGAATTTGAATTGGAATTGAGGTTGAAATAGGGACTTGCCATCTTCAAGAAAACGGGCCAACTGGAATTGGACCGAGTAGTACCCTAAAGGTATTTTAGTTATTTTGCCTCTATTGAGCTTGGTGGGCTCGTGAAGTGATTGATTGACTAGATTGAGTCTGGAAAGATGACTTAGACTTGAATGTGTCTGTGTCAGCTTGAATGTGAGCCCGGTTGGGTTGGAGATTACCGAGCGGGCAAAAATGGGGTGCCTACAATGTATAGATACATGAAGAAAAATCTAATTTGTAGAGTGAAAAAAAAGAGAGAAATACAGAGTTGTAGTTCAGCCCCTATTCAGTAAAAAGATTATAGTTACGACCCCTTTTTTGGTTGTTCTTGGCATCTTCCATCAAGTGATTTGGCTGTTTAATTGTGTTTGTATGTGTTCAAGGTTGAAACTACAGCCAACATTTGTGGTATCGGAGCTTAGTTTAATTATAAAAACCAGCTAGGCCTAACAACCTATGAGAGACCCAAGATTCGACGGCGGTGATCGCAATGGCAATCGGAATCAGTGTTTAGCAGCAGAAAATTTCAATTTTTATGGAGAACATTTATGATTTTTAGTGTGTGAAGATGTGAACTTTGTTTTTATCTATGGATTGGTAGGATACAGTAGAGAATGGTAATGAGATGCCAGAATCGACGTCAAATATAACTTGAGCATAAGAGACTCAGTTGAAGGAAAAACAATAAAAGGATATTGTTGGTCTTTTAAAAATCCAACAAGGAGTTTCAAATGCCATCTTTCCAAGGATCCCGGTAGCTACAAAAGTGAAGGAGGTATAAGACATCCTAAAAGATGAATTTCAAGGCAATATAAAGGTAAGAATTGTTCAACCTCAAGCTCTTAGAAGAGAATTTAAGAATATAAAGATGAAAGATTCAGAAAATTTGAAAGATTATTTTTCTAGACTGATGGAACTTGTAAATCAAATGAGAGCTCTCAGTAAAAATATCATTAATCAGAGAATTGTTGAAAAAATTCTAATTAGGTTGCTGGTGAAATTTGACCTTGTTGTTACTGCTATTAAAGAGTCTAAAGATATCACTTCAATGACAATCCAAGAGTTGATGGGCTCTCAAAAAACACATGAGCAAAGATTGACGAGGCATGGAGAAAAATCTATGGAAAGTGCCTTTCAGTCCAAGCTTACTTTTAATACTAAAAATTCTAGAAAGTAACCATCAGCCTATGAATACAAGGGGGAATCATCTAGGGGTGCAAGACCAAAAAGAGAAAGAGGTAATAATCTAAGAGGAATAGGAAGAGGAAGAAGTAATTTTGGAAAAAACATTTCTTGGAAGACAGCCTATTGAAGAATCTAGTCAACAAATGTGTAAAATCTGCCAAAAATCAAGCCATGTTGAAAGGGATTGTTGGTTTAAGGAAAACCCCAATGCTATAATTGCAAAAAATTTGGGCATATTAAAAAAGATTGCTCATTTAAAGCAAATTTTACTCAAGAAAAGAAAGATGATGGGAACATGTTCTATGCTTGCCAAACGGCCTCTGAGCAGAGACATGATGTATGGTATCTTGATAGTGGTTGTAGTAACCACATCCCTAGAGACAAAAATATTTTTGTCGAAATGAATGCTTTGTCTAACTCTCAAGGGAGAATGAGGAATAGCACTTTGGTGCAAGCAAAAGTAAAGGGGACTATTGCTATTCAAACAAAAAAATGGAGTTAAATACATACGAGATGTTGTCCTGGGTCTAGAACAAAATTTGTTGAGTGTTAGGTACTTGTTGAGCATGAACATACTGTGCACTTTAAAGACTATGCTTGCAAGATTTTATGATAAAGGTGAAGGAAGAAAAGTTATAGCAAACATCAAGAGAAAAATAAAAAATTTCACTCACTTTCAGTATTGAGAAGCTTACATAAAAAATGAATGGTACATGGGCTTCCGAAAATCGAAGAAAAGAAAGATATATGTAAAGGTTGTGTACTTCGCAAACACCATCGGGATTCACTTCCAAAGGAGAAGTCATGGAGAGCTAAAGCTCCATTAGAGCTTGTTCATATCGATATGTGTGGACCAATGAGAACTTGATCTCCTGCCAAAAATAAATACTTCATAATCTTCATAAATGATTACTCAAGGATGACTTAGGTGTATTTTATGAGGCAAAAGTCTGAGATGTTTACTATTTTCAAGAAGTGACAAAGTCTAAATGAAAGGCAAAGTGGACATTATGTGAAAGTATTAAGAAGTGGTAGAGAAGGTGAGTACTGTTGAGTCAATGCCTTGATTTTGATGATAACAAAACATGGTTAAATGATCTAATAATTCTACTTAGTGTGCAGATGAATTATTAATTAGATCTTGACTTGAAGCTTATCATAATAGAGGATTTATGATGAAAAGCATGATGAAGTGATGTATTCTACAAAGGTGATATTATAAGAAGAAAAAGAAATCTCAAGTTGATGAAAATCCTAGATTGAAGATTGATAAGCATGAAAGAATAGCATATTCAACAATGGTGATTTTATAAGGGAATGAAGATGATGGATATCAAAGAAGAAGAATGAAAATGATCAAAGTCTTGATTTAAAAGATTGAAGACTTTGAGTACTTGAAGATATCTTGCAAGAATGGAGAAAGGAGAGACCAACTCAAAAACATAAAAGCTTTCTTGATAGATGTAAAGATGTCTTGAAGACATGGAAGGAATCACAAGATTTGGAAAGCTTTCTTGAGTTGTTGAAGTCCATGGAGAAGCCATGTTGATTGAAGAAATGAAGATTCTAAGTCATGGAAGCTCTCTTGAAGATATTGAAGAAGACTTGAATCAATGGATGAAGCTATGATAATGGAAAAGCTCTACAAGTGATGAAAATGAAGAAAACTCACCTTGAATGGATTGAAGATGTTCTTGGAGTCATCTAATCTTGAAGAAGTGTTTGCAAGCTTTAAAAAGCCTATTTAGATGATCCTTGAAGAGATTGGAAGCTTTGAAAAAGAATGAAGAAAAGTTGCAAAAATATGGGTTTTTGTAAAAAGAGTCGACCCCTCAAGCAAAAAGAGCCGACTCATTCGAACAGAGCCTTGGAATTCTGCTGGAAGCTTAAAAGAGTTGACTCCTGGCCAAAAAGAGTCGACTCATTGCAACAGAGAACAAACAATTCTGCAGACTGCTGAAAAGAGTCGACTCCTGGGACAAAAGAGTCGACTCATTTGGACAGAAACTTGAAAAATCTGCTGAAATGCAAAAAGAGTCGACTCATTGTGAAAAGAGTCGACCCCTAGACCGTAACGGCTAGTTTTCTGACAGACGGTATGGGCAAAACTTCAACCAAATCTTCTCCCATACTTCTCCAACGGCTAGAATCGATCCATACCTATATATATGAGATACATACAGCTTCAAAGAAGTAGAAGAGAGCAATCATATCATTCATATCAAGTGTTTGAAGCTGAAAATCACCTGTACCTCACTGCCATATATTTTTGCTGAGTGTTTAAAGTTATCCATTGAGTTGTATTCATTCATATACTGACTAGGAGAGTCACTCTTTGTATAATCTTCATTCATTCTCATTTGGGTGGATTTGTAACCGTGTAAGTTTGAAGTGTTCTTGGAAAAACACTTGTAAGTTTAAGAGAAGCTTGGACAAAATCTCTTGGGTTTTGAAAGCTTGGGAAGAAGCTTTTGTAAAGAGTGAGCTGGGCACTCGTGGCACAACCAGCAGCTGTGTAAGGAGTATTACATAGTGGAATTCCTTCGAAAGGATCGAAGAAGAGAGGACGTAGGCAAGGTTGGCCGAACCTCTATAAATCTGGTGCACTTCTTTTCTGCCTCTGTTTTGTTTAATTGATCACTATACATGTTTGCATAAATATATATATTGATACATACTCCACTTGCTTGATATATATATTTCGATTAATTATTGTTAAAATACATAAACAAGTTTTAGTTGAAATTCTTGTTAAAAATTCTATAAAACCCAATTCACCCCCCCTCTTGGGTTGCCTACTTGGGCCAACAATTGGTATCAGAGCTAGTACTCTAGTTTAAAGGCTTAACATCCTTAGAGTTGATCCATGGCAACCATATTTGGAAGCTCTCTAGGTGAGGGTCAATCCACTAACAGACCTCCAATATTTAATGGTACAAACTACAACTATTGGAAGAATAGAATGAGGATTTATATTCAATCTGTTGATTATGAGTTATGGATGATTATCGTTAATGGTCCTAAAACTCCCAGCAAAGTTATTGAAAGAGAAGTTATCCCTAAACCTGAAAATGAATGGGATGAGAATGACACGAAGCTTATGCAATCTAATGCTAAGGCTATGAATATCTTATATTGTGCATTAGATCCAAATGAGTTCAATAGAATTTCTACCTGTGAATCTGCCAAAGAAATTTGGGACAGACTTGAAGTAACTCATGAAGGAACAAATCAGGTCAAGGAGTCAAAATAACATTCTTATGCATAACTATAAATTATTTAGAATGAAATCTGATGAGTCTATAACTAAGATATTCACTAGATTCACTGACATTGTAAATGGCTTAAAGTCTCTTGGAAAAGTGTATCCTAACAGTGAACAGGTGAGGAAAATTTTAAGATCACTGCCAAAGACATGGGAAGCAAAGGTGACAGCCATTCAAGAAGCTAAAGACCTCAACATTCTACCTCTTGAAGAACTTCTTGGCTCTCTTATGACTTATGAGCTAACCCGAAAACAGAATGCTCAAGAAGAAGAGGACAAGAAAAAGAAGTCTGTTGCATTCAAGACCACCACATCAGAAAATGAATCTGGAAGTGAAGAAGAAGATGAGGAAGATCTTGCTCTCATCACAAGAAAATTCAAGAGATTCATGAGAAGAAGGTGGAAGGGAGGAAAGAAGATTGAAGCAAAGGGTGAATCCAACAACAAGGATTCTACCATCATATGCTACGAATGCAAAAAGCCAGGACACATGAGAAATGAGTGTCCTCAGCTGAAAAAGAAAGGAAAGAAAGAAAGAGGGAAGAAGGCTCTAGCTGCAACATGGAGTGACAGTGAGGATTCAAGTTTAGATGAATCTGAAACTCATGAAGTAGCCAACCTATGTCTTATGGCACATGAAGAAGAAACAGAGGTAACTAATTCTGATTTTTCTTTTAATGAATTGCAAGATGCTTTTGATGATTTGATAGTTGAATTTAAAAAGCTAAGCATCAAAAACAATCTTCTCAAGAATATGGTATTCACTCTCACAGAAGAAAGTGAAGAGTTACAAAATGAAAATGACATTTTGAAAAATGAAAACTCTGTTTTAAAAGAAAAAGTCACTGATTTAGAAAAATCTCTTTCTAAATGTGTCAATGGAAGAGATAAACTTGATGTTATGCTTGGAAAACGAAATTGCTCTCTTGACAAGGCTGGAATAGGTTACAATGTTTTTAAACATAAAAAGTTTTCAAAAGCACCAATCACATGCTTCTATTGTCATAAGAGAGGTCACTCTGCAAATCAATGTTTCCTTATACAACAATATCATGCTGTCAAGAAAGCTTAGGTTCCAAAAGGAACATTGAAGACTAACTCCACTGGACCCAAGATGATTTGGGTACCAAAGGTCAAAGGTTGAGTTGCTTGTTTTGTAGGTGTGTCTTCAAGCCAACTCCAAAAAGGATCAATGGTACTTGGACAGTGGTTATTCAAGACATATGACTGAAGATGAAACTTAATTCACTTCTCTCACACCAAAAGATGGAGGATTGGTCACTTTTGGAGATAATAGCAAAGGCAAGATCATCGGTATAGGTAGTATTGGTAAAAATTCTTCAACTTCTATTGAGAATGTTCTACTTGTTAAAGGACTTAAACACAACCTGTTAAGCATTAGTCAATTGTGTGACAAAGGTTGCAAAGTAATGTTTGAATCATCTAAATGTAATGTAGTAAACATAAATGATAACAAGATCATATTGACTGGTCATAGACAAGGCAATATTTACACTTTCAACTTAAATGAATTATCTTCTTGTAAGATCAAACGCCTTGCTGCTGTGAGCAAAGAAGATAGTTGGTTGTGGCATAGAAGGCTTGGCCATATTAGTATGAGCATTATTTCAAAAATTTCTAAAAATGAGTTAGTAAATGGTCTTCCCAAACTCAATTTTGAAAAAGACAAAACTTGTGATGCATGTCCAATGGGAAAACAAACCAGAGTATCTTTTAAATCTACAAACATGCTATCTACTTCTAGACCACTTCAACTATTGCATATGGATTTGTTTGGACCAACTAGAACTCTAAGCTTAGCTGGTAAACAATATGCTCTTGTCATTGTTGATGATTACTCAAGATTTACATGGACATTCTTTCTAGCTCACAAAGATGAAACAATTGCTTTCTTTACCAAATTTTGTAAAAGGGTTCAAAACGAAAAAGGATTTACAATCACAGCAATTAGGACTGACCATGGTGGTGAGTTTGATTGCAAACCTTTTGAAACATATTGTGATGAAAATGGTTTTGAACATAACTTTTCAACACCTAGAACTCCTCAACAAAATGGAGTTGTTGAGAGGAAAAACAGGACTTTGGAAGAAATGGGGAGAACAATGCTTTGTGAAAACAATTTGCCAAAATATTTCTGGGCTGAAGCTGTTAACACAGCTTGCTATGTGTTAAACAGAGTTTTGGTAAGAAAATTTTTAAATAAAACCCCATACGAGCTTTGGAAAAACAAGAGACCAAATGTTTCATATTTTAGAGCTTTTGGATGTAAATGCTTTGTGTTAAATAATAACAAGGACAACCTTGGTAAATTTGATGCAAAATCTGATGAAGCTATCTTTCTAGGATATTCCTCACATAGCAAGGCTTATAGAGTTTACAATAAGAAAACCTTAGTTGTTGAAAAATCAATTCATGTTACTTTTGATGAACTAAACTCTTTGTCTAGAAAGGCTGTGAATGATGATATAGATGATGTGGAGAAGAACTTGGATAAGATGAACATTGATCAAACTCAAAATGAAGCTTCATCACATGACAAAGGAAATCAAGATGACTCCTCAAGCCAACAAAATGAGAATGAAGGATTGCCAAAGGAGTGGAAATTTGTCCACAACCATCCAACAGAGCAAATACTAGGTGATCCATCACAAGGGGTAAGAACAAGATAATCTCTTAGAAATGTGTGTAATCATCTTGCTTTTCTTTCACAAATAGAACCAAAATGTTTTCAAGATGCTGAAAATGATGAGTCATGGATTATGGCCATGCAAGAAGAATTAAACCAATTTGAAAGGAATAAGGTTTGGAATCTTGTTCCTAGACCTAAAGATCATCCTGTAATTGGAACCAAATGGGTGTTCAGAAACAAGATGGATGAATCTGGAACCATTATTAGAAACAAGGCTAAACTTGTAGCTCAAGGCTATAGTCAAGAAGAAGGTATTGATTTTGATGAGACATATGCACCTGTAGCTAGATTAGAAGCCATTAGAATGTTGCTTGCATTCTCGTGTTTCAAGAATTTCAAACTCTATCAAATGGATGTGAAGAGTGCATTCTTGAATGGTTTTATATCTGAAGAGGTGTATGTTGAACAACCTCCTGGTTTTGAAAATCCTATATTTCCAAAACATGTTTTCAAACTTACTAAAGCATTATATGGTTTAAAGCAAGCCCCAAGGGCCTGGTATGAAAGGCTAAGCAAATTTTTAACCGAAAATGATTTTACGAGAAGAAAGGTTGATACAATTCTTTTTATAAAGGTTCAAAATCATGACATGTTGATTGTGCAAATTTATGTTGATGACATTATATTTGGCTCTACTAATGAAAAGCTTTGCAAAGAATTTGCTAAGTGTATGCAGGGTGAGTTTGAGATGAGTATGATGGGTGAGCTCAATTACTTCCTTGGACTTCAAATCAAACAATCAAGGGAAGGAATTTTCATTAACCAAGCTAAATACATCAAAGATCTACTCAAGAAGTTTAGGCTGGAAAATGCGAAACCATTGGGCACTCCTATGAATACTTCAACAAAACTTGACAGTGATGAGAAAGGTATTTCGGTAGATACCAAGCTATATAGAAGTATGATAGGCTCATTGCTCTACTTGACTGCTAGTAGGCCTGATATTATGTTTAGTGTATGTTTGTGTGCTCGATTTCAATCTAATCCAAAGGAATCACATATTGTTGCTGTTAAACGAATATTTAGATACCTTAAGCACACACCTAATCTTGGATTGTGGTATCCTAAAAACACATCTTTGAACTTAATTGGTTATTCAGATGCTGATTATGCTGGTAGCAAAGTTGATAGAAAAAGCACTAGTGGATCTTGTCAATTTCTTGGAAATATGCTTGTTTCATGGTCTAGTAAGAAACAAAACTCTGTTGCACTTTCTACAGCCGAGGCTGAGTATATTGCAGCCGGAAGTTGTTGTGCACAAGTGTTTTGGATAAAACATCAATTAGAGGACTTTGGTTTAACATTTGAACATATTCCAGTTAGATGTGATAACACAAGTGCCATCAATCTGACTAAAAACCCTATCCAACACTCTCGCACAAAGCACATTGAGATTAGACATCATTTTATACGTGATCATGTGCAAAAAGGTGACATCTTGCTTGATTTTGTGAGTACTGAACATCAACTTGCAGATATATTCACAAAACCCTTGAATGAAGATAGGTTTTGTATGATTAGGAGAGAATTGGGAATGAGCAACCCTTTATCTTGAATGCTTAGATGTCTATATATGTTTGATAAATGCATAAGTATCCTTGAAATTGATTACAAACTTGTTTGATGCATTTCATGGCTTTTAAAAACACATCTTTGCATTTCTGGAGAAAAAGAGTCGACTCATGCCCCAAAAGAGTCGACTCCTGGACTCTGGAATCAGCCCCAGATGTTCTCTGTTGAAAAGAGTCGACTCCTCTTGTCAAAAGAGTCGACTCATTTGAACAGAGAGCTCAGGAAGCTTTCTTCGCTCAAAAGAGTCGACCCTTTTTAACCATGAGTCGACTCATTTAAGTTAAAACTACTTTAAAACTGTAACACCCCTGTTTTATTCAAATCATTCCACCGTTTCAAATTTCTCTCTTCTTTCACGATCAACCGCCATCTCCACTTCCAACCACCGAAAAACTCTCCCTCAATCCTTACCCAACCTATATTTGATCATCCTAGAGTCTTTCTAACTTCCTTCAACCGTCATTTACAACCCTCCATGGCTCCTAAATCTGCCCCATCGAAGAAAGGCAAGAAAGCCCTAAAAGAGCCGACTCCCATATCCAATAGAGGAACGAAGAGGAAGACTAAAGGGGACTCTTCTAAGCTTTTAAAGAGGAGAAAAGGGAAGCAAACTGAGGAGGAGGAAGATGTATTTCTCGACAACACCATTTACTTTGAGAAGAAATCAAATCAAGATAAGTATGAGAAAATTTTCTCTTCGAGAGTCATTTTAAATGGAAGATGGATAGATTATGCTTTCTTTGCTAAAGAGAAGTTTGCATTTAAACCAAAATTTGAAGCCCTTGGTTGGAAATCTATTACTTTGTTAAAGGATGATGTATATCCTGAAATTGTTAGACAATTCTATGCCCATGTAGAAAAGGAAACTGGAGAAGTAAATGTGATTAGTTATGTGAAAGGTGAAACCATTACCCTCACTAAAGGAGTGATTTGTCAAATTTTAAAAATTGGTAGTGGTGGGCAAATGGACAAGAAAGATGTTAGTAGAAAGACTGCTTGTCTGCTTTACTAGGAAAGGAAATTACTGATGATTCATTCCAACCCATGGCCAATGAGTTGCCTTTGGAACTGAGATTGGTGCATCACTTTATTTGTCACATTCTCATTCCTAAAGGTGGGAAGTTTGACTACATCACTGAAAGGGAATTGTTTTTCCTCTGGGCTTATTTGACAGACACCAAAATTGATTTGCCTGAGTTTATTTTAGAACACATTGTCAAAGCCTCAAAAACCAAAGTTAGCGTACCCTATGGGATCCTCTTGACCAAAATTTTTAAACACTTCAAGATAGACTTAAGGGGTGAAAAGCACAGAACTCCTGATTCTAATTCAGATGAGTATAATCAGAAAACTTTGTCAAGGATGGGCTATCACTTCAACCCACAGAGCAAGACCTGGACCCCTAGAAAAGAGAAACACATTGATAGTGGGACTCTTGGAATTGAATCCACTGAAAGAGGTGAACCTTCCAGTGCCATACCAGAAAGTGGTGAACCCTCTAGACTTGCCTCTTCTCCTACTCCAAGGGAACTCTTTCCAATGAACATTGTTCCAAGTGGCCAATCAGTGGATATGAGTATTTTAATGAGCATGGTAAGAGACTTGAAAAGGCATCAAGAAGAGATGTTCACCAAATTGGATAAGAAAATTGATAATGGGGCAACTAGATTATTCTTTGTTGAAAAGAAGGTAAGAGAATTGAGCAAGGCCTTTGTGTCTGAAGGAACCAAAATCAGAGAGAAAGTTGCCAATGACATTGCTCTTTCCACTGAGCATATTGGCAAATATATGAAGAAGCTGGTGGGAGACCAATACCAGCCTCTTTTCCCTTCAGCAGCAGAATTTGCAGCAGAGGACTCAAGTACTGATGAGTTGGAAGGATCCAGTGGAAGGGAGCATACCTCTTCTCAGCCATCACCTGCAGACCCCTCTGATCCCCTTGACCAAACTCCTCCAAAGTCTTCTGTTGCTCCTCATAAATATGGCCTGAGACAAAGACCTTCAAGCAGCAAATTTTCAAACACTGCTGATAATCCAGTTGATCTCTCTCAAACCCCTTCTCCCAAAAGAAAATGAAGACCTCTGCCTCTGAACTCTCTATTTTCTGTTTTTGAACAAGACATTTTCTAAAGCATCATGTAATATGTTTGTGGATGGTCCTTTTTGTTAAACTCTTTCAATATTTCTTTATGAATGAATGGTGTGTTTTGAATCTCTTTATCTTAACATTGCTATCATATTTGTGTTTGTTGAATGAGTGACTCCTTTAACAATGTTGAATGAATGATTGCTTTAACATTGTTGATTTTGCTGAACAAATGATTGCTTTAACTGTCTTAGTAAATGATCTTCACATAAACATCATTGTATACTATTTTTTTTTGCTATTGTACCTGTCTCTTTTTCTCCATCTATTACTCCTCTTTTTGAGGATTTGACAAAAAGGGGGAGAAATTTTTCTCAAAAAGATCAAAAGGAGAGAAAACACTCCTAAAAGCACTACCATGAATTATATCATAAGGCATCAACTGCAAAGGAAAGGGGGAGCATTGGTTTAATGAAGTTGAAGCACATGAACCTGATTTAGTGGATCTTAAGCCATAAAACTCTCAAACAACAAGTACAAAAGAAAGGGGGAGCAAATGATTGGTATAAAAATCTTACTTTCTCTACATTTTTTTCCTGCTATTGCCAGTTATTAAGCCTCTTAGAATTTTGAGCATACTGTCCATACTCTTAAATTTTTTTTAAAGCCATTTCAAAGAAAACTCCTTCATTAAAGGGGAGAAATTTCCTTATCTGGACTATGACTCCCACTTTTCATTCCAGATTTGCATACCTTTTTGATTGATTAACAAAAAGGGGGAGATAATAAATACTCGTGAAAAATATATTGAAATGGGAAGAAAACTGAGACTTTGAAGTCCCATACTTCTAATACATATTAATCCTCATGTTTTATATTGAGCTTAATTGCATATATTTTTAATGTTTTGTCATCATCAAAAAGGGGGAGATTGTTGAGTCAATGCCTTGATTTTGATGATAACAAAACATGGTTAAATGATCTAATAATTCTACTTAGTGTGCAGATGAATTATTAATTAGATCTTGACTTGAAGCTTATCATAATAGAGGATTTATGATGAAAAGCATGATGAAGTGATGTATTCTACAAAGGTGATATTATAAGAAGAAAAAGAAATCTCAAGTTGATGAAAATCCTAGATTGAAGATTGATAAGCATGAAAGAATAGCATATTCAACAATGGTGATTTTATAAGGGAATGAAGATGATGGATATCAAAGAAGAAGAATGAAAATGATCAAAGTCTTGATTTAAAAGATTGAAGACTTTGAGTACTTGAAGATATCTTGCAAGAATGGAGAAAGGAGAGACCAACTCAAAAACATAAAAGCTTTCTTGATAGATGTAAAGATGTCTTGAAGACATGGAAGGAATCACAAGATTTGGAAAGCTTTCTTGAGTTGTTGAAGTCCATGGAGAAGCCATGTTGATTGAAGAAATAAAGATTCTAAGTCATGGAAGCTCTCTTGAAGATATTGAAGAAGACTTGAATCAATGGATGAAGCTATGATAATGGAAGAGCTCTACAAGTGATGAAAATGAAGAAAACTCACCTTGAATGGATTGAAGATGTTCTTGGAGTCATCTAATCTTGAAGAAGTGTTTGCAAGCTTTAAAAAGCCTATTTAGATGATCCTTGAAGAGATTGGAAGCTTTGAAAAAGAATGAAGAAAAGTTGCAAAAATATGGGTTTTTGTAAAAAGAGTCGACCCCTCAAGCAAAAAGAGCCGACTCATTCGAACAGAGCCTTGGAATTCTGCTGGAAGCTTAAAAGAGTTGACTCCTGGCCAAAAAGAGTCGACTCATTGCAACAGAGAACAAACAATTCTGCAGACTGCTGAAAAGAGTCGACTCCTGGGACAAAAGAGTCGACTCATTTGGACAGAAACTTGAAAAATCTGCTGAAATGCAAAAAGAGTCGACTCATTGTGAAAAGAGTCGACCCCTAGACCGTAACGGCTAGTTTTCTGACAGACGGTATGGGCAAAACTTCAACCAAATCTTCTCCCATACTTCTCCAACGGCTAGAATCGATCCATACCTATATATATGAGATACATACAGCTTCAAAGAAGTAGAAGAGAGCAATCATATCATTCATATCAAGTGTTTGAAGCTGAAAATCACCTGTACCTCACTGCCATATATTTTTGCTGAGTGTTTAAAGTTATCCATTGAGTTGTATTCATTCATATACTGACTAGGAGAGTCACTCTTTGTATAATCTTCATTCATTCTCATTTGGGTGGATTTGTAACCGTGTAAGTTTGAAGTGTTCTTGGAAAAACACTTGTAAGTTTAAGAGAAGCTTGGACAAAATCTCTTGGGTTTTGAAAGCTTGGGAAGAAGCTTTTGTAAAGAGTGAGCTGGGCACTCGTGGCACAACCAGCAGCTGTGTAAGGAGTATTACATAGTGGAATTCCTTCGAAAGGATCGAAGAAGAGAGGACGTAGGCAAGGTTGGCCGAACCTCTATAAATCTGGTGCACTTCTTTTCTGCCTCTGTTTTGTTTAATTGATCACTATACATGTTTGCATAAATATATATATTGATACATACTCCACTTGCTTGATATATATATTTCGATTAATTATTGTTAAAATACATAAACAAGTTTTAGTTGAAATTCTTGTTAAAAATTCTATAAAACCCAATTCACCCCCCCTCTTGGGTTGCCTACTTGGGCCAACAAGTACAACTCGAATGAATTTGAGAAATTTTGTGAAGGTATTAGCTTGGATATACAAGTAACAGTTGGGCATACTCCATATCAAAATGGCGTAGTGAAAAGGAATAATAGAATCATTGAAAAAATGGCAAAATCAATGCTTTGAGAAGGGGCAGCCAAAAACCTTTTGGGCTGAAATGGTATATAAAGTGGTTTATGTTGACTTTATACCTTGATTTTGATGATAACTAAATCTTGTGTTAAGTTTACTAATGCATTTAATTAGTGTGCAAATTAACAAGGATTATAATTTAGACTTAAAGTTTGAATTAAAGTCTAATTCATATCAAAATGGATGCACAATACTTATAAGCTCAAGCAATGCACCAAAAATCAAACCATGCACAAAAACAGAGCAATTGCACCCACTCAAATTTCAAACAAAAGATTTGCATTTGAAGAAATTAAAGGTGCTCAAAGGAAGACTTCATTAAGTGTGAAAAGACTAAATGAAGGTGATTTGGATTCAAAGAGATTAAAGGTGTTCAAGAAGAGGATTCTTTGTATTTGCAAAACCCCTATAAAGAATTCATAAAATGACCACATCAGAGCTGTGAAGATTCAAGAAAGCTGATATGCATTGAAAGCACTTAAAAATAAACTTCATCCAACCTCTAATGAAGTAATCCTGAAGAAGAAGATATCTGCATCATGTATATGAAGCTCTACATGGATGACAAGGAAATTGGCAGCTCAACAACAAAGAAAATATGACCATCAAAAGAAAAATTCAATCCAAATTGAATGGAAGACATCTTTGAAGGATTGAAGACTTGGAACTATCATCATGCCCCAAAGAGAAGACTCCTTGAAGATCTTAAGTGTTTTTGAAAAACATCATACTCTAAAGAAAAGATCCATTGAAGAACTTGCTCAAATTATTTGAAACTAAACTGATCAAGAAAAGCATGAAGGACAGTTTTTGGGTGATGTGTCAACACATGGATTTGATGTGTCGACGCATAAAAACACTGGACACACTCTGAAAAATGCAGACTTGATGTGTCGACACATGGGGTTGATGTATTGACACATGAAAACAGTGGACAAAATTTGAATAATGCAAACTTGATGTGTCGACACATCAAAGGCAAGTGTCGACACCTGGGGACTAACGACTATATTTTTAAACATTATATTGAAGTGGGCGCGCATTTAATGAAGCTCTAACAACCTCCAATGGGTGAAATCAATTCAGGGCTTTATATATAAGCCTCCAAATGCATTTATGGACAATAGATACAACATTCACTGATTGATTAAGCTGAAAAACTTGAAAATTCTCTTTATTCTCAAGTTGGTAGTTGTAAGCTATTCAATTCCCATTTTACTCTTCATAGAGAGTTTGTATTTCGTTTTTATATTCTTCATATATTTGTAAGTGAGAGTTGGAGTGTACTCTTGCAAAAGAAAAACACTTGTAAGTTAAAGTAGATATTGGACAAAACCACTTGATAGATGGAAGAACTTGGAAAGGAGTTCTTGTGTAAAAGTGAGTTGAGCACTTTGAAAATCAGCATCTACTTTGTAATTAGAGATTGCATAGTGGAAGGAGACTTTAAAGGGATTTTGGGGTGAGGACATAGACCACGAATTGTGGTTGAACCTCGGTAAATCTTATTGTGTTTTCTTGTACTCTGTTTTCATTTCATTGTTGTTTACATTGCATTGCATATATCTTAAGCTACTGTTTCATTGATTAGATTAATTTTAATTAATCTTAGTTGCCTTAATTTTTAATAAACCCAATTCACTCCTACTCTTAGGTTGCCTTTTGGGCCAATAGTTTATTTGATTAATAAATGTCCAACCAACGCCGTTGAGAATCAAACTCCATTTGAAGCTTAGAGTGGTAGAAAGGCATTGGTTAATCATTTGAAAGTATTTGACTACATTTGTTATGCTTATGTTACAAAGGAAAAAAGGCACAAGCTTGATGAAACAAGTGAAAATTGAAAATTTGTTGGGTATAGCACAAAGTCAAAAGGATACCAACTTTATAGTTTGAAGAGCAAGAACGTAGTTATTAGTAGAAATTTCATTTTTAATGAGAAGGCTGGTTGGGATTGGAAATTCATGAAAGAGCAAGATCAAGCAATTATTATTATAGAAGACCCACAAAATGCTCCACATCAAAGTGAAAGTGATGTAGACTTGCTACTGGTTTCTCAAAATTTATGGTCACATCTATCTTAAGCTCTCCATCAACCTCAAATACATCATCTTCAAGTTCAACTCCAAGAAAAATAAAAAGTTTCGGTGAAATTTATCGAAGGTGTAACTTCTAAGTTGTTGAACTAGAGAACTTTGAAAAGGCTGTTAAAGAAGAAGCTTGGAAGAAAGCAATGAAAGAAAAAATTAATGTCATTGGGAAGAACAAAACTTAGGATTTGGTGGAAAAGCCTAAAGACAAAGAAGTGATTGGAGTGAAATTGATATATAAACTCAAGCTAAATGCCAAAGAATCTATCCAAAGAAACAAAGCAAGACTTGTAATAAAATGCTATACACAATAGCCCGATGTTGATTTTCATGAGACATTTGCCCTGGTAACTTATCTTGACATCAGTAAAACTCTTATTTCTTTAATAGTTCAAAAGGGTGATATCTATATGAACTTGATGTCAAGTCAGTCTTCTTAAATGGAGTTTTAGAAGAGAAAATTTATGCTGAACAACCACAAGGGTTTGTGAAGAAAGGTGAAGAACAAAAAGTGTACAAGTTGAAGAAAGCATTGTGTGGATTAAAACAAGCACCCTAGGCTTGGAATAGTCAAATTGATGCTTACTTCAATGAACAAGCTTCCAAAGAAGTAAGAGTGAACAACTTCGTATGTCAAGACCCAAGATAAGTATGTTATTCTCGTTGTTTCCTTAAGATAAGTATGTTATTCTCATTGTTTCCTTCTATGTTGATGAATTGGTATTTACCGAAAGCAACCAAAAAGTGATTTTTGATTTCAAAAGGTAAATGATGATGAAATATGAATGAGTGATTTGGGTTCGCTTCCTACTTCTTGGGTATTGAAGTTCAACAAAATGAAGATAGAGTTTCTATTTTCCAAAGGAAGTATTGTGAAAGCATTCTACAAAAGTTTCGGATGGATGGTTGTAAACCCATTCCAACACCATTACCGATGAATGAAAAATTGATGAAAGAATATGGTGTTAGGTATTTATACTAAAAAACATATTTTGTGTAATGAATTTATATTTATTAATAAATTAGTTATTCTATTTTAATGAGAATTTGTGTGAGTAATGTTTATATTATATTATTTATTTAATAATTATGCATGTGTGTTTCTTATTTTATATAGTAGATGATCTGGTGTGTAGAGTACAGCTTACATACGGAAGGTTAAATCATAAGTTTTTATAGAATATAAACTTATCGTTCACAGGTTTAGATGGAACTAGACACACCATCAGTAGGACTGTAGCATAAGGTTTAATAGGTCTGTCTTGACTATGAGAAATAATATAGTTCTAACTTCTTGTACTAGTACACTTTGTGTGCATTGAACATGACCGTGTTGAGGTAATATTTTTTATACTAACTATATAAAATAATTAATGCTTTGTGATTATTATAAGTACTTAAGCTCTTGATCTTAATATAATTATTAGATACGTGTATATAGTTTTTATTGTTTTGATTCACAAAAGTGTGAGATTCTTTATGGGTCAATAAACTTAGTGAGTTGGGCGCTAACATTACGTGTATGGTGAATATTAATTATTAATGAAATTCACACACTGGTGTAGGGATTGATGATACCCACTTGAGAAAATTTATAAATTTTGATTATGTTAAATCCTGCAGATGTATTATAAATATGACATATCAAATAAGTTAAGTAGAAGGTCTTAATGAATTAAATAAGTTTATTAAATTAATTGTTAATAATTTAATTTAATAGACGAGTATCTATAATTTTAACGTGGAGAGATAAATAAGCATTTAATAATTTGGAGCTCGAAATATAATTTATAATATGACAAAAAGTGTAATTATAATTCTTTAGTGGTATGAATTATAATTTACGTAAATATGAATTAATCCTAGTTGGACAAAAAATCATTATTTGCATAAAAAACTCTAAAAATATTAATCATATGGTCCTTACTATAACCTTTATATATACGTACTCTAAAAACAGCTTGGGTTACTATATCATATAAAAGATAAACTTAATTCCCAAATTCAATTACATGTAAATGGTTATAGTGACTTTAAAACGTTTAACCTATCAATTTTACGTTAGCATCCAAGCAACAAATAATTATAAAAAATTACATCAGCAATTGTTTAATGACCGCATTAAGCATATCTCTCCTCCTTAGGATATAGACTAAATAGTAGTTCTCTTTGTTGCAAATTGCAGTGATGAGTATTTTTCAAACACATATAACTAGTATAAATGTTCATCATCCTCTATAATCATATTTTAAAATTATTTTTATTATTAATGAAATACCGCCCATAATAGTAATTTTTAAAAATAATCTGCAAAAATTAAAATTGCCCGTGCACTTCAACTAGTATTTAAAGAAAGATGTAGACCAATGAAGCTAAGAAAACAAACTCCACTGCAATGAGACAAAAGCCAAAACCAAAAACACAAAACCATTCCCTTCGATGAAAGACGTAGAGCAATGAAGCTTAAAAAAAAAACAAAAAATAAAAAAGAAGAGAGAGGTAAACAATAATTTAGTCCTTCTAATTTTGGCTCATATGCCAATGTCATTTTTAAATTTTAATTTCTTTTATTTGAACTCTCCAATTTAAAAAAAAAGAGTTAATGTGGTCCAACTTTTTAAGCAAGAAAATTAAATATTAATTATACTCAGGCCTTTTAAATTATAACTTAGTATTACTTTACCCTCATTCAACTAAATATAGCTATATTTTTACCATCATAAAATTTAAAATTAGGGATCTGTTTGATCAAAATTTTATACTAATATCTAAAACAAAGAGAAAAAAATAATTTCATGACTATGAAATGTTACAAAATATCTCAAAATGCTAAGAAAATGACCAAAATGATCTATAAAATTTTGCTTTTGTGGACCACCAATTATTAGCCTTAACAATATTAAGGAGATTTTTAAAACTACACATTTGTTAATATGGAATAAAAAAAATTATATTGTATCAGATCAGAAATGCTACGAAGTGTTCAATTTTTTTTTGTTATTAGCATTAATACGAACTGAAATTCTCACAAACTAGTTTAGGAGTAAAATTATCGACTTTTAATTTAACAGGTAAAGTGAAACTAAGTCATAGTCGAGAGGTTTAAAGTGTATCTAATTTTTAATTTTTTCAACTTATTTTAAAATATTAGATTACATTGACTTCCTTTTAAAAATTAGAGAGTCAAAACAGAAGAAATCAAAGTTTAAGAATGACATTAAAATTTGAGACAAAGTTAATTGGACAAAATATTTATTTACCATAAAAAAAAACCACATCAATTCGTATGGCACCTAAACCAAAACCACAAAACCCTGCTATTTAAGGAAAGCTGTAATGCAATGGAGCTACAAGAAAAATTCACTGCAATGAGTATGGGACCAAAACCGTAACCAAAAAACCTGCTATTTAAGGGAAGATGTAGCTAAAGAAAAATTTAAAGACCGCCTAATTATGTTCATAACGATAAAATTTTATAAACATAAGAAAAATAAAATTAAAAGTACAACAAATTCTAAGCAAAAAAAAAAAAAATGAGAATTTTTACTTAACATTTCTCTGGTAGAACAAAAGTCCCAAACTAATCAGCGAAATCAAACAGAGCTTCGAATCATCTTTGCCAATGTTTTCAGTGGCATCCGTTGGTTTCTAAGCAAATTTACCCCTCCCAACTATTGTTTAATTATATTAAGAGCATATATGAATTACTTACGTTTCACCTCTTGAATATGAAATAAGAATAAATATATAAAGCTTGATAGTTATTGTATTAAAAAATATTTTCAAATAAAAAATATAAAGATGATATTGAAAGTTAGAATAGCTGATTATGAAATTATAAACAAAAAAATTTCAACCATTTCAATTTTGTAATATTTCCATAAAAGAGTATTGAACAATTTTGAATTTGCAGCTGTTCCGTTTCTTAAATTATTTACTCTAAGATCACATTAGAAGAATTGGTGGATCTCTACAAATTTAGAGTTTTTTTTTCCTTTCTAAAGTACGTAATCACAAAAATACATCTCATTAATGATTATCAGATTGTATTGAATAGCACACCATTCAACCACCGAGGTGATAGTCTTGATAGCTTTAGTAGCTGAAGTGAAAGTCTCCGTTCTTATTCATGCAGTTGCGAGTTTAAACGTACTTGTGAATCAAATGTTACGATAGGAGTTTCTGTCAACATGCGCCTTGGTAAAGTTGAATTTAGTTATGGTTAATTTTTTTTTAAAGAGTCCAACAAAGTAGGAGCTGTTATAACAGATAACTACATTGGCTGCACCTTACTTTTTTGTTTTTTTTTTTGTTTTTTCGACTAAGCAAAAAAAGAATAGCACACCATTCATAAAATAAGGTTTGAAAAATCTAAGTGAGCCAAACCGCACCGACCCGCCGCACACGGTTTCAATATTTAGTTTTCCGGGCATAGGATCGATCTCCCACCAATTCTCTGCCAACAAATCCACCTCTCGACGTGAGCTATTTTCTTGACACTTCACTCACCCCCGCATGACGCCTACGACTTTAAGAATATAATCTCACTCGCAGACACAGTCTCTCTCTCTGTCTCTCTCTCTCTTCTCGTCGCCTCTCCTCTAGAAAGAGCTCTCTCTCTCTCTCGGGCGTTTGGAAGTCGGAACGAGTTTCTCTTAAAGGCCTTTTAGTTTAACTCCCCCAAATTCTTTCACCAATACAGCTTACCATATATCTATTTTCCTGTATCTGAAGTTCGCCACAACATGGCCGAAACATTCGAGGAAGTGCTTGTGGCTGTGACTGAGAAAGAGATACCTCTTCCGTCAGCACCGGCGCCGCCGCTGGAGTCGAAACCTCGGCCACCTGTGACAGTAGAAGTAATTGAATCGGAGAAACCACAACCGATTGAGCCACGGAAAGTCCCTGAATCGTTGGTTTCGTTCAAGGAAGAGAGCAACAGAGTCGCAGATCTTTCAGATTCCCAGAGAAAAGCGCTTGAAGAACTGAGGCTGCTTGTCCAGGAAGCTCTAAACAACCATGAGTTCACCTACCCACCAGCACCAGGGGCGGCGAAAGTAGAAGAGCCGACAACAACGGTAGTGGAAGAGAAAGAAGCACCGCTGACTCCGCTGCCACCACCAGCCCAAGAAATACCAATTGTAACCGCTGAAACGACTTCAGATTCTCCACCACCACCACCTCCAGAAACTGAAACCCTCATCACAGAATCAGAGATTGTCAAAGAAATAGCAGGGAGCCATGAATCCATAGTCGAAGCAAAATCAGTGGAAGTGGTAGAGAAAGGGACAGCTACTAACGTTGGCGAGAGTGCAAAGACTGAGATTACTTCTTCGCCGGCAGAGGTTTCGATTTGGGGCGTGCCTCTTCTAAAGGACGATAGCAGTGATGTGATTCTACTCAAGTTTTTGAGGGCCAGAGAATTCAAGGTGAAGGATGCATTTACAATGCTCAAGAACACAATCCGTTGGAGGAAGGAGTTCAAAATCGATGCCTTGATCGCTGAGGACCTCGGCGACTATCTCGAAAAGGTCGTGTTCATGCACGGTTTTGACAAGGAAGGCCACCCTGTATGTTACAATGTGTACGGTGAGTTTCAGAACAAGGAATTGTATCAGAAAACATTTGGTGATGAGAGGAAGAGGATAAACTTCTTGCGGTGGCGGATTCGGTTCCTAGAGAGGAGTATTAGGAAGCTTGATTTTAGTCCTGGTGGCATTTCTACTATATTTCAAGTTAGCGATCTCAAGAACTCGCCGGGACCGGGCAAGAGGGAGATTCGAAGACAGGCTGTACTACTGCTTCAGGACAATTACCCCGAGTTCGTCGCCAAACAGGTGAATCCCAATTCCAATCTTCGTCTTTCTGTATAGTAGTTTTGATTGGTAGAATGTTTGGTGATTCTGCTTTGATGTTAAGTTGACTGGTTCAAAATTGAATTTCTTGTTTTGATGTAAAAGCCACCATTGGCATTTGTTTCTTAAGGTGTGCATCAATGTTCCTTGGTGGTATCTGGCTTTCTACACCATGATAAGTCCGTTCTTGACCCAAAGAACCAAAAGCAAATTCGTATTTGCTGGGCCATCAAAAACCGCGGAAACTCTTTTCAAGTGAGTAAAGATTTCGGAATCTAGTTTCTTGCTAGCCCTTCCTATTTCTAACTCTGGTGGGATTAAATTGGTTTGTATCCAATTGATTAAACAGATACATTTCTCCAGAGCAAGTACCGATTCAGTACGGTGGCCTTAGTGTAGATAACTGTGATTGCAACCCAGAATTCAGCGTTGATGACCCAGCCACAGAGATTACGGTTAAACCCGCGACGAAGCTAAGTGTGGAGATCCAAGTAAACGAGGTCCGTCCAGTTTCAATATACTTGTGTTCTCATAATTGATATATATATATATATATATTCTTGTTACTGCTACTAATTTGGGAAGTAACTACCTGCAGAAATGTATTATTGTTTGGGAGCTACGGGTGGTGGGTTGGGAAGTGAGCTACAGTGCTGAATTCGTGCCAAATGCTGAAGGTGCATATGCATTGGTCATACAGAAACCAAAGAAAATGGCCGCAACTGATGAACCGGTGGTATGTAACAGCTTCAAAATCCGTGAGCTTGGTAAGATTATGCTCACCATTGACAACCCCACCTTGAAAAGGAAGAAGCTTGTTTACAGGTTCAAGGTCAAACCTTTTATGTGATTGAAGACCTTGAACCGTCAGAGTTACCTTGGATTTGAATTGCAATGGCACATTATGAATTCCGACATCTCATGCATCCATCTTGTGATAAGGTTTGAGGTTGTACAATGGATTGTTGTGTTAGTAGGTGGGCGAATATATGTACTTAGGCTTAAAATGGTAAATTTCTGCTTGGTGAATTCATATATTTTGCCCCCTTCTTCTTTCCTTGCTTTGGCTGAGGCTTGGAAGAAATATATTTAGGGCAGGATAGGTGTGTTGAGAAAATGTGGCTGTAAAAGTTTGTCTACTTTTATATTTGGGAGTGCGCTCTGCTTTCGCGTATTTTTTTGCAATTTGAATTTCTTTTTATATGAACCATTACATCACACTTTTGTACTGTTACATTTGTTGTTTGCTTCTTCTACGTTCGTCATAACTTTTGTCAGATGTAGTGTGACTTTTGATTTGACTTTCATTTTGTGAAAGTTGAGGGCTAATTTGCCTGATAAATGTCAAAAAAAAATTTATTTTTCAACCTGCTGTTTCAACTTTAGTCAGCAATTCAGGTTGAACGTTATTTGAAATAGTGTTATTTGAAAAAATACTTTCTGAAAAAGAGTTTTTTTACTATATTCTACCACCGTATACGGAGATTATTATTAGGTATTAACGTATTTAAGGTTATTATACAAAATGCATACGAGAACTAAAAACGCTATTCGGAATAACGTTTATATTCTAGCAAAAAACGCCATTTGAAATGGTTTTATATACTGTGCAAAAAAAGCCATTTCAAATAGCTTTATTTCGATGAGAAATAAAGTTATTTGAAATAGCTTTTTTATCAGCAATTCACCTCCATAGCAGCAGTTCAACTTAACTTGCATAACTTACAAACCGGAAACCGATTGACGTGCTGTTAACTCTCACACCTCACTCTTGTCACGCCGGTATCTCTCATAAAGTTTCACGCTCTCCGGACCCTTCCTCCCCATTTCGGTACTCTCAACGGCCGAATTGGCCTACTTCAGATAACTTAAGTTTCGAAATTCGAAAATTTTACATAACTTTTAAACTGGAAACCGTTTGATGTGCCGTCAACTATCACACCTCACTTTTGTCACACCGGTACCTCCCGTAAAGTTTTACGCTCTCCGGACCCTTCCTCCTCATTTCGGTACCCTAATGGCTGAATTGGCCTACTTCCGATAACCTAAGTTTTGGAATTCGAAAACTTTACATAACTTCCAAACCGGGAAACCGATTGACGTGCCGTCAATTCTCACACCTCACTCTTGTGACACCGATGCCTCCCGTAAAGTTTCACGCTATTCGGACCCTTCCTTCCCATTTCGGTACCCCAATGGCCGAGTTGGCCTACTTCCGATAATTTAAGTTTCGAAATTTGAAAACTTTACATAACTTCAAAATCGAAAAACTGATTGACGCGCCGTCAACTCTCACACCTCACTCTTATCACACCGATGCCTCCCGTAAAGTTTCATGTTCTCTGGACCCTTCCTCCCTATTTCGGTACCCCAATGGCCGAATTGGCCTACTTTCGATACATACACATGGTACTGATGGTAGAGACCTCTCATTAATGTGACTAAAGTATAGCTATTCACATAGCCTAAGACTACAACATAGTCTATTGTGGGGGTCCTATTCACTTATTGATAACCAGTTAATTATTGTTAAAAAAATAAAAATAAAGATTATTTTTTATGTATATAAGTTTTTTTGTATATAATTTTATGAATTTATTTATGAATTTAATTGAATTGTCATTTTTTTTTTTAAAAGTTGAAACCTATACGACCTATTGTATGATAGTTCAAAATTGAATGTATTTATGAATTTAAACGAGATACATTATTGAATGTATATAAATATATTTTCTTTGAAGTGCTCTAAGCACAATTTTTTTTTTAATTTTATGAAGATTAAATTTTTTTTTTTGTATATATAGAGAATCTATTTATGTATGTATATAAGTTTTTTTGTATATCATTTTATGAATCTATTTATAAATTTAATCAAATTGTCATTTTTTTTTTCAAAAGTTGAAACCTATATGACCTATTGTATGATAGTCCAAAATTGAATCTATTTTTGAATTTAAATGAAATACATTATTGAATGTATATAAATATATTTTCTTAGGAGTGCTCTAAACACAACTTTTTATTTTTATTTTATGAAGATTAAATTTTTTTTTTTTGTATATATAGAGAATCTATTTATGTATATAAGTTTTTTTTATATAATTTTATGAATCTATTTATGAATTTAATCGAATTGTCATTTTTTTTAATAGTTGAAACCTATATGACCTATTTTTTTAAAATATATTTTCAATTATTAAATTTTTAACATTATAGATTTTAAATTATGTAACTGAATAAATTTCAAAAATAATTTTAATGTTTCTTCAAAAGTTAGACTATTTTAACTTATTCAATGTGATTGAGTTAAATATTTTCATAGTTTAAATTTTTTTCAATGTATAGTGACATATTGGTAGAAAGACATTTATGTATAAATTTAAGTTTCAATTAATCTAGATTTGAGTTTGAGTTACCTTTACACATATATACAAGAAAATAAAAACAATCACATGAAATTTTCAGTTTAGATGCAAATCTGAGTAAATTACATGAACATTACAAATATATACACATAAATATCAACTTCATGTGCGGTTTTCATTACATATTCACAAACAAATATATATATATATATATATATATAGCATATATGAATGTATATGTAAGACTAACTAACTTTTGTCGAGAGAGAAACCACTTGAGACGAGCTTCAATGTAGTGAGAGAGGTGATGCAAGAGAAGATTTGCGGGAGGGACGAGAGAGAGACGATGAGAGATGAGAGACAGACGAGAGAGCGAACTGTCTATGGTAGAAAAAAAAAACAGTAGCGTGAGAACGAAGAGGAGGTTGGGAATATAGGGCATAAAAAAGCTATTTCGAATAGCTTTATTTCCCATCAAAATAAAACTATTTGAAATGGCTTTCTTTGCAAAGTAAATAAAGCAATTTCAAATAGCGTTTTTTGGTACACAATAAACGCTATTCCGAATAGCGTTTTTAGTTCATGTATGCCTTTTATATAATAACCTTAAATACATTAATACCTAATAATAATTCCCGTATACGGTGGTAGAATATAGTAAAGAAATACTTTTTCAAAAAGCGTTTTTTTAAATAACGCTATTTTAAATAGCGCTCAACTTGAGTTGCTGAATAAAGTTAAAATAACACTCAAGTGGAGAAATAAGTTTTTTTTAGACATTTGTCAGGAAAATTAGCCAAAGTTGAGTGAGAAAATTGACATCGAGAATGTTCCTTTGTTTTGTTTTCATTGTAATCTCTCTCGTATTCTAATAGACTGATTTGCACCTGCTCCACTTGTAGGTCCTTGTTAGTTTGTTTCAACTTGTGCAGTTGACAATCAATTCTCTGTCTGTTTGATTCACAAAACGCTTGCCATCACTGCCACCAACAAAGCAGCCATTATATAAGGAGAACCTTTGCAATACGTATGCATATGATGCTACAGGTGGATGGCATTCACATTCGTTATTTGTTTGTTCTTTCTCTAAGCCATTGTCAGTTTATGGTTCAACCACCAGCCCTTTAACCACTGGCCACCCTTGTGCCTTATTATTTCCCGTTTAAGTGTGACACGAATATTTTTTAACATCAGCGCCAAGCTACAAGGAGAGGAGGGTAAGTCAAATTTGCGACTTCTCATGAATAAGAACGCTATTACCACTAAGTTAACTCCTTTGAGGACCCATCTCCTCAAAGGGTGGACCGATGGATACTTTTGAATTATAATATGAGTAATGTTATACGAACAAAATATTCATATAAAATTTTCATACAAAATTATGTATCTTAATGAGAGTCTTTAGTTTCGGTTGGTAACGTTGTCAATTTTTATTTTTTGTTGTGTGTTTTTACTATTTATGTTTTTTTGTGTTTTTTGTGATTTAGTAACGGGTATTTGTAGATTACCGTTGTGGACATTTTGATATTTTTCGTTTTCTTTTTCAAAATTTTGTGAACAACTAAAACTAAAAAACATTAAATAATTATTGTTTTTTAAATTTTTGAAAAAATAAAACAAAAAACGTTACCAAACAAAGCCTTTCATTTTAAAACAAGCACCCACCATAATGACTTTTAATTACAAAATAGTCACTGCCACATCATTTTGTATGCAAATTTTGTATGAATTTTTTATTTTTTTTTTGTAAAAATAGCATTTTCCTTTCAAGTAACTTTGGTATTATTTGACTATATAGATTTAAAATTAACGAATTGAGGGTTTTAATTTGCAAATGCATGTGAGAGTTAGTTATTAAATTTAGATTAAAGACCTAATCAGAAAGTAAGAAGTTAGGACTTGGCCAAAAAAAAAAAAAAGTCAGAAGTTATGATATTTTAACCCTTGGTGATATCTAAAATGTAAGTTATTGAAATAAAATGAAGGTATATTTTTTTAACGAACGAATATATATCCGTTCCCTGTTGAATTTATGAGTACAAAGGCAACTTTCGCTCTGTAATGGGATATGAATTTGTAGGTTCTCTTTGATGGTTTATGAATTTGTACATTACCTTAATCAGTGGCTCCAGTGAGAAGACACAATTGTAGAATTCAGTCTACTTCAGCAATTGAGAATTTGTACACCTTGTTTATTTATTCTCAAGAAATTAACTTGAGGAAACTTTTACGGGTTTGAGATTAGATTTAGATTATAGAGAAAATGCATACACTAGTACTAGAAAGAGAGAGTTAAATTTATGCTTAAAGTCTTCAGGTAATGGCAATATTGATTATTACGAGGGACAAAAATTAAAAATTGCTTCTCTTATTTGGATTTTGGACGTGTGAAAGGGCAACTGGGTGGGCCTTATGAAGGACAAAGTTTATTGTCTATTAATCATCTATTCCCTCACATTTGGGTTGTCCTACTGTGTCACTCAGGCAGCAGACGGTCTCACCACCGTGCCGTAGCTAAGCAAAAGGGTCATCATGTTAATTGGTAGGTTGCCGAGATTGTGTTGTAGACTTTAGACAATTATCATCCATTGGTTGTTGGCCCTCATGCAAAATGTAAAACATCAAGTTGTATCATTTTTCATACCTTTATATGAAATCGAGAGTATTCAATAAATGTATGTAGCAAATATATATATATATATATATAGAGAGAGAGAGAGAGAGAGTGTGTGTGTGTCTTATATATCCTAGTAAACTAATTGGACACAGGCTGTAACATTTTTTTATTTCAGTTGATGAGTGGTCCTTTGTAAAGCATATCAATGAAAGAACCGAGGAACGTATCAGTTTTTTTTGGGTCACAAAGAACGTGCCATTTGAGGAAGCATTGTTTTGTAAAAGTTATTTTTCTTTCCTTTTTCTATGTTCTCTTTGTTTCCTTTTCGTTTTTCGCTTTTTGCCGAGTATGAACATCTTTGTTAAATTTTTGAAGGAATTTCGACCCTATGGCTAAATTCTATTTCTCTTGAAGTTATGTTTTTCAGACCGCTTCATTTTTAGTAGTTGTTTCTGGGTGTGTGTTGTAGACTATAGATAATTATCATAGCGGTTTTGTAAATAACCTACAAACACCAAAATTTAATACACCTAAATTTAAAAGAGATTCCAAACAACCCACTGGTAAGGGCAAAGTTATATAATTAAAAAATTTATATGTAATTTATCATTATGACTAGTGGCGGAGATAAAAAAAAATATAATTTTTAACTATTTAATGGTGGCATTTACGAAATTTTAGAGAGGGCAAATTAAAAAGAAAATTAAAAATTATAGGTCAAAATATAATTCTTAAAAGTACCAACAACGATGTGATTAAATAAGAGTCACCAATTTTAATACAACCCGCGTAAAAGGTGTGGATGAATTTGATCCAATTCTCTAGTGAAGTGATTTCAATTACAATTATTGGAAGAATAGGATGAAAATTTATATTCAATCAGTTGATTATGAGCTTTGGAGGATCATTGTCAATAATCCTAAGACTCCCCCACCAAGACCATTGAAAGGATAGTCATCCCTAAACCTAAAAATGAAAGGGATGAGAATAACTTGAAACTTTTGCAATCCAATGCTAAAGTTATGAACATCTTATATTGTGCATTAGACCCATATGAATTCAATAGGATTTTTACTTGTGAATCTGCCAAAAAAATTTGGGGTAGACTTGAGGTAACCCATGAAGGAACCAATCAAGTTAAGGAATCCAAGATCAATATTCTTGTGCATAATTATGAATTATTTAGAATGAAAACTAATGAATCAATTACAGAAATGTTTACTAGATTTACTGACATTGTTAATGACTTAAAATATCTTGAAAGAGTTTATCCTAATAGTGAACAGGTAAGGAAAATCATGAGATTATTATCAAAGACATGGGAAGCAAAGGTTACAGCCATACAAGAAGCTAAAGACCTCAATACTTTAACTGTTGAAGAGCTTCTTAGTTCTCTTATGACCTATGACTTGACCCAAAAACAGAATGCTCAATAAGTAAAGGATAAGAAAAAGAAGTCAGTTGCTTTCAAGTCCACCACATAAGAAAATGAATCTGAGGATGAAGATGAAGACGATGAGGTACTTGCTCTCATCACTAGAAATTTAAGAGATTCATGAAAAGAAAGTGGAAGGGAGAAAAGAGGCATGAGGCAAAGGGAGAATCTAGTAATAAGGATTTAACCATCATATGTTTCGAATGCAAGAAACCAGGACATATGAAAGTTGAATGTCCTATGCTCAAGAAGAGGGGAAAGAAAGGCAAATCTGGAAAAAATCTTTGGCTGCCACTACTTAGAGTTATGATGAGGAAGACAACTCTGATGAAGAAGTTGAACCTCAAGAGGTTGCAAACCTATATCTCATGGCACAAGAAGAACCTGAGGTAATTCTCTGTAAACATCTAGTTTTTCATTTGATGAACTGCAAGATGCTTTTGATGACTTATTTGTTGAATTTAGAAAGATGAGCAGCAAAAATAATCTTCTTAGAAAGATGGTATCCACTCTCACTAAGAAAAGTGAAGATTTACAAGATGAAAATGAAATTTTGAAAAAGGAAAACTCTGTTTTGAAAGAAAAAGTCAATGATTTAAAAAAATCTCTTTCGAAATGTGTTGGTGGAAGAAAAAAACTTAATGTAATGCTTTGCAAACAAAAATGCTCTCTTGATAAAGCTGATCTTGGATACAATCCTTTTAAGAAGAGAAAGTTATCAAAAACTAGGTTTGTATCTTCTAGTGAAAAAAACTCAAACTACCTACTTTTATTGTCATAAGAGATGTCATCTTGCAAATCAATGTTTTGCTATGCAAAAGTCACATGCACCTACGAATGCATGGGTTCCAAGAGGACTATTGAAGACTAACTCCCGTGAATCCAAAATGATTTAGGTACCAAAAGTCAAGGTTTGAGTTGATATTTTTGTAGGCATATCTTCAAGCAAAGTCCAAAAAGGATAATTGATACTTACATAGTCGTTGTTCAAGACACATAACTAGAGATGAAGCTCAGTTTACATCTCTCACACCAAAAGATGGAGGCTTGGTCACTTTTGGAGACAACAGTAAAGGAAAGATTATTAGTATAGGTAGAATTGGTAAAAATTATTCAACCTCTATTAATAATGTCTTACTCATTAAAGGCTTTAAACACAACCTGTTGAGCATTAGTCAATTATTTGACAAAGGTTGTAAGGTAGTGTTTGAATCTTCTTAGTGTATTGTAGTGAACATAAATGACAGCAAGACCATATTGAATGGTCATACATAAGGCAATATCTATATTTTTTACTCAAATGATTTATCTTCTTGCAAAATCAAATGCCTTGTAGCCATGAGTAGTGAGGGTAGATTGTTGTGGTATGGAAGGCTTGATCATATTAGTATGAGCATTCTTTCAAAAATTTTAAAAAATGAGTTAGTAAATGGTCTCCCCAAACTCAAATTTGAAAAAAATAAAGTTTGTGATATATGTCAAATGAGGAAGCAAACTAGAATTTCTTTTAAATTTACAAACATGCTCTTGACTTCTAGGCCACTACAACTATTGCATATAGATTTGTTTGGACCAACTAGAAATTTGAGTCTAGGGGGTAAACAATATGCTCTTGTTATTGTTGATGATTATTTAAGATTCATATATACATTCTTTTTAGCTCACAAGGATGAAACAATTATTTTCTTCACCAAATTTTGTAAAAAGGTTCAAAATGAAAAAAGATTTACAATCCTAGTAATTAGAACTGACCATGGTGGTGAGTTTGATTGCAAACCTTTTGAAATATATTATGATGAAAATGATTTTAAACACAATTTTCCAGCACCTAGAATTGCTCAACAAAATGGGGTTGTTGAGAGAAAAAAAAATGAGACTTTGGAAGAAATAGGGAGAACAATGGTTTGTGAAAATAATTTGCCAAAATATTTTTAGACTGAAGCTGTTAACAAAGCTTGCTATGTTTTAAGCATAGTTATGGTGAGAAAATTTTTAAACAAAATCCCATATGAGCTTTGGAAAGACAAGAAATCAGAAGTTTTATATTTTAGAGCTTTTGAATGCAAATGTTTTATGTTGAATAACAATAAGGACAATTTTGGTAAGTTTGATGCAAAATCTAATGAGGGTGTCTTTTTTGGCTATTCAACACATAACAAGGTCTATAGAGTTTATAATAAGAGAACTTTAATTGTTAAAGAATCAATTCATGTTACCTTTAATAAACTAAACTCTTTGCCTATAAATATTGTGAGTGATGATTTAGATGCTATGGAGCATAGCATGGTCAAGTTGAATTTTAATTCAACTCAAAGTGAAGCCCCACCACAAGAGAGAGGAAACCAAGACATTCCTTCAAACTAACAAAATGTGAATGAAGGGCTGCCCAAGGAATGAAAGTTTATCCACAACCATCTAACACAGTAAATACTATGTAATCCATCACAAGGGGTTAAAACAAGATCATATCTTAGAAATGTATGTAATTATCTTGCTTTTCTTTCACAAATTGAACCAAAATGTTTTCAAGATGTTGAAAATAATGAGTTTTGATTTTTGGCCATGCAAGAAAAGTTAAACCAATTTGAAATGAATGAGGTTTGGAACCTTATTCCTAGGTCTGAAGATCATTCTATAATTGGAACTAAATGAGTGTTTAGAAACAAAATGGATGAATTTAGAACTATAATTAGAAACAAGGCAAGACTTGTAGCTCAAGACTATAGTCAAGAAGGAATTGATTTTGATGAGACCTATACACATGTAGCTAGATTAGAGGTTATTAGAATATTGCTTACATTTTCATATTTTAAAATTTTCAAACTTTATCAAATAGATGTAAAATGTGCATTTTTGAATGGTTTTATATCTGAAGAGGTTTATGTTAAACAACCTCCTGGTTTTGAAAATCCTCTATTTCCAAATATTGTTTTCAAACTTAAAAAAGCTCTCTATGGTTTAAAGCAAGCCCCAAGGTCTTGGTATGAAAGATTGAGCAAATTTTTATTGAAAATGATTTTACAAGAGGAAAGGTGGATACAACACTCTTTATAAAGATTAGAGATCATGATATGCTTATTGTGCAAATTGATGTGGATAACATCTTATTTGGCTCTACTAATGAGAAGTTTTGCAAGGAATTTGCTAAGTGTATGCAGGGTGAGTTTGAAATGAGCATGATGGGAGAACTTAACTTCTTCCTTGGACTTCAAATCAAATAATTAAAGGAAGGTATCTTCATAAACCAAGCTAAGTACATCAAAGACTTACTCAAGTAGTTTGGTATGGAGTATCCAAAGCCATTGAGGACTCCTATGAGTACTTTAACAAAGCTTGATGGTGATGAGAAATATATCTCTATAGATACTAAATTATATAGAAGCACAATTGGCTTATTGCTTTACTTAATTACTAGTAGGCCTAATATTATGTTTAGTGTATGCCTGTGTGCTAGATTTCAATCTAATCCTAATGAATCATATGTTGTTACCGTTAAAAGAATATTATGCTGATTGGCACCTAACCTTAGATTATGGTATTCTAAGGGCACATCTTTCAATATGATTAGCTATTCTGATGCTAACTATGCTGGTAACAAAGTTGATAGAAAGAGCATTAATGGCTCTTATCAATTTCTTGGTAATATGCTTGTTTTATGGTCTAATAAGAAACAAAACTCAGTTGCACTTTCCACAGCTGAGGCTGAGTACATTGCAACTGGAAGCTGTTGTTCTCAAGTCCTTTGGATCAAACACTAATTAAAGGACTTTGGACTGACCTTTGAACACATCCCCATCAGATGTGATAACACAAGTGCTATCAATTTGACCAAGAACCTCATTCAGCACTCGCACAAAATACATTGAAATTAGACATCATTTTATACGTGATCATGTGCAAAAAGTTGATATTTAACTTGATTTTGTTAGCACAGACCAACAACTTGCTGATATCTTCACAAAACCTTTGAATGGAGATAGATTTTGTATGATTAGCAGAGAGTTGGGAATGAGCAATCCATTATCTTGATTAATTCTTATGAAACATATGTTTGAATTATTCAAAATCGATTTGTGATAATGTACTGCATTGAGGTGCCATCCATAAGTCATTTCTGTATTTCATCAGAAAAAGATTCCACCCATACCTCAAGGAGTCGACCCATGTACTCTGAAAAATGGTTCTTGGTGGACTCTATTAAAATGTGTCGATCCCTCATATCCAATGAGTCGACCCATTTTAACAGATTGCTCAGGAAACATTTTAACAAAAAATGTGTTAACACCTTGAAGTAAGGAGTCGACCCCTTTGGTCAGTTGCTCAGTATTTATAAATATACCCTATTTTATCGCATACCTTATATTTTCCCTTGTCTTTCTCTATCTCTCTCCACTCTCGATGAACCAACTTCTCAACTGCCACCTCCACCAAAATCTCTCCAAAACTTCCCTCAAATCTCTATTTATAACCAAAATCGATCTATCCCAAGTCATCTTCAATCTCCTTCAACCTCCATTTTGAAGCCCTAATGGCTTCTAAATCGGACAAACCAAAGAAAGGGAAGAAAACCCTAAATGTGTCGACCCCCAAGGTGACAAAGCACAAGAAAAGGAAGCATCAAGAGGAATCATCCAAAGATGGTGGAAAGAAGAAGAAATCAAGGACCTCCGAAAGTGAAGAAGCCATTGTAAGGGACAACCTTTACTTCGGTAGTGATGATGCTTACAAGAGGTATATCAAATCTATCTCCTCTAAGAAAATTATGAATGGTAGATGGATTGACTTTCAATTCTTTTCAAAATAAAGATTTGATTTTTAATCTAAGTTTGAGGCATTGGGTTGAAAGTCCATGACTTCAATCAAAGAGGAGATTTATCCTGAATTAGTTGGGCATTTTCATGCTCATCTAAAAAGGAGTTTGGGTGTTTGGAGGCATATAGTAGAGTGAAAGGGGTACCTTTTACTCTCACTAGAGGAGTAATTTGTGAAGTTCTTTGAATTGGAAGTGGAGGAGAAAAGAAAAGAAAAGGTGTCGATAGAAAGAACCAATTATCTGCTCTCTATGAAAATGAAAAACCTGATTTGCCCGTAGACTTGAGACTTGTTCATCATTTTGTTTGTACCATGTTTATGCCTAAGGGTGGGAAATTTATGTATATTTCTAAAAAGGAACTCTTTTTCTTGTGGGCATATATAAGTGACACCAAAATTGACATCTCTATGTTTATGTTGGACCACATTATTAAAGCCTCTAACATCAAATTCAGCCTACCTTATGGAATATTTTTTTACCAAGGTCTTCAATCATTTCAAAATTGATTTGACAGGAGAAAAGAAAAGAAGTGTCAATCCCAACTATAATAAGTATAGTAAGAAAACTCTAACTAGGATGGGATATAAGTATGATGATGAGAAGAAGATGTGGATTCTAAAGAAGGAGAAGAGTGGTGGTGGAAGTGCGACTCCAAGAACTAAGGGCAAACATGTTGAAGGTGATGAGCCTTTAAGTGTTATAACGGAGTTGTTTCTCATGGCACTAACTAGTACCTCAGAAGAAATATCTACTTTAATTAAAATATTGAAGAAAATGCAAGAATACAATGAAAATATGTTTGCTAAGATTGATGTTAAGGTAGACATTAAAGCTATAAGACTAAAGGCAATAGAGACTAAGGTAAGGGCTATTATGCATGACAATGAGAAATTAAAGAGAGATATACTTAGATCCATTGATCTCTCTACTAAACACCTAGGGGGGTACATAAAAAGAGTGATTGGCATGGAATATCAACCCCTAAACTCTTTAGCAACATAGTTTGTACCCCAAGAGAACAGTAAAGAAGAAGAAGATGAAGATGAAGAACAAGATGAAGAAGGAGAAGGAGAAGAAGAGGGTGAAGAAGAAGGAGAAGATGGGCAGGAAGAAGAAAAGAGAGGAAAGGACCAAGAAAAATAAGGGGCAGCGCAAGAACAAGGAGAAGACACACCAACAAATGTGAAAATCCACTCCCCTTTAGAAACAGAATCAAATCTTCCAGCCTCATCCATCCCAACCAAAACCTATCACAGATATGGACTAAGACCAAAAACTGCAAAGAGATTCTCCAACACCAAAGACACCCTTGTTGATCTATCCTTATCTCCACCTTCATCTCCCAAACCCACTTGCAGCCTAATATATACATGCTTATTCAACGATTGTGATAATTGGTTAATTGGTTGATTGGTTTGGTTGCTCACTTTTTCATAGCATTAATCTTATTTTAAGATTTTTTTACTATTATAACTATCTTTAAATTAGATTTATAACTACCTTTTTGATGAATTGACAAAAAGGGAGAAAGAATATATGCTCTCTAGTATTTCTTGTTTTTAGGATCAAGCACAAAAAGCAAGAGAATACATTGTTTTCTAGCATTTGTTATTTGGTTATGATGCACCAAGTACTTATATTATATAGGAAGGGGGGAGCTATTCAAAACCCCTATACCTACAAAATGTAATGAAGCATCAATTACGCAAGAAAGGGGGAGTAATAATTTTTGGTATATTTCTTTAACCTTCATCATTTAAATTAATTGGTTTTTGAGCTTAACGTTTATATTATTGATTACATTAACTTAAGGTTTTTTCATGATCAAAAAAGGGAAGATTATTGACTCCATACCTTGATTTTGATGATAACAAAACATTGTGTTAAGGATCTAATGACTCTATTTAGTGTGCAGATTATGTCATGCCTTAATCTCAATTAGATTATGAATTGAACCTTAACACAATGAAAGACCTGCTGACCTTCTTCTTGTTGTTGCCAAAATCATTTTCAATGATGCCGATCTATTTTTCAAGTCCAAATCTTTACATGTCCTTAGAAAACCCACTTCACCCCGACCTTCTTGGCTTACACTTTTGGGCCAACAGTCATTTTGATCGGGAGTCACTAAAGCCGGTCTGGAGTTGATTGGAATAGAATTTGAAGGTTACGGACACTCGGGGAATGTCTTAGGTGCTACCGATTTGATACCCAAAGCCAGTGTGGTTGAAAAGAAATGATTGGCCCGTTACGGGCAAAATGGTCATTTTAACTAAGAGTCATCAGAATTGGTCTAGAGTTGCTTTGAATAGCAATTTGAGCATGTCGGACTGTCTGGGGATAATCTTGGAAGGGTGGCCTTACCGCTCCTAAGACTTAGCTACTTTCTTAAAGAGCATGCCAGGTGGGGCCCACTAGGGGCGATATGGTCATTTTTCACCAAAACGGGCTAACAAGCATCCGAAGTTAATCGCTTATGATTGAAGTGATGTTGGCTCCCGAGACATCCCGATCTTGAAAAGCTATCTGTGTGGCGTTGGTTCCGAAGACCGCCCGATCTCGAAAAGCTACCTGTGTGGTGTTAGTTCCAAAGATCGCCTGATCCCGAAAAATTGCCTGTGTGGCATTGGTTCTTAAGACCGCCCAGTCTTGAAAAGCTACCTTTATGGTATTAGTTCCTAAGACTGCCCAATCCCGAAATGTTACCTGATTGCGAGGGGATATCGAGGAGGCAATCTGGTCACTTGGCTTCGATTGGGCCTAGTGAGCCTGGGAAGCGATTCATTAACTGGACTGGAGTTTGAAAAATTAGTTTCGGCTTGAATGTGCATGTGAAGTTTGAATGCGAGTTTGGTAGGGCCAGAGATTGCCAAGCGGGCAAAAATGGAGTGCTTACAATTAGACATGTATGTATCAAAAGAGTGGGATAGGGTGATGATCTTAGGATATCTTCCCTACACGTAACCAACCCTTGGACCATAGATTTTTATTTTGAAGACCAAAACTAGAGTCATTTTTTCAAAAGGGCTTTATACATTTTCAAAGGTTGCCAAATAATCCTATTTTTCAAACCACCTCTTAAGATGACATTTTCAAATCATTTCAAAAACCTAAATTTGATCCTCTTATTACACTTTGTTTTGGGTGACCTAACACACTTTTAAACATGTTAGGTGGCAACTCCAAAAATTTTCCATAAAGCCCTTAATCAAATCGAGTCTTCAAGTTTTAACTCCTGTCGCACTTATCCTTTTAGGAACGTAAGCTCTAATAGAGAGAGTATCGTATTTTTCTCGAGCTAAGATGGCTTGGATAAAACCTATGGCGTGACATCTACCTTGTGATGGTGTGGTCTCGCTCCCTCTTGATATATGATGAAACCTTGTATGTTCACGACCCTTTGCATTGTTATAACTGTAATGTTCATGCATTAGTTACAATTGCTTTGTTTTCAAACTCACAATCCTAAAATGATTCTAACCTCTTTGTAGTTAGGGTTTTCCTAGGAAAGTGACATATTCAAAGTGACCACCAAGGTCCATACTAAGGTTCAAAACCCTAACTTGTTTTTAAACTCACAATCTTGGGGTGGCCTCTACCTTTTCATGGTTAGGGTTTCCTCAAGAGAAGTGGCATATTTAACAAGACTCTCAAAGTCCATATTAGGGTTTCAAACCTTAAAACATCTCTTTCATAACCTAGTTTTTAAACCTCTTTAAATTTCATGTTCAAAGGTTTTTCCAAAAATTAGTCCAATAGTTGTTTTCTTGAAGCCCTAGAAGATCATATCTTAGGAAACCCTAGCTTTTGTCCTTAACTGACTATGCCCAGAATATGACAATCTATTAACACCCAAGTGCAAGTGTAACTAAGCAGTAAATAAAATAATATTAGCCAATAATTAGGTACTCCAATTGTACTCTTTTAGAGTGCAATCACTAACCTTCATCCTTACATTCTTGCATTTATTGTATCAAAATGGTTTTCAAAATCCTTGTTGCATTATGTTTTCAAAAATTGCATAACTCTCTTGAGTTGTTTTCAAAAAGTGTCATACCAAATTACAAGTTTTCTTACATGAAAATCACAAAATCTTTATATAAAATCTTAAGATTTTTCAAATCCAATCTTACCATTTTCAATTTCAAATCAAATCAAATATTTTATTTTGGAAACAAAATTAAATCTTTCCATTTTAGAAACAAAATTAAATCTTTCATTTTTAGAAACAAAATCAAATATTTTGATTTTGAAAATAAAATCAAGTCTTTCCTTTTTTAACTTCAAATCAAATCTTTTCTTTTTCAACATAAAATCATTTCCTTCCTTTTTCACATAAAATTATATATTTTTCAAAGTTTCCTTTTCAAGTGCATGCACCAAGCTTATCTACAAACCCTACGTCACCTAAACCCTAGTTAGTCAACCTAACCCTAGTTTGTCCAATCCTAGGTTAACCTAACCCTAGTTAGCCTACCCTAGGTTAACCTAACCCTAGTTCATCCAACCCTAGGTTAACCTAACTCTAGGTCGACCTAACTCTAGATTACCTTAACCCTAGTTTTCCTAACCAAGGTTAGATGGCTCTAAGACTCCAACTCTAAACCACTTTTCAAAAATCATATTTTCAACTCAATCGATCTTTTCAAAATATATTTTCAAAACCTCTTACTCCTTTGAATTTTCAAAAACCCCAATCCTAAGGTCTTTTCAAAATACTGCTCCACTCCACTTAAAAATGTTTCCAAAATCTCTCTCAGCTTGTCTCATTCCAAAACTGCTAGACGCTTACCATTTTTCAAAAAAAAAAAAACTTTGAAAACTGATTTAAAAAACTCATAACTCTAAGGTGATTCTAGCCCTTTCATGGTTAGGGTTTCCTAGGAAAAGTGATACATCAAATGAAATCTATAAGATTCATATTAGGGTTCTAAACCCTAAACATTTTTAAAAAACTTTTTTCAAAAATCATTTTAAAACATCATGCTCTTGAAGCAATCCTAAGCATTTTATGGTTAGAGTTGTCCAAGATCAAGTGAGACATGCAAACAAGGCTTTTATAACTCTAAAGTCCAAAACCCTAAGGGAAGTGTCTAGCCCATTTTCTAAAACTGTTTTTCACAACTCATGGCCTTAAAGGAGTTTAGTTCCCACATAGCTAACCTCTCAAAGGCAATGAAAGATTCAACATAGCTTTCATAAGATACATAAAAACTATTTTCAAAACTCGTTTCAAGACAAGTTCATAAGAGCTTCCCCAAATTCAAACCCCATTTTTAAAGGACCTCTAATCGAGTTTCTAAACTCTCTTGAGTTCCAATTTCAAAACTTTCCAAAGGCCCCAATGTGCCTATTTTCAATCGGACTGTGAGTCCAAACTATGACTGACCTGATTCTCGCCAAACGAGATACGTAGGCAACTTTCATAGGTGCTATCACAACTTTCATTTCCAAATCAAATCCCTTTTTCAAAACTCTCTTTTCAATCTCTAAAAACTCTCAAACTCTTTTTAAAATTTGCATCATGCCTCATTCATTCTAAAAGCGATGACAAACCCCTTTTCAAAACTTTTTCAAGTGGATATAATTGGACATTTAGTAACCGGAGATTCAAGTGAGTGCATATAGGGTAAATAGACATATAGATACCGCAAGGTTAGGGTAGGGTGATGATCTTAGGATATCTCCCCTATACATAACCAACCACCGAACCATAAATCTCTATTTCAAAGATCAAAACTAGAGTCACATTTTCAAAAGGGCTTAATGGTTGCTAAACAACCCTATTTTCCAAAATACCTCTCAAGAGGACATTTTCAAATCATTTTCAAAAATCTAAGTTTGTTCGTCGGATTGCACTTAGTTTTAGGTGACCTAATACACCCTTAACTATGTTAGGTAGCGACTCCAAACTTTTTTCAAAAAAACCCTTGATTAAATCAATTTCAAGTTCAAACCCCGCCACTCTCGTCCTCTTAGGAGGGTGAGTTCTAATAGAAAGAATATCAGGTTTTGTTCGAGTCAAGATTTAGACTCGAGGTGAAAACCACAGTACGACAATGGGGTTTAGGGATATGGAGAGCTTTAACTTAGCCTTGCTCACTAAACAATATTGGAGGCTTCTCTCTAACCCTCTATAGCTTTGGGCAAGAGTTTTGAAAGGGATTTACTTATCTATTGCTTTGCCAATGAAAGCCAAGAGAGAGGGGTCTGCTTCCTGGATTTGGTTGAGACTGGTTCAGGGCCAAGATCTAATTGCTAAAGGCACGCAGTGGAATGTAGTATCAAGAGGGATATCAATATTTGGGTTGATCCTTGGGTTTCTACTTTGACAGACTTCAAGATCAATGCAGCTGGACCTCCTGATTGCACTGTCTTAAGAGTTAGTGATCTTATAGTTGCCTATGGTAAGAAGTAGAACTCTAATTTGTTAAGCCAACTTTTTAGGGTGGAGGAGGTGCAAGATATTTTATCTATTCCTATCTCTTGGGAATGTAAGGATGATTATATTGTGTGGCATCACTCACAATCTGGCTCTTATACGGTAAAGTTTGGATATAAAGTAACCTATGAAGAGTGTTCAAAGAAGAAGAAAAAGCCAAGGTGTTCTTTTATCCCCTCGACCAAGTTATGGAAGAAGGTGTGGCACATGCCTTGTCTTCCTAAAGTTCGCCATTTCCTTTAGAAGATAATTAAGAATGCGGTGGCTACAAAGGAAAATCTACATAGAAGGATATGCTCTCGGAACCTTGTTTGCTCCATTTGTCAGAAGGAAATAGAATCAATTGAACATTGGCTCTTCAAGTGTGATTGGACATATGCAGTTTGGTTTGGAAGTGCTTTATCTATTCATATTGATGTTTCCCGTACCTCTACTCCTGCGAAATGGTTGGAAGAAGTGCTGTTAGGGGATGGAGAGAATAAGGTGGAGCAGTCTGTGTGGGCTTCGGTGGCAAATATGTTTTAGGTTATCTAAAAAGTAAGAAATGATTTCATCTTTAATGGTGCTCCCTTAAATCCTGAAGCCATTTTCCTTAAAACTGAGATAGCCTTATCAGACGCCCTCCAGGCCTTTAATGTTGACTCTACGCCTTGATTTTGATGATAACTAAAGCTTATGTTAGTTTACTAATGCATTTAATTAGTGTACATATTAATATGGATTATAATTTAGACTTAAAGCTTGACTTAAAGTCTAATTCATATCAAAATGGATGCATAACATTTACAAGTTCAAGTAATGCACCAAAAGTTGAGCCTTGCACCAAAACAAAGCAATTGCACCCATTCAAACTTTAAACAGATGATTTGCATTCGAAGAAATTGAAAGTGTTCAAAATGAAGAATTCATCATGATTGCAAAGTCTCTTAAAGATTTCAAAAGAGGACTTCTTTAGGACTGTGAAGATTTAAAAAAGTTGATATGTATTAAGAGTGCTCAAAGAGTAGACTTCATCAAGCTTCTAAAGACTCAATGAAGATGACTTGAACTTGAAGAGATTGAAGGTGACTCTAACTCGAAGAGATCAAAGGTGATTCAAATAGAGAATTCATCATGTGTGCAAAGTCTCCTTAGAAAATCCAAGAGAAGATTTAGAAGAAACCAAATTGAATTGAAGACAGTCTCATTGTCACAATGGATTGAAGACTCTAAATTATCATCAGACCCCAAACAGAAGACTCCTTGAAGATCTTCAATGTTTTTGAAGAACATCATACCTTAAAGAGAAGATCCCTTGAACATCCCTAGATTATTTGAGACTAAACTAATCAAGAAAGGCATGAAGGATATTTTCTGGGTGATGTGTCAACACATGGAGACAGTGGAAAAAATCTAGAGAATGCAGACTTGATGTGTCGACACATGAAAATCAAGTGTCGACACCTGAGGTCTAATGACTATATTTTTAAACGTTATATTGAAATGGGCGTGCATTTAATGAAGTTCTAACAACCTCCAATGGATGAAATCAATTCAGGATTTTATATATAAGCCTCCAAATGAATTTTTGGACAAGAGATACAACATTCACTGATTGATTGAGCTGAAAAATCTGAAAATTCTTTTTGTCTTTAAGTTGGCAGTTAGTGAGCTATTCAATTCTCATCCAGTCTTTATAGAGAGTTTGTATTTCATTTGTATATCTTTCATACACTTGCAAATGAGAGTTGGAGTGTTCTTTTATAAAAGAAAAATACTTGTAAGTTAAAGTGGACATTGAACAAAACCACTAGGTGGCTAGAAGAACTTCGGAAGAAGTTCCTATGTAAAAGTGAGCTGAGCACTTTGGAAATTAGCATCTACTTTGTAATTGAAGATTGCATAGTGGAAGGAAACTTCAAGGGGATCTTGGGCTGAGGATGTAGACCACTAGTTGTGGTTGAACCTCAATAATTCTTGGTGTGCTTTCTTGTGCTTGGTTTTCATTTCATTATTACTTATATTGCATTGCATACATCTTGAATTACTATTCCATTGATTAGATTAATTTTAATTACTTTAATTTTTGCAAAACCCAATTCACCCCCCTCTTGGGTTGCCTTTTGGGCTAGCAATTGGTATAAGAGCTTGCATTCCTGTTCTAGGCTTAATATCCTAGGAATAGATTCATGGCAACCAACTTTGGAAGCTCTCTCAGTGAGGGTCAATCCACAAATAGACCACCCATGTTTAATGGCACCAATTACAATTATCAGAAGAATAGAATGAGAATTTATATTCAATCGGTAGATTATGAATTATCGAGAATTATAGTGAATGGTCCCAAAGCGCCTACGAAAAAAGTAGAAAGAATTGATATCCCTAAACCCGAAACCAAATGAGATGAGGATGATTTGAAAATGCTGCAATCTAATGCCAAAGCCATGAATATTTTATATTGTGCACTTGATCCTAACGAATTCAATCACATTTCTACTGGTGAAACAGCCAAAGAAATATGGGATAGATTAGAGGTAACACATGAAGGTACTAATCAGGTTAAGAAATCTAAAATTAATATCTTAGTGCATAATTATGAATCGTTTAAAATGAAACTAGATGACTCTATTGCCAAAATATTCACAAAGTTCACTGATATTATTAATGATTTGAAATCTCTTGGAAATATGTATCCTAACAATGAGCAGGTAAGAAAGATCTTAAGATCATTGCCAAAATCTTGGGAAGCTAAAGTCACGGTAATTCAAGAAGCAAAGGACCTCAACATTTTGCCTCTTGAAAAACTCTTGTGCTCCCTCATAACACATGAGCTCACTCAAAAGCAACATGCCCAAGAAGATGAAGAAAAGAATAAGAGGTTAGTGCCATTCAAGTCTACCCGCCAAGATGAAGAATCGATAAGTGATGAGAATGATGATGAAGACATTACTCTCATCACACGAAAATTCAAAAGGTTTATGAAGAGGAAATGGAAAGGAGGAAAGAAGCATAAAGCCAAAGGAGGTTTTAAAAAAGAATCAACCATTATATGCTATGAATGTAAGAAGCCTAGCCATATAAAAGCTGAATGCCCTCTACTCAAAAGGAAAGGAAAGAAAAACCAAGGGAAGAGGGCAATAGCAACTTGACGTGGAGTGACGATGAAGAGTCTGGCTCTAAAGAAGAAGCCAAACCTCAAGAGGTGGCTAATCTTTGTCTCATGGCTTATGAGGAAGATAATGAGGTATCAAACTCAAACCCATCTCAATTTACCTTTAATGAACTACAAGATGCATTTGATGATTTACTTTTCAAATTAAAAAAGATGGGAATCAAAAATGGTCTTCTCAAAAAGATGGTTTCTACTCTTACCAAGAAAAATGAGGACTTGCAAAAAGAAAATGAAGTATTACAAAATGAAGTTTGTGTTTTGAAAGAAAAGATTAAGAAAAACTCTCTTCCAAAGGACTCTTCAAAGGAAAATCAAATTTTAAATGATAAAGTTAAATATTTGGAAACAACACTTTTTAGATGTGTACATGAAAAAGAAAAATTGGATGCTATCTTGGGAAAACAAAGGTGCTCACTAGAAAAAGCTGGACTTGGTTTTGATCCATTTAAAAGAAGAAAATTTTCAAAAGGCAGATTTGCTTCTTCCACTGAAAAACCACAAATTTCATGCTTTTATTGTTATAAACTAGGACACATTGCTAGTAGATGTTATGCTATGCAAAAATCTATTACTCCTAACAATGTATGGGTTCTAAGAAGGCCATTAAGGACTAACTCCCAAGAACCCAAGATGGTTTAGGTACCTAAAGTCAAATGAACTTTTTTGTACGTATGTCTACAAGCTAAATCTAAGAAAGACCATTAGTACTTGGATAATGGATGCTTAAGACATATAACGGGAGATGAAGCACAATTCACATCTCTTTCACCAAAAGATGGAGGACTTGTCATATTTGGAGATAATAGCAAAGGAAAGATCATCGGTATAGGTAGTGTTGGTAAGAACACTTCCACTTCTATTGAAAATGTCTTGCTTGTTAAAGGACTCAAACACAGTCTTTTGAGCACTAGTCAATTTTGTGACAAAGGATGCAAGGTTGTATTTGAATCCTCTAAATGTGATGTGATTGACATCAATAGTAACAAGACTATTCTCACTGGGCATAGACAAGGCAACATGTACATTTTTTTTATCTAAATGACTTATCTTCATGCAAAGTTGAATGCTTTGCCGCTATGAATAGTGATGAAAGTTGGTTATGGCATAGAAAACTTTGTCATATTAGCATAAGCATATTTTCAAAAGTTTCTAAAAATAATTTAGTCAAAGGTTTTTCAAAAATAAAATTTGACAAGGATAGAGTTTGTGATGCTTGTCAATTGGGAAAACAAACATGTATTTCTTTTAAATATTTGAACATGTTGACTACTTCTAAACCACTACAATTATTGCATATGGACTTATTTGGACCAACTAGGACTTTAAGTATTGGTGGAAAACAATATAAACTTGTTATTGTTGATGACTATTCTAAATTTACATGGACATTCTTCTTAACTCACAAGGATGAGACAATTGTTTTCTTCACAAAATTTTGTAAAAAGGTTCAAAATTAAAAAGATTTTTCAATCGCTTCTATAAAGACTGATTATGGAGGGGAATTTGATTGCAAAACCTTTAAAATATTTTGTGATAAAAATGGTTTTGACCACAACTTTTAAGCTCCTAAAACACCTCAACAAAATAGACTTGTTAAAAGGAAAAATAGAGTCTTGGAAGAAATAGGTAGAACCATGCTTTGTAAAAATGGTTTACTAAAGTATTTATTTTTGGGTTGATGTTGTCAACACAGCTTGTTATGTTTTAAATCGAATTCTATTTAGAAAATTCTTAAACAAAACCCCCCTATAAGCTTTGGAAAGATAAGAAACCAAATGTCTCATACTTTAGAGCCTTTGGATGCAAATGCTTTGTATTGAATAATAATAAAGACAATCTCGACAAGTTTGATGCAAAATTTGACGAGAATGTATTTCTTGAATATTCAACACATAGCAAAGTTTATAGAGTCTTTAATAAGAGGACTTTAGTAGTTGAAAAATCTGTTCATGTCACTTTTGATAAACATAACTCTCTTTCTAGAAATGTTGTAAGTGATGATGTAGATAAGGTAGAGCAAAATATGAAAAGATTGGATATTCAACCAAGCTTAAACGAAGAACCACAAAAGGAGAAAGAAGTGCAAAAAGCTTCTACAAGCCAACAAGAAATCAATGAAAGTCTACCTAAGGAATAGAAGTTTGTGCATAACCATCCTATGGAACAAATCCTAGGTGATCCTTCACAAGGGGTAAGAACTCGATCCTTTCTTAGAAATATATGCAATCATCTTGTATTTTTATCACAAATTGAACCTAAGTGTTGTAATGATGTTGAAAATGATGAGTTTTGGATTAATGTTATGCAAGAGGAATTGAATCAATTTGAAAGGAATGAGGTATGATACCTTGTTCCTTGGCCTAATGATTATCCTATCATTGGAACTAAATGGGTTTTTAGAAATAAAATGGATGAATCCAGAGTTGTTGTGAGGAACAAGGCAAGACTTATTGCTCAAGGATATAGCCAAGAGGAAGACATTGATTTTGATGAAACATATGCTCCGGTAGTTAGATTAGAGATCATTAGGTTATTACTTGCATTCTCATGTTTTAAATATTTCAAACTATATCAAATAGATATTAAAAGTGCTTTTCTTAATGGTTTTATTACTGAAGAGGTATCTGTTGAGCAATCCCCCGGATTTAAAGATCCAAAATTTCCTAACCATGTTTTCAAATTAACAAAAGCTTTATATAGTTTAAAGCAAGCCCCAAAAGTTTAGTATGAAAGATTGAATAAGTTTTGGATTGAAAAAGGTTCTTCAAGAGAAAAAAATAGGTACCACTCTTTTTATCAAGATAAAAAATAATGATATGCTTTTAATACAAATATATGTAGATGATATCATTTTCGGTGCTACTAATGAGTCGCTTCGCAAGGAATTTGCTAAGTGTATACAAGGAGAATTCGAAATGAGTATGATAGGTGAACCCAATTATTTCCTCAGTCTTCAAATCAAACAATCAAAGAAATGCATCTTTATCAACCAAGCCAAGTATATCAAGGACTTGATCAAGAAGTTTGGCATGAAAGAAGCAAAGCCTATAAGTACTTCAATGAATACTACAACAAAATTGGATAGCAATGAGAAAGGTAAATCAGTAGACATTAAGCTTTATAGAAGCATGATAAGCTCTTTATTATATCTAACTACTAGTAGGCCAGATATAATGTTTAATGTTTGCTTGTGTGCTCGATTTCAATCTAATCCTAAAGAATCTCATGTAATTGCTATGAAAAGAATCTTTTGTTATCTCAAGCACACACCTAATCTTGGATTATGGTATCTAAAAGGTACATCGTTTAATTTGATAGCTTACACCGATGCTGACTATGTGGGGATTAGAGTTGATAGGAAGAGCACAAGTGGCTCTTGCCCACTCTTAGGCAACATGATTGTGTCTTGGTATAACAAGAAACAAAATTTAGATTCTTTCTCCACAGCTGAGGCTGAATATATAGCAGCTGGTAGTTGTTGTGCTCAAGTGTTATAGATTAAACAACAGTTAAAGGATTATGGTATCTTATTTGATTATGTTCCTATTAGATGTGACAATACTAATGCTATAAACTTGAATAAAAATCCTATTCAACATTCTTGCACAAAGCACATTGAGATTAAATATCACTTTATACGAGATCATGTGCAAAAGGGTGATATTGAACTTGATTTTATAAGCAAAAACATGCAATTGGCTGATATCTTTACAAAATCATTAACTGAAGATAGATTTTGTATGATAAGAAGAGAATTGGGAATGAGTGATCCTATGTCTTGATTTTTGGTTAAAATTGAGTGAAATTCGTATTATTTATGTTTTATATTTGATTTTCATATTATTTCTGTTTTAGATATGAACAAATGTATTGATTGATTGTATAAAATACCTTTCTTGTTCATAAAATTCATTGCATGCTCATAATAGAACATATTCTCACTCGAAATTGAAAAGCCATCTCCTGAATTCACTTACACTCAATTTGACCTAGTCTGGTTGTATGTGTTAACACACCATTTTCATGTGTCGACACATGAGTCGGGCCTATATATTTTATAATAGCCCACTTTACAAACACTTTCACAATCATTCGAACTTTCCCTCCCTCTCTTTATTTCGCTTCCCTGTTCGCACCAAACCAACCGTCACTAACGAATCATCACAAATCTCTCTTTCAATCACTTTAGAAACTCTAATTAATCCCTTCTCAATTTCTCTCTCTCAAACCCTAACCGTCTATCTCCAAATCTCTTTATCTCTATCAAAGCTTCAGACTATCAAAATGGCTCCCAAAATCGATCAGAGGCAACAAAACCCTACAAGGTCTTCTACTAGAAGTCAGAAATAGAAAAGGGTTGGAACATCGACTCAAGAATCAGTTGAAGGAAGTTCATCATATCATAGTGACTGGGATGTTGTACACTTCAAAGACAAAATGGCTCAAGACAAGTTTTCAAATACCTTCTCTCTCTGTAAAATTCTAGTTGGATGACGGATTAACTTCCAATTTTTTAAGAATGATTGAATTTCCTCACACCCTCACTAGCTTGGGATGGAAACCTTACACTTTGATTTAAGAGAATGTATACCCTGAATTGGTTATGCATTTCTACTCCAATCTATTGAAGATGGTTGGAAGTGTGGAATTGACTAGTTATGTAAAGGGAGTGCAGATCACCCTAAATGAGTGCATTTTATTTAAAATTATGGAAACTGGATATGGTGGACAAATGTATTTTGAGAATATAAGTAGAAAGGAGCAATTACAGGTCCTTTATGGTCAATACATGCCTGAAACCACCCAACCTGTAGGCAATGACCTCCTAATTGAACTAAGGTTGGTACACCATTTTGTCTCCAAAATCTTTTTGCCTAAAGTTGAAAGTTTCGAGCATGTGAGTGAAAAAGATTTGTTCTTCCTATGGGCTTTCCTGCCAAATACCAAAATTGATATTCCTTACTACATCCTCTCAAATATGGCCTATGTCTCCACAACATCCACCAAAAACCTACTCTATGGTATGTTGTTCACCAAGAATTTTAAGCACTTTCAAGTGGACCTATCAGATAAAAACTATAGAAAACCTCACCCCTATAGTGATGAATACAATAAGTACACACTGGGTAAGATGGGGTATAAGAAAGTAAATGGCCAATGGGTTCCTAGACCTTCGAAAGTTGCACCTAGTAGCACTCCCCTTGGCAAAGCATCTGCCTCTGGACCCAAGTAACCCTTAGCCTAATCTCTAACGGCCTTTAATGTTGAAGAATTCATGGGAAATCTAATGGATATCTTTTATAACATGAACCAGAAATTTGATAGCGGGCTGAAACAGGTAAAAGGTCTTAAGAAATATGTGAATCTGTTGAAGAAAGCTCAAGAGATTTCTATTCAAGAAGAAGATGAAGACCAAGAAGTTAGCTAAGAAGAAGAACCATCAGAACAAGATCTTGAAATTGTTATTCCAACTGAACACTAAGAAGAAAAGGAACAAGAAGAAGTTTACGAAAAGATGGACACTGTAAGCACCTAATTTTTGCCCGCTCGGTAATTTCCGGCCTGACCGAACTCCTTTTCAAAACTCTGTAAACACAATCTAGCCTAAATCAACTTTCAAACCCCTATCCAGTCAGTCAACCGCTTCTCGGGCTCACTGGGCCCAATGGAAGCCTAATAACCAAACCTACCCGTTGGGTCTCCAGGCACGTTTTGAAAAAGTTCAAAATCTCTCAAAACGGTAAGTCCACCCTTCCAAAATGTTACTAAACTGTAAGGTGTACTCCACACGCCATCCGGTCTAATTTTGGTCCCATTCCGGCTAACTTCGGTCAAAATGACCGTTTTACCCCTGAACGCCCCAGCTCTACTGTCACGACTCGAAAACCCGGCCTATGTGGATTTAGGGTGCATGACCAGCCAGTAGCTTTATTATCCAAGGCCGCATTTCATAACCCGGTTGAACACCTATGCATTTATCATTTAAAAGGTACAAAATTGCGAAATTTAAAACTTTATAAACGTAAAATAAAATGTGTGTCATACATAGTAGAGTTGTGCCTAATCTCCGAAACATAATAATTCTATAAGGTGGGTCTATCAAAGGCCAACACAGTTATAACATTATAATATTACAAAACATTAGGGTCCAACCCCTGTATCAGTATAGAACATAAGGCCCGTGGACCGCAATCCAAATGTTCATGTAATGGGCCTCTTTCAGGGCCTCCCAGTTTGTTCACCTGAAAACATTTTTAGAAAAACATAAGCTAATACTTAGTGAGTAACAATAATGCATGAGCATAAAATACCATATGCTATATTTATATTTAATGTACATGACAATAAGGATACATTTATACATAAGTGGCATGAACTTAGAATCGCATAAGTATAACCTTAAGGACACTTGAAGCATAGGCTTTTATATTACAATATTTCATCATTTCTAAAACGTAATGTGGAAGAAGAGAGGCAGGTGTGTTATAGCATGAACTATTTGAGCGTGACATAACTTATCATGAGTGTAACATACTGTATCTTGTAAGCGTACATCTTGGGTCGCTGGATAATATATGACACATCAAATATTACCATTCTTAGTAACTTATCAAGCATAGTCTTGGACGTAGGCAGCATAAGTATCACATTCGAATACTAATCATAGCGTCATAGGAGTGAGACATAACACATAACATGACTTCGTAAGGCATAACATAGCTATCATAAGCATATCGTGGCATTATACTGTAAGACGTTTCATAATATCGTAGAAAGGAGAGATATATCGTGACGTTAGAACTTATGGAAACATACGTAACTTGTTGTGAAACATTAGGACCAATCATATTTCTTATTCTAGAGCATAAGTATGATACATCTTTATATTCGAGCTAGGCTCCACATAAATAACCTTAAAGGTCATGTATAGGGCTCTTTAGGCTAAGATCTTAACCATATACAATAATGCCCGCTTTGGCGCTTCATGTCACGCATGTGCTTACCTCACGGTTTTAAACGCATTGCGACGGTAACACTTCGCCCTGCCTACTCCCTCGGGAGTGCTTGAGCTATCTGAGTACTCAGTACAATAGTGTCCGTTCTGGCTCGCACCTGCCTACCCCCTTTTGGGCGCTTGGTCTCAACCCCACGGTACACATAAGGCTCTTTAGGCCAACATAGTAACCATAAAGGTCATGCATAGGCTCTTTAGGCCAACATAGTAACCATGAAGGTCACGCATAGACTCTTTAGGCCAATATAGTAACCATGAAGGTCACGCATAGTAACCATGAAGGTCACACATAAGCTCTTTAGGCCAATCATAAGAGCTAGACTCAGTTATTGTAACCGTAAAGGTCACACATAAGCTTATTAAGTCAATCAAAAGAGCTATGCTCAGTTATGTTAACCATAAAGGTCACATCTAGACTTTTAAGCCAAGGGACGTCTCCCAATATGGCGATAGATTATTTTGTGTCCCCTACTGTAGGACCATCGTTGCTAGTTTAGGGTCTTGCCACGAAAGACCTTACATTTCGATAGTTTATTTCACGTCCCCCATTCTAAGACTATCGGGCTAGATTAAAGTCTTACCACGAGAAGACCTTAAGTTAGAGTCGTACATTAGGAGTCTTACATCTACTTTGCGTGAATGTTCTAGTCAGTGGGTTGTATTCATATCATAGGTAAGGTTCGTATGTAATTGAAGCATGACATTTATACTTGAACGTAGTCATTGAGGCATTGAAATAAATGGAAAGAGATGCATGAAAGGTAATTGAACTTGAAAGCATTTGGAGAGTGATAGGTCTTACTCATGACATATCGTTACTCACCTCTCTCCAATAGAACGGGTGCTAAACAAGGCGTTCCTACACAAAATGCACATGAAAGTAGAGAAACATGAATACAAGACTATAAGGCAAAGCAATAACATGTAAACTAAGACTAAACACATAAGTCCCTCAACTTTGACTCAATAACACCTCACTCGAACAATGGAAGAGCGAGGCTAAACCCTAGGGTAAGGCCTCAATGTAAAACGAGAACATAAGGTTAAGGTTTGAACATGGAAGCCGAGACATCGACTCCTTCAATGCATCTCAAACACTTCTTAAGGAATATTTCACACTCTAAGTTAGTTTCATTTGAAAATAGGCTTAAAGGGCTTTAATTTGATAGTTCATGAGGTAAAAATACATTTCGGATGAAGAAGTTATGCCCTATAGAAAATGGACTAAAGTTTTGGAAGGCTAACTAAATTGTGGGTCAACTTCAAAATTTAATATCTCTTAATCTATAATGAATTAGAGTACAAATTTTATATGAAAACAAAGGCCTATAAGTCTACTATCCAATGCTTTAAACGGTGCATCAATCTGAGTTTTTTTAGAGAAAGTTATGCCTATTTTACTAAACAGTGTCTGAGCTAAAAAGTGAAACCGGGGGCTAGGCAAAAGTGTCGGCTCCAAAAGCAAAAGTGTCGACTCCAAAGCTAAATGGATGAATCTGGGAGCTCTCTGGGCAAAAGTGTCGGCTCCGGAGACCAAAGAGTCACCTCCTGAGCTAAAGAACAAATCTGAGAGTTCTTTGGGACAAGGAGTCGTCTCTAAAAACTAAGGAGTCCACTCCAAAGCTAAATACTCAGATTTCAACCCGAAAATCTTCAAACCTCACTCAAATCAAAACCAAACTCCATCAAAACTCTCACAAACTCTTCCAATGCTTCTAGGATCTAAAGATGGACTCAAAAAGATCATAATAACTCAAAATCAAACACTTTAAACAAGAAAATTGAAGGGATCTAGGGTTTTAGGAACTCAACCTCTAACTTGTATAAGTTAGGGATTTCACATCTCAAACCCTTAAATCTTTCAATGGGGCTTTCAACATTCTATACTTAGCTAATTTAGGACTCAAAAGAGTCACCCACAACAATCTTAACAACATAACCCACAAAGATATATACATACACATATACAATTGGAGGAGAAAATGGAACTTTACTTTTCTTCAAGCTTGGTCAAGTCTTCTAATGGCTTAAAATCTCTTTCTTCAGCTCTCCTTCAAGCTCTTCCTACTTCAATCTCCCTTTCCCTCCTTCTCCTCTCTCTTCTCTCCTCTCTCAACCAATCGGGTGTGTGTATCTGTGGGTGTGTATGTTTGTTTCATGTATATATATAAGAGCATACAAGATGACACACATGGGAATAATCCAATGTGTTTCACCCCATCGGCTTAAGCTACAACCCAAGCTCCCATTGGTCACTTTTGACTCAAATGAGACAATAATTAATATTAAACAATGCAAATACTAGAAATTCTCATTAATATAAAAAAGTAGAGGTTTGAGATATTACATTTGCACAAACCCCACCGAACGGTAAAAGACTTTTTCGAAACCATCCCTAAATGACCCAACACGCTTAACATAGCACTCCAATTCATTCTTGACCAGTTTTAACCAAAACCAGCCAAAATGACCATTTTACCCCTAACAACCCAAACGCGCCCTGAAACAACACTGGTCCTTGGTTATTGAATGGCAAATTTCATCATGAGCCCCCGTCTAACCTAAGGAAGACCTCACGACGCTAAACACTCATGACTCGATAAAAGTTCCTTGGAGCATCTCGGAGACACTATGCCAAAATTACCATTTCTTCTCGATTCTTTGGTCATAACGCACCATCAAATAACTTGAGAAATGTGTACATCAGGGAATTATCGAAAGCTCGTTCCTAGATCTTTCCATCGATACGGCTCGATCAGATAGATTGCCTCCCGAAGCCCTTTATCGTATTGGCTCAAATACTGCTACTTTCGACAACCCCTGGAGCGTCTCGCAGACGATCCACCAAGGTTAACTTTTTTCTCAATTCCCTAACTAAAATGCATCGTCAAACGACTTGAGAAATGCGTATATCTAAGAATTCCAGAAAGTATTTCCAGAGTACTTTTCATCGGTACGGTCCAATCGAAAAGATCGTTTCCCGAAGGCCTCGATCACACGGCATGAAAACAACTACTTTCGAACACCCTCGGAGCATATCACAGACGCTCTACAAAGATGTCCTTTTATGCACGCTTCCCGAGACGATATCCCATGCTTCCGAACATAATTTAAACTTTTCAAAAACATGAAAGTCCACGAGAAAGCCTAGGAGAACACCGTGGGTGCAACAGATTCCCTCGAAACCTTCTCGATTGGCTCAATTATCGAGACAAAGTTTGAACAAACCTTCCCAGTGATGGAGCGTCTGCTACATGTGTTCAAATTTTGATCAGATCGACCAAATTTCGATCAACAGTTTGAGATTTAACCAGTATACAGGGTGCCACATGTCATTCTGGCAATGGAACAAGACCTGCGCATGTCCTACATGCGCCAGGACAAATTTTGCTACATGTGCCAGGCATGTTCCAGATTGCCTATAAATACCAAACCCGCCCTTTGCATATTCCATCTCCAAAAATTGATGCGAAGCTCTGCTGAAACTGCTCTAGAATCTCGAATCTCCATACATATTCTCCTCCTCCAACACTTAGGCTCGATTTCACCTCCCTCAAGCCTATACACTTCATCTACAAGGCCTTATACACCATTAAACACTCCCCTCCAGCCCTTCAAGCCTTTTTGAAGTCATTCAAGTTTCAATCAAGACATTCATTGAAGACTACAAGTGTGTTGAAGGAAAAAGGAGGTATCCCTTTTACATTTTTGTCTTTCCCCACTCTTCTCTTCTCCCTCCTAGCCTACTTAGGCTATTCTCTATTTTAATCCTCATCTTCAACCCCTCATTCTTGCATGCTTGAGCCAAAAGGGCTCTTAGTCCATGCCTAGAGGAAAGCAAGTGAGAGCCACCGTGTAGGGGGATCTCTCACTAGCCTACTTTAAGATGGTATGGTCTAAGAGCCCCTTGTTTATGTGGTGTAGCCTAAAAGCCTTATATGTGATTATGACCCCTTGCATATTACTATTTGGATCATGTTTTGTTTGCTTGGCTTCATTCTTGTGTTTATGATCATGTTCTACAAAGTTTGCATTATTCCTATCTCCATGTCAATTCAAGTTCAATACCCCTCTCAAAATGGTTCCAAGAGTTGGCTTCTTGAAGTTTAGGGTGAGACCTTAGAAATCATACCTTAGATTATCCCCTATTAACCCCCTAACTCTTATTTTGGCATCATTGCACGTTAACTTGCATAAGAATCGTTTCTAACTCTTTGATTTCCAAGATTTCCATTCTCTCAAGTTTAGTGGTTGGAATGGCCCCATGGTACCCTCTCTTGAGTGGTCCGCCTTTTGCATTGGCCATAGGGGCCCTAAATTGTTAGAATGGTACCCTTCTTTTTTCATTTTTGCATAAAAATGGTTTTCAAACTCTCTAACTCCCAAGGTTTCTATTCTCTCAAGTTTAGTGGTTGGAATGGGCCCATAAAACCCTCTCTTGAGTGGTCTTCTTTTACATAGGCTATATGAACCTTAACTTGCTAGAATAGTTTCCTCTAAAAATGATTTTCAAAATCTTCCTCTCAAAAATTGTTTTCTCAAAATTCATTCTCTCTATCTTTGCATTAAAAATGGTGCTTCAAAAGTTGTTATCACATTGATTTTTGACCCCTTGCACTCTTGCCAAGATAATGGTTATAATGGCCATGAGGGGACCTTCCTTGGAATGGTCTCCAAGTACCACCCATACAAATCATACTCTTGGCTAGAATCAAAATTTTCATAAAAATGATCTTCAAAAAGATGCCTTACCAAGGTTCATTGCATAACATGTTTTGTTTTTCAAAACTCTTTTTAAAAGTGCATCAAACAACTTTTCAAAATCATATTTCAATTAAACCCTAGGTTAACTTGATCTTAGTTGACCAACCCTTGGACAACTTAACCCTAGGTTAACTTAACCCTAGTTACCTAACCCTAGGTTTACTTGACCCTAGTTGACCAACCCTAGGTTAACTTGACCCTAATTGTCCAACCCTAGGTTAACTTGACCCTAGTTCACTCACCTTAGGTTAACCCTACTCTAATTAGTCAACCCTAGTCCAATTTAACCTTAGGTCAACCCTAACCATAGGCTAACACAATATAGGTTAGTTTGCTTCAAGGTTTCAACTCATGAACCCTTTTTAAATGATTTTTTAATTTTAAACTATACCCAATACCCATTTTTCCAAAACCTCCTACTCTCTTGAGATTTCAAAAAGCCAACTCCATAACCTCTCCAAATCCCTAACTTTAAGGCATTTTCAAAAATATTTTTAAAGGGTCACAAACCTAAGGTGTCTCTAGCCGTCTTTTGGTTAAGGACCCCAAAGGAAGGTGATATATCAAGAGAAACTTCTAAGGTTGTCCATATTAGGACTCCAAACCCTTAGCTATTTTCAAAAGCCACTTTCAAAAACTAATTTATCAAAACATTCCAAAGTCATACCTCCAAGGTTTTCAAAACAAGACCTCAAAACATTTTCAAAACTCTCTTGAGTTATTCCAAAGCATTTTCCAAAACTCCCTTAAGTTATTCCAAAAACACTACAAAACATCTCAAAAGCGTTTAAAAAACTTTCGAGTTCCATTCCAAAAATATTCCAACATCCGATTTCAAATCAAAATTTTCAAGACGTGTTTCCAAATACCACAAAGTGTCTTCAAACTCTTCTAAAGACCTCAAAGTGTCTTCACACTCTTTCAAAGGCCGTAAAGCGTCTTCAAAACCTTCCAAAGGCCTTAATGCGCCTGTTTTCCATCGGGCTCTTGTCCGAACTACGAATGACCTGATTCTCACCAAATGAGATATGTAGGCAACCTAAAATGGTGTGGTCATAACTTCTATTTCAACCCCAGTCTCTTTTCAAAAATTTTAATCAATTCAAAGTTTCTATTTCAAACCCTTTCAAACTCCTATGTTTTCAAACTTTTTCCCAAGAACTTGCATCGTGCACCATTCATCCGAAAAGTGATGATTAAACCCCATTTTCAAAGTTCTAAAGTGCATATTAAGTGGACAATGGTAACCGGTTATTCTAGTAAGTGAACGAAGGGTGATTAGACATGTAGGTACCGAAAGAGCGGGATAGGGTGATGATCTTAGGATATCTTCCCTACACGTAACCAACCCCCGAACTATAGATTTCTGCTTTCGAAAGACCAAAATAGAGTTATTTTCAAAAAGGACTTAAATATTACCAAAGGTTGTCAAATAACCTATTTTCTTAAAAACCCTCTCTTGAGGGAATTTTTAAAATCTTTTCCAAAAACCCTAAGTTTAATCTTTGGATTATACTTAGTTTTAGGTTGCCTAACTCACCTTAATCAAGTTAGGTGGCGACTCCTATTTTTTTAAAAAGCTCGTAACTAAATCAACTTTCAATTCAAACCTAGTCGCACTTATCCTTCTAGGAGGATGAGTTCTAGTGACAGAGTTCTGTGCTTTTTGTTTTCGAGTCGAAAGGACCTTGGACACCCAAAAACCGGAGCGCGACAGATATAGAAGAAATAGAGGATAAGTCTGAGGATAGCTTCTCCGATGGCAGAAGAAAGCGAGCTAGTCAAGCTAAGAAAGCCACATTACCTGTACCAGTCTCTAGATCATTAGGAAGACTGACATATAGTCTGAGGCCGAGATACAGACCTGGTCCTTCCAACACTGACTCTAATCTAGTTGTCCTAATCCCCTCACCACCAGCCTCTCCGTACTGACCTCTCATCTTCATACCTCTTTTCATCTCTATATTTCATTTGAACTTTCATCTTGTATTTGCATCTTCATTTTTACATCTGTCTGCATCTCTGTTAAAGGATGGCATGTCATCCTCAAAGATAATTTCTTTTGTAATATTTTGTAAATGATCATTGACTCATCTTATGTAATGACCTTTGTGAATGCAATATAACTCTGTTATTGTAGCTTGAGACTTTGTTGATTGAATACTTTGCTTGCTTCCCTATTTCTACAAATTATTTTATTATAAGATTTTTTTGCTATTGTACATGTCTTTGTTATAAATATTTCTCTTTTTGATGAATTGACAAAAAAGGGGAGAAGAACTGAAATATAATGGGGAGAAGTATAGTTAATGAATGGATAGAAATAACAAGAAAAGAATGGACATGATGAATGATTGAATGTTGAATGATTGATGAATGTTATGAAATAATGAAAGTTGCATGATATAATATATGAATCCTTAGAAAACATGTTCTTAGGGGGAGCAATATGATAAAGAAATTATTTCCCTCAACTTGTTTTGGAATTGACTGATGAAATCTTTTTGAAAATTGAGATTTGTTCTTGCTAATCAATCAAAAGAAAAGATTTTTTGGAAGCATCAGTTACAAAACAAAGGGAGAGTTTTCTTTGGTGAGAAAATTGATTCTATCTATTTCATTTCATCTTATATAGTCTATTTTTGCAAAGGTTTTGTCATCATCAAAAAGGGGGAGATTGTTGACTCTACGCCTTGATTTTGATGATAACTAAACCTTATGTTAGTTTACTAATGCATTTAATTAGTGTACAAATTAATAAGGATTATAATTTAAACTTAAAGCTTAACTTAAAGTCTAATTCATATCAAAATGGATGCACAACATTTACAAGTTCAAGTAATGCACTAAAAGTTGAGTCTTGCACCAAAACAAAGCAATTGCACCCATTTAAACTTCAAACAGATAATTTGCGTTCAAAGAAATTGAAAGTGTTCAAAATGAAGAATTCATCATGATTGCAAAGTCTCTATAAAGATTTCAAAAGAGGACTTCTTCAGGGCTGTGAAGATTCAAGAAAGTTGATATGTATTAAGAGTGCTCAAAAAGTAGACTTCATCAAACTTTTAAAGACTCAATGAAGGTGACTTGAATTCGAAGAGATTGAAGGTGACTTGAACTCGAAGAGATCAAAGGTGATTCAAATGGAGAATTCATCATGTGTGCAAAGTCTCCTTAGAGAATCCAAGAGAAGATTTAGAAGAAACCAAATTGAATTCAATCCAAATTGAATTGAAGACAATCTTAAATTGTCACAATGGATTGAAAACTTTAAATTATCATTATACCCCAAAGAGAAGACTCCTTGAAGATCTTAAGTGTTTTTAAAGAACATCATACCTTAAAGAGAAGATCCCTTAAACATCCCCAAATTATTTAAGGTTAAACTGATTAAGGAAAGCATGAAGGACATTTTTTGGGTGATGTGTTGACACATGGAGACAGTAGACAAAATCTAGAGAATGCAGACTTAATGTGTCAACACATGGAAGTCAAATGTCGACACCTGAGGACTAACGACTATATTTTTAAATATTATATGAAGTGGGCGTGCATTTAATGAAATTCCAACAACCTTTAACAAGTGAAATCAATTCAAGACTTTATATATAAGCCTCCAAATGCATTTATAGACAAGAGATACAACATTCACTGATTGATTGAGCTGAAAAATCTAAAAATTCTCTTTGTCTTTAAGTTAGCAGTTAGTGAGCTATTTAATTATCATCCACTCTTCATAGAGAGTTTGTATTTCGTTTGTATATCTTTCATACACTTATAAGTGAGAGTTGGAGTGTTCTCTTGTAAAAGAAAAACACTTGTAAGTTGAAGTGGATCTTGGACAAAACCACTTGATAACTGGAAGAACTTGGGAAGAAATTCTTGTGTTAAAGTGAGTTGAGCACTTTGGAAATCAGCATCTACTTTATAATTGGAGATTGCATAGTGGAAGGAGACTTCAAGGAGATTTTGGGGTGAGGACGTAGACCACTAGTTGTGGTTGAACCTCGGTAATTTTTTGTGTGCTTTCTTTTACTCTGTTTTTAATTCATTATTGCTTACATTACACTGCATACATCTTGAACTACTGTTCCATTGATTAGATTAATTTTAATTAATCTTAATTACTTTAATTTTTGTAAAACTCAATTCACCTCCCCCCCCTCTTGGGTTTTCTTTTGGGCCAACACTTAATAGGGAGACGAGCAGAGCCCTAGTATCAGTTCTTCGGTCCCCGCTCTTAGATGGTCTCCTCCCCCTTCTGGTTACTTGAAATTTTGTCACTCCCCAAAATCTGGGGGTGATTTCAATGAAAATAGAATAATTTTAAAAAAATAAAACAATATTTCCAATTGTTTTAAAAAATAAATAATGTCCAAATGATACAGCGGGAAACTAGAAGAACAAGATAGATCACCCCAATTCGTTGATTCGCCACGAATGCCGGTTTAAGAGTCGTCCTCAACCTGTAGAATCACTACGATTCTTAGGTCTAGGGCATTAAGCGTTCGTTGACTCGTAAGAATACCGAACGATTGGAACAAAGTGTAATTCATGCACAAAATTTTATTAATCATCAAAATTGCTGAAAATCTTTAAACAAGAGTTTAAATAGCGGCACAAATCCTAGGGCCGGGGACAAACCGGGTTAAATAAAAAAAAACTGACAAAAGCCCAAAAAAAGTAAGCCCAAAACACAAAACGGGCTAAAAAACACACTTAGAAGCATTTTTCGCATTTTTCGGGTCTCCAAGTAATCTTCTGCCATGCGATCTGCATCATCCTCCCCAGGTTGGAAACAATTCGGCTGCGAATTCAACCCCTCCTCCTCCTCTTCAGAGCTGCCACCATGGTAAGGCAGGAGATGCTTCACGTTGAACACGTCGGAAGTGTTGACATGACTCGGCAGCTTCAACCGGTAGGTATTGGGATTGATCTTCTTAACAGCTTCATATGGCCTAACTTTCCGAGTTGCCAGTTTGTTGTACTTATGCGCTAGATACCGATCCTTGGTCAACACTGCCCACGCAAAATCCCCTACTTCAAACTCCACCAAGCGCCGCTTTTGGTCAGCCGCCTCCTTATACTTCGCCGTTGACTCATGCAGATTTTGTTGCACCTGTTTATGGACAGCCTACAGATCAGTAATTAAGTCCTCTGCCTTCTTATGGACCCTCTTCAAATCAGGAACAGGGGCTAAGTCAATCGGAGCTCGCGACTAGAATGCATAATTGGCAAAGAATGGACTGAAACCCGAACTGCGGTTCACCGACCTGTTAAATGCAAACTCAGCTTGGTACAATTTCTGATCCTATGATTTCAAATTTTCCCCCTCTAGACACCGCAGCAAGTTACCCAGTGAACAGTTCACCACCTCGGTCTGCCCATCGGTCTAAGGGTGGTAGGCACTGCTAAAATCCAGTTTCGTATTTGCCAACCGCCATAAGCACCTCCAAAAGTGGCTAAGGAACTTAGAGTCCCCATCAGAAACTATGGACGTTGGCAGCCCATGAAGACGATAGACTTCCTGAAAGTAAAGCTGAGCAATATTGACAGCATCATTAGTTTTCTTACAAGCAATGAAGTGCGACATCTTTGTGAATTTGTCCACCACCATGAAGATAGAATCGCTACCACGCTGCGTATGCGGAAGCCCCAACACAAAGTCTATACTCACATTCACCCATGGTCTCTCTAGAACTGGTAGGGGCATATATAATCCCGCATTGGTCGCCGTCCCTTTGGACACTTGGCAGATTCGGCACCCATCAACAAATCTGGCCACTTCACGCCGCATAGAAGGCTAATAATAAGAATTGGCCACAAGCTGCCAGGTTTTATCACGCCCCATATGCCCCTCCTTGTGCAGCTCTTTGATGATCTTGAGGCATAAACTGGATTGAGGCACACACAGTTGGGTACCCTTAAACAGAAACCCCTCGTGCATCACAAAATCTGTGCGGTGACCTGTTTCAACCTCATGAACAATAGGGGCAAACACTGGGTCAATACTTAATAATTCACGAAATGAATCAAAACCAATTACCTCTGCCCGTAAGGTGGTAAGTAAGCATATGCGACGGCTAAGGGCATCGGCAACCCTATTTTGAACTCCAGATTTATATTTGAGGAAAAAGGTGAACTGTTGTAAATACGCAACCCACCTCGCGTGCCTCGCCGACAGATTATCCTGGCTGTTAATGTGTTTCAAGGCATCATGATCAAAGAACAAAACAAACTCACTTTGTGACAGATAGGGGTACCAGTGCTTCAACGCCTGTATGATCGCGTAGAACTCCATGTCGTATGTACTATAATTTATCTTAGCTCCGTTTAATTTCTCACTGAAGTATGCAATAGGCTTGCCCTCTTGGATAAGGACTGCCCCAATGCCTAAATTTGATGCATCACAATGCAACTCAAAAGGCTTAGAAAAATCTGGCGAAGCAAGTACAGGGGCAGTGGTCAGTTTGCGCTTGATCTCCTCAAAAGCATTAGCCGCTGCCTCTGACCAAGTAAACTGCCTAGCCTTCATGCAATCTGTGATAGGGGCCATGATGCTACTAAAGCCCGGAATGAACAGCCGATAGAACGAAGCCAACCCATGAAAACTGAGCACGTCATGAAGGTTCTTCGAGGTTGGCCGCTTACGAATAGCTTCAATCTTCGCCTCATCCACGGCTATCCCATCTCCCGACACGACATACCTAAGAAACAGTACATTATTGGACATGAACGAACACTTGGCAGTGGCCACAACGAACCTCTCCTTTTGTAACATAGCAAGAACCTATCACAAATGCTGCAAGTGCAAGGCACGATTAGGGCTATAAATCAGTATATCATTAAAGTAGACCACCACAAACCTCCTAATAAAAGGCCGAAAAAGCTGGTTTATCACACGCATAAAAGTGCTTGGTGCATTCGATAACCCAAATGGCATGACCAGCCACTCGTAAAGGCCCTCCCTTGTCTTGAAGGCTGTCTTCCACTCGTCACCTTCGCGGATCCTAATCTGGTGGTAACTACTCTTCAAGTCCAGTTTGTTGAACACCATCGCCCCACTGAGCTGGTCCAACAAATCATCCAACCGGGGAATCGGAAACCAGTAACGAACAGTAATCTTATTCATGGCCCGATTGTCTACACACATGCGCTAAGACCCAACTTTCTTGGGCGTCAAAAGTGCAGGTACATCACATGGGCTGAGGCTCTTACGGACATGACCCCTGGCCAGCAACTCCTCCACTTGACGCCGCAACTCTTTATGCTCCGTGGGACTCATACGGTAGTGTGGACGATTTGGTAGAACTGACCCTAGAATTAGATCAATGTGATGCTGAATATCTTGCAACGGCGGTAGCCTGGATGGTAATTCTTCTAGGAATACATCACTGAACTCGTCAATAAGCTCCCGCACATTGTCCGGAACCGCCCTATTCTGCTGTTGTTCCTTAACCACCAGCAAATACACCAGGCCAGATTCGATCATCTCTCCCGCAAAACGCTGCATGGTCAATAAATTCAGATTTTTCTCGGCCACCTGTTTTGGATTATCCTCCTTGCCCGAATACAACACCACCTTCACATTGTTAATAACAAAACTATATGTATTTTTCCGACCATCATGCTGGACAGCCCTATCAAACTGCCACGGCCTTCCCAACAGAATATGGCACGCATCCATCTCAATGACATCACACCATATTCTATTTTTATAAGTAGAGCCAATGGATATTGAAGCTAAACATCATTTGGAGACAGTTACCTTCTTTCCCTCTTGTAGCTAAGTCAGTTTACAGGGATTAGGATGTTTCTCCGTTGCCAACTCCAATTTTCGCACCACTTCCTCAGAGATCACGTTCTCACAACTCCCGTAATCAATCACGAGCTTGCATACTTTACCCCCAACAGTACATTTCGACTGGAATATGTTATTCCTCAACCACCCATTGCCACTAGTGTGGCGGGGAGTAAGACAAGCCTTGCGAACCACTAATAGGGGACCATCGTCACCAGTCATATGCTCCTCTTCCACAATCTTCTTGCTTGCCTGTTCATCAACGGAATCCTTCAAAGGCTGATCAAACTCCACTCCAACCATCCCCTCATTATCAATGAATAGCCCTTTTTGCACAAAAGGCTTCTTGCAGTCCGCAAATCGATGGCCTGGTTCGCCACACTTAAAACAATGACTCGTGCTAGCTGCCACAAGCTTAACCGGTTGTGGGACTGGCGGTTTTCCAACCACACCCCAACTGCGCCCATCTGAACCGCACCACACCCAGACCCCTGTTGGTTCACCCCCCGGCTACTTACCCCAATCCAAGGCAGACCACTCGCCCGTCGCTTTACTTGCTTCTCGAGCTGCAACGCCTTCTGATGGGTATTCGAAACAGAGTACAGGTCAAACATATTCAATATATCCTGATATTGAGGCTACAATCCCCCAATATACCGCTAAACCAACTGATCATCGGTCTCCCCTAAATCATTGCGCACCAGCAACTGATAAAATTCAGTGGTGTATTCATCCACCGACTTCATCCCCTGCCTCAAATTTTGAAACCTCTGGTACATCATCCACGCATAGTTATGAGGCAGAAAAGCCTCTCAGAGGTGTTTCTTCAGCTTATCCCACGAATCAATCTTCCATTTCCCCATCCGTGTACGATTTACCTTTAACTGCTGCCACTATGCCGCAGCCCTACTGTAAGCACCCCATTTTTGACCGCTCGGCAGTCTGCACTCCGTCCAGACTTGTTTTCAAGTCATTATGGACATATTCCAATCGAAACTAATCCTCTAGTCCAAATTCCGTCTTTCCATCGCTTCGCGGCCCTGTCAGGCCCAAATAAAGGCAAAATGACCAAAATGCCCTTAGGGGCATTGTCCTTTCTTATTCCAATTCCAATCCCTCTCTCGAGACAGTTTATTCCTCGAGACGGTCCGAGTAGCAAAACTACTCACAAAACCGTCAGAGTGGCGGAAACACTCACAAAGCCGTTAGAGTGGCGGAAACACTCACATCATTAGAGTGGCGGAAACACTCAAAACCCAGTCACGTCTCTTCGGAGTTGGTAAGACCCCTTTCCAATCCCTCTCTTGAGACAGTTTATTCCTCGAGAAGGTTCCAATCCAGGCACGTCTCTTCGGAGTCGGTAAGACCCCTTTCCAATCCCTCTCTCGAGATAGTTTATTCCTCGAGACGGTCCGAGTAGCAAAACTACTCACACAATCGTTAGAGTAGCGAAAATACTCACAGAACCGTTAGAGTAGCGGAAATACTCACAGAACCGTTAGAGTAGCAGAAGTACTCACAGAACCGTTAGAGTAGCAGAAATACTCACAGAACTGTTAGAGTAGCGGAAATACTCATAGACCCGTTAGAGTAGCGGAAATACTCACAAGACCCGTTAAAGTAGCAGAAATACTCAACCCCGTCCGAGTAGTGGAAATACTCCCAAATCATCAACCCCGTCCGAGTAATGGAAATACTCACACCGTTAGAGTGGCGGAAACACTCAAAACCTAGGTCAATACCCATGTTTGTTAGCTCACTTTGGTGAAAAATGACCAGACTACCCTTAGGACCTTTTTCGAGACTTTTTGGTCAAGATGACCATTTTGCCCCTAGGCATCCGAACGCCCCGGGAACCACACCGGCTCTGGGTATCAAACCGGTAATGTCCCGAGAATACTTTTTATAGTGTTCTCAACCTTCCTTTACCTTTCCGGATCATTCCGAGTTAGTTCCGGCCAATCTGGTGCAAAATGATCGTTTTGCCCCTGGAAGGCCGGTTTCCTTCTTCGACCACACCGGCTCTGGGTATCAAATCGGTAATGTCCCGAGAACACTTTTTATAGTATTCTCAACCTTCCTTTACCTTTCCGGATCATTCCAAGTCAGTTCCGGCCAACCCGGTAAAAATGACCGTTTTGCCCCTGGAGGGCCGGTCTCCTTCTTCAACCACACCGGCTCTGGGTATCAAACCGGTAATGTCCCAAGAACACTTTTTATAGTATTCTCAACCTTCCTTTACCTTTCCGAATCATTCCGAGTCAATTCCGGCATACCCGGTGCAAAATGACCGTTTTGCCCCTGGTGGGCCGGTCTCTATTTCCGACCACTCCGACCCTGGGAATCAAACCGGAAACCTCTAGGAACATTCTAAATAATGTTTTCAGATCCCAAGTTTTCTTCCGGGACAGTTTGAGTCTGTCTCGGCAGTTTTCCAGTCCGGTTGACTGTTTTGCCCCTAAAGGCTCGGTCAACCTTTTCGACACATCCAATCCTCACTTTTCAAGTCAAATACTTCCAGGACACTATTTTAAGTGTTCCTGCTCCTTTCCGGCCTTCCGGGTCACTCCCGGCTCCTTCAAATCATTCCCAGACTTTCCAGAGTCACTCCTAGTGAAGCCAGGCTAAAGTTTACATGGTAGTCACTAGTACAGGCGCCCAAATCTAGTCAAAGATACGTTGCTTGCCGACCTTAATTGTTTCCTAAATGGTTGGCTCCACTAGCAGTGGGGCCAAGCCAAAAAATGGCCTGGCGCCACTACTAGTGGCGCCAGTATAAATTTTGCCCTGGCGCCACTGCAACAGGCGCTAGGGCAAAATTAAAAGGGTCTGCAAACTTAACCTAAAAATCCTATATTTCGATATACAGAGCTCGAGCATCTCCAAAACCCTAGCCTCCCTAGGTTTTCCCAAACCCTAGCCACTATACACAAACCCTAGCCTCCTATACACTCATACACTCCCCCATACACTCATACACTAGCCTTCAACCACCCTTCGAAGACTTGAAGAGCCGCCATCCAAAGCTTGAAGACAACTCTTAAAGACTGAAGGTGAAGATCAAGACAAAGACCGAAGACCGAAGACTGCATGGCGCACAAAATAAAAAAGACATACGGTAGGCTTTCTCTTTAATTTTTTGCACTTCTCCCCTCTCTCTTCTCTCTCCAACCCACTTGGGTTTTCTCTATTTTAATCCCCCATCTCTTTCCCCCCCTTTCTTTGCATGCTTGAAACAAGGGGATTCCCGTTCCATGTGTAGGATTGGACTATTGGAGAGTCACCGTGTCGGGGGCTTTCTTCTAGTCTAACCAAAGACCACGTGGGTCCAGCCCCCTTGATTATGTGGTGAAGCCTTAGCCTTGTATGTTCACGACCCCCAAATTGCATTGTACATATCATAGTCTTGCATCTTCCAAAATTCATTTTCAAACTCGTTTTCAAAACCGTTTTCAAATTTGTTTTTCAAAATTGCATCAAAATCTCTTTTCAAAAACTTTGTTTTCAAAACCACTTTCTTAAAGTGGTTTTAGCTCTCTTATGGCTAGAATCGCTTTAGGAAAGTGAGATGTTTTTATACCTTCTAAAAACTCTTTTTCTAAATTTCTCTTCCTAAAAATCTCTTTTTCAACATACTTTCCTAAAACTCTCCTTTCTAAAATTGTTTTCAAAAACTCCCTTCCAAAATCTATTTTTCAAAATTCCCTTTTTCAAACTTTCCAAAACTCCTCTTTAAAATCTCTTTCTAAGAACACTCCCTAAATTCACCTTCCTAAAAACTCTCTCCAACAACCTCTTCTAAAAATCTTTCTAAAAAACTCTCTTTCCAAAATCTTCCTTCTAAAAATTCCCCTTTAGGATTTTCCTTCTAAAATCTACGTCTCTAAAAACATGCTTTCCAAAAACTCCCTCTCTTTAAAATCTTTTTCCAAAAACTCTATCTTCAAATTCTTCCCTCTAAAAACTCCTCCCTAGGATTCCCTTCTAGAAAACCTTCGTTTCCAAAAACGCGTTTTTCAAAAAAACTCTTTCCTTAGAGCCCAAGTCAAGCCCTAGAACCCACAATTAGGAAACCCTAAATTTTCTTCCCAAAAACATGGTTTTCAAACTTTGCCCCAAACCTAGGTTTCCAAAATCTCTTGTTTTCACATCAAAACTATACATGTTTCCAAAACCTATTTTCTACGTCAAAACTATGGTTTTTCAAATCTAGGGTTTCTAGAATCTCCCTTTTCAAACCCTTCCCAAATCCAATCTCCCCGTTTAGGAAACTAGATCCCGTCCTCCGGTTTTGGAAATAAAATCCAACCTTTCTCTTTTAGAAACCAAATCCAATCCCTTCTTAATCCAAACCTTTCCTAATTCAATACCTTCCTAAACCATAAGTTTCCTAAAACCCAAACTTTAAACCTTTCCTTAAATTTCAAAATCCAACTCTTTCCTAATTCAAATCCTTCCTAAACTTCTACTTTCTTAAATCTTAAGTTTCCAAAACTTGAACGTAAAAATCTCTCCTAAACTCAAATCTTTCCTAATCTTAAGATTTCCTAAAGCTCTAAAACTTTCTAAATCTTAAACTTTCTAAATTTGAAACCTTCTTAAGTTAAATCTTTCTAAACCTAAAAACTTTCTAAATTCTAAACTTTTCAAAACTTCAAAATCTTTTCAAATTTAAGACTTTTCTAAACTCAAAACTTTTTAATTTAAGACTTTCTTAAGTTGAAACTTTCTTAATTCAAACATTTCCTAAACTAAAAACTTTCCTTTTTCAAACCTTTCCTAAAACGAAACTTTCTTATTTTCAAAACTCCCTTGTTTTCAAAGCTTTCCAAATTCAAAACTTTCCTTTTTCAAAACATTTCTAAATTCAAAACTTTTTAATTTTCAAAACTTTCTTAATTCAAAACTTTCCTAATTTGAATACTTTCCTAAATTGAAACTTTCCTAAAACAACACTTTCCTAAGTGAAAACTTTCTTAAACCTGAAACTTTCCTAAAGTGAAAACTTTCCTAAACCTAAAACTTTCTTAAATTCCAAACTTTTCTAATTTCAAAACTTTCCAAAAACGAAACCTTCCTTTCCTAATTCGAACATTTTCTAAAAATCCAATCTTTCTAAATCTTCCAAATCCAGCATTCCAATCCAATCTTTCTTAATCTCAAGTCTTCCCTAGGTCTCCTATCTTTCCTAAGTCTAGGTTTCCTAAACCTCCATCTTTCCAAAACCAAGTCTTTCCAAAATCAATCTTTTCAAATCAAAGTCCAATCTTCTTCTCAAGTTCACTTTCTAATCTCTTCTTCTAATCTCAAATCAAATCCAATTTTCAATTCAATCTCTTTCTTCCAATCCAATCTCTCTCTTCAAATCAATCTCTTTTCAATCGGACTCTTGTTTGAACTACGACTGACCTGATTCCCCCAAAGGGATACGTAAGCAACCTTCATAGGTGCGGTCACAACACTTTTCAAACTTTCAATTCCACCCTCATGGGTGCAGTCTCCACATTTTTCAAATCTCAAATTCCAATCGATTTTCAAAATTCCAATTTCAAAATTTCTGTTTTCAAATTCCTATTTCCAAGTTTTCAAACTTTCCAATTTCAAATTCCATCTCTTCAAATCTATTTTTAAATCAAATTCTTTTCAAATTTATTTCCAAATTTATTTTTCAAACATTGTTTTTCAAAGTGGATAGGATTGAACATGGGTTAATTAAAGACTCTCATAGGTGAATCTAGGGTAGATTGACATGTAGGTACCGAAAGGGCGTGGTAGGGTGATAGCTTAATGCGTCTTCCCTACACGTAACCAACCTCCGAACTTAGATCACTGTTTTCAAAGACCAAAAAGGAGTTATTTTTCTAAAAAGGGCTAAATGTTTTTCAAAGGTTGCCAAACAACCTGTTTTTCTTAAAAACCCTATCTTGAGATGGTTTTTCCTAAAATCATTTTCCAAAACCCTAAGTGTAGTCTTCGGATTATGCTTAGTTTTTAGGTGACCTAACTCACCTTAATCAAGTTAGGTGGCGACTCCGAATCTTTTTCAAAAGCCCTTTATTCAAACCTGTTTTCAATTCAAACCTAGTCGCACTCATGCTTTTAGGAGGGTGAGTTCTAACGAGAGAGTACAGCATTTTTTCCGCTTGGGTGAGTATTCCTCGGGCGCGAAAAATTTGGGCGCGACACCTACCATGTAAACAAGTCGCTACTAAAGGCACCTGTTTATTGGCCGAAACCTCTTTGAATTCCAGAACTTTCTCCACGGCAAAAAGCCAGTCAAGAAAATCTTCCGCCTTCAAACCGCCCTCAAACTCAAGAATATCAATTTTTAGGCCTGCCTCCCACCGATTCCAACTGCCTTTGGCTACACGCCCCCCATCTGACGGGGATGTCTCTCGGGTTGCCGCAAGGGTGCAAAAGGGTTTTCGTCCTCCTTACTATCGGCATCGGCGTCCTCATCAACCCCCTCATCCACAACATGCGAATTTGGGCGTTGATGTTGTTGCTACTGCGCCTGTTACTGCTGCTGCTGCATCTGAATTTGCATGGAAGCCACGCTGTCTTCCAGATTCTCAACCAGCTGCTGCAGCCTGGCGAGCCTGTCATCCTCCATCGCGTCTTGGATTGGTCGACGTCTGGGCGGCATAATCGCAAACCAATCAGAATCGGAACCTGGCGCTCTGATACCAACTGATGCAGCGGGAAACTAAAAGAACAAGATAGATCACCCCAATCCGTTGATTCACCACAAATGCTGGATTAAGAGTCGTCCTCAACTTGTAGAATTACCACGATTCCTAGGTCTAGGGCATCAAGCGTTCGTTGACTCGCAAGAATACCGAACGATTCGAACAAAGTGCAATTCACGCACAAAATTTTATTAATCATCAAAACTGCTGAAAATCTTTGAACAAGAGTTTAAATAGCGGCACAAACGCTAGGGCCTGGGACAAACCGGATTAAATAAAAAAAAACTGACAAAAGCCCAAAAAAAGTAAGCCTAAAACACAAAACGGGCTAAAAAAACACACTTAGAGGCATTTTTTTCGCATTTTTCGAGTCTCTAAGTAATCTTTTACCATGCGATCCGCATCACCAAACTAAATACAATCCATGGTACAAAAGAGCAACTATATGTCACTCAAATAATAATCCAAATAATAATCATATGAATCCCAAAATTCCTATGGACAACAAAAATATAGAATAAGGTACAAATTTCCTCATAATGCTAACACGTATACAACTATAAAACTCTAACTAATATCAAAGTTGTTCAATTTACCAGCTTCATGTTCAACTCTACACCTGCAAGGTCTAGTGGGGTGTGAGCTTACGCCCAGTAGTCTAGGACATCAAGCATACAAAGCAGGATATAGGCATTTGAACAAATATAACAACAATGCAACATGAATACAATGTATATAATAATTCCTCCTTTTTATATTAATGCAATAACATTCTTCTATTTCTTTATTAATTTCCTTACCAATTATTGTGCTCAATGCCATATTATCTCATTATCCAACTTTCACATTTTCCTACTCACTACCACATATCAATTCGTTTGGGGAAACAATGGCTTTCGGAGCTCTAATCCATGATGCCATCCATTAACCTCATTTTTAGAACTTTCATCTGTGGTACATGTGGACCAACCCACCTCTAAGGACGCTAAACATACTTGGCCAAGACTCAATAATGGGCTTTTCACCTAAGGAAGGTACAATCCACACTTGCATACATCCCCATGCTTGTTATTATTTCATAGTTTCCAATATTGCAAAACCCTCTATCAACTTCTAAATTTGGTATTCTCATTATCTCGTCATGACTTAGGCGACTCAATGTAATGCATGCCTTAATGGTCATTGTATTCAAATTATCATAATTTAACAACTCAGTGCATTGTAACGATAACATTGTCATTCAAATCATGTATCTCACAAATAGCAGTAATTATGCATTACATAAAATTTTAATCATAAACAATAATAATTATGTTCTTTGACTCATATAGAATGAGATAATAGAATCAATCTTACCACCAGTGAATAACCGGTAATAATTGATCATTATATAAATTTTGGGTACATCGAAAGTACCTAAAAATATTAAACAATATCATTTTATATAATGAAAATACAGAATATCTTTCTACCAAATTCAATCCATGGATCATTAACAATTGTTATCAAGATCATCATATTAAAATTTTGTAGCAACCTGATCACGTTTAACCATTAAACAGTCACAAAACCTATATTAACTGTTCATTTGCTACAATTCTAGACCATTGTCATATGATTAGAATTTGATCAAACTAACGTCAAAAATGGTTTCAAAACATCGAAAATACTAAGGTAAGGTATTTTATGAAACCAAAATCTACCTGGATAGTCCCAAGTACTGTCACCCCCCAAAATCTGGGCATGATTTATAGTAGAAACAACTAATTTTGAGAAACATAAACCAAATTTCTAATATTGTCAAAATAATAGAGTTGAATTTTAATAAACAGTCCATGGGTACAATAGAGCTCTACACATCTCTTAAAAATAATTATTTAAAACCCAATACAATATCCCAAATACAATCGAAGTCCAAAATACAATACAAGATTTCTTACAATACTAACTGAACATATAAACATAAAATCTAATCAATATCCAGCTAGTCCAAACCATCTATCTTCAGGTTCAAACCTAAATTTGCATAGTCTGGTGGTGTGTGAGCTTATGTCCAGTAGTTCGGAAACATCTAACATATAACATGCAATATCCAAAGTAGGATATAAGCATGATAACAATACTAAACTGCAATGAAATATGACTGCAATGCTATGGTAAACTAATTTTCACTTCAATGCAATATGATTTTCTTATCCCAACAATTTATTCCATTTAATGCCATACAATTCTGTTATCCAATTTACCTTTCCAATTTTCACATTTCCTTACTCATCGTCATATATTAATTCTTTGGGGGAAACAATGGCTTTCTGAGTTCTAATCCATGGTGTTATTCATCAATCCTGTTTTTAGAACTTTCATCTATGGTACGAGTGGATCAACACTCCTCTGAAGACACCAAACACGCTTAACTAAGACTTAATTCCGAGCTTTTTACCTAAGAGAGGAATAATCCCTACGGGCTTACATTTCCATGCTTGTCATTATCTCATAATTCTCATTATTCTCGAATAACATTCGTTACACTTCAATCTTTTCTAGATAACCTTCAGTCCTTCTAGAAATGCAATAGCTTATGGATTGATAGTTCGAGACGAGAAAGGAGCAGCATGTTCGACCAACTTCGGGAGAATCCGAGTCTCTTCTGCTCTTGCAGCTGAAGCATGGGCTATAAGAGTTGCTTGCTCAATGGCTGTGTCTATGGGGGTTTTCAAGGCAGTGTTTGAGAGTGATTCTTGTACTATTATCCTTTGTTTGTCTTAGCCAGTTGGAAGATGGCCTTGGGAGATAAAGTCAATATTACTGAATATCTTCCATTGGAAAGATTCCCAGCTTTGGTCCTTCTCTTGGTGTCATCGCTAGGCAAATGAAGTGGCTCATTGGTTAGCTTCTAAGGCTAATTCTCGTTCTTTGCTGCTTAGTTCCTTCCCCCTCCCCTCTGATCTGCAGATAATTGTTGAGGATAGGTGTTAGGTTCTACCTTGTTTGGTCTTGTTATGCCATATACAAAAAAAAAAAAAAAAAAAAACTTTAGCCTTGTGATTTTTGTCAAAAATTATGTTCAAAATGCTTTCAAAACTATTCCCAAAGAATATTTGAAGAATCGTACGGCTAAAATTCTTCGGATCAACCTAAAAATTCTAAGTCATATTTCTCATGAAATTCTATATAATTAGAAGTCAGGCACATGTGATGTATGTGCAACTTAAGTATTTTATTTTCATCATAAAGAGAGACAATTCCCAAAATAAGTAATTCTATTTCACTATTATCTTATTTTGTTTTCATTTTCCCTATCCAATAAGAAAAATTAGTGAAGAATAATTTGTTGTTGTCATTGTATTAGGAATTAAAACAACACAATTTCTTTTCTTTTTCCCTCAATTTGTCATCAACCAACCAGAATATCATCAAAAAAAACATGACACGAAGTATTTTCTAAGGATTTGTTCACAAAGGATTGACCAAAAACAAAGAAGAAAGAAACTCTTTATGGCTCGACCTAAAATGTTTGCTAGTGGCAGAAAAAAAGAAAGAAAGAGAGAATTCAGTATAATGCCTAACCTTTATCTTGTAAATGCCGAATTTTGTTTTGGTCACAATGGGGGCCATCGCTGGTTCTCTTGGAGAACATAAATAAGTGGTGAACAGGGTAAAAGTCTATTAGGCTCTTGGTTTGATATACCAACAATTTTGGATTACTTGAGTAACCTTCATTCACCATTTGCTTGGCTATGTGGTAAGAAAAAACTATCACATGATTAGCCAAAATACTAACACATAATTTTTCTATGACTTAGTATGTGTCTGTTCATTACTTATCATCTACGTAATAAATAGGTATTCAAAACTGCAACGGGAGATTGGAATGTTACAATACAATCACGAAGAATGGTTAGAAGCGCAAAATGAAACTGGAGAATGGTTGACGGAGATGTCGAGAGTCGTAAATAAGGTGGGAGTGCAGAGACGTGAGAGGAAGAGGTCATTGTATTGGATCTTACGTGTGGCTATTTATCAGAATTGAATTAGATGACATATTTGAGTTGACCTATTTACCCCCAATTACTTCTAACACAAATTCTATGATATAGAATTCTATAATTGAGGGTATTTTTGAAAAGGCAAAATATTACAGGCTTCAAGATTCAGGCTTCATCAAACTGGGCCATTCCTTTTTAGTATAGTATAGATATAGATAGATAGTAAGTCTTGATCTCCCAAATACTAAAGTAATGGAATTTTATAAAATATTTTTATATTTATTAAAATTATGTATGTGTAGCAGTATAATAAAATAAAATAAAATAAAAAAGAGAGAAAATAATAAAGAGGAAGGAAGTCTATTTCAAAACTACCATTACGGGAATCGATTCTGCAAAAAAAAAAAAAAAGAAAAAGAAAAGTGAAACATGGTATAAAAATAAGAGAAACACTATGTAATATAAAACAAAATATGATATTCATAAGGAAATTTATTAAGAACTTTACAAATACCAAAATAAAGTATTTTCTAATACTTTCATTAATAATTAAAACACTAATGCTACATAGTATTTATAAATAAATAAAAAAAAATCATTAGAACTATCTTGCATTATTGTTAAAAAAATATGATCTGAAAGTATTTAAAAAAACTAAAAATGATGAGAAGTGCATTTCTAAAGAGTTTCTATAACATTTTTTTTAAGTGTTTGTAACAAATTTCTATAAACTATATAGTTAGAGTTTCTAAATATTTTTAATTTTTTTAAAAAAAATATCATTAGAGTTTGTCTCTGTTTTAAAATTGAGTTTTTGAAAAAGCGAGTTTCTTCTTGAGTGGAATTTCTTGACAAATATGATCTTATTCCACCACCTCTTCATCCAAGAAACTGTTATCCAGGTCTTGATTAGATGTGTAGAGGCTCAACCCATTTAAAGGTGGGCTTTGTATTGGCATAGGCATACGTATAGGCACGGGGCATGATTTTCATGTTGTGCCGGCCCTGACCACCAAGCCCATTGTGTAAGGCACGGGCATGGGCCCAACTGCTAGCTTTTTATAAAATAATAAAAAAGAAGCCTCAAAATAACTAAAACACCCCTTGTAAAGGAGAAAAATCTGGTGGCACTGGAACAAACCTGGCATGGGCACGGTCTGATTAAAGGCGGGCCTCGCCCAACATGGCACGAGCATGGACCGTGCCAGGCTTAGACCTAGCACTTGTGGGTTGGACCCAGCACGGCACAACACTGTTGAAGTAGCCAGGTAGCCCAGCACCACCCGTTTGACAAAATTGTGTTGATTACACATTCAAAATTCTAATGATCATCCTTGGCATATTATTTAGCACATTTCTTGACATTTTTAGCCTTTTTATCAGGCTTTTACTCTGGATTGACTACTTTTAATGACTTGTGGTAATTGACCCAACATCTCTCTGATATTATAATAAATTGAAGAGGAGATATCAGCAGTTTTGAATTGTTGGCCTTATTAGCTTTTTGGTGGGATTGGATTTTAAACAAATTCCAAACTAGCCTAGCTTGGCAAATGACACCGATTTATGTTGAAAGTGAATTTTTCAATATGAAAGAGGTAAAATGAATGAATCATAAACTGGGGAAGGCTCGGTTTAAGACATTCCTCCAAAGTACATAAGAGGCTGGGAATGATTGTTAGAGAATGGCCCCCCAGGTTGGGCTGGCCAGGAGCTGGCCTGATACGGGACTAGTAATATCAACAGATCGCAAACCTGCCAAGCCCACCGCCCCACACCGACCCTACTGCTGCTGTTGGGTCTTATTACTCCATTTGAAGGACACAAGACCTTTTGTTGCCTAAAAACATTTAAAAAACAAAAAAAATTCAAAAATCAAAACTGCTGTGCGATGTCAAAGGACCACCACCAGTGTTAGAGTGCTCCGAAGACCACTAGATTGTATCTCCAAAATCCTAGTGACAATGAAATATACGATAGAAAAACACGAAAGAGTTCTTCTTGCGGTTGTTGGGGGCTGCATACAAACATTCTCTGATCTGTTCTGGAGCACAAGTTAGCTAGGAAGGGTGGGGGAAAGTCTAATTCCAGCACATGCAATTGTTCCAAAAACAGTAGACACTAAACTAATGCACATTCCAATAATGCTAATGCTATATATTATGCAAATTAATGCATTACATTCGCTTCTGCTGCATGTGGCTGCTACTACTGATCCCTACTTTCCAATTTCAATTCTCCTGCCCACACCAACCAACTTGCCATTATCAGATGTGTTGAGAGTGGCTGCAAATTCAACAGCCGTCGAAACTACAGTAGTCAACAGTCATTGTAATTACAGTAGTCAACAGTCATCGTAATTACAGTAGTCAACAGTGGTTGTAGCTACAATACTCATTTCTCATATAAATAGCCAATGGATCTCCCATTTTCTAGACAGCAGCCAGAGAAGAGAAAGTAAGGTTTTCTTTACTGGATTTGAGAGGGTGAGTTGAGACAGGTGTACAAGGATTGAAGGGCTTGGGTTTGAGTCATTAAACTTGAGTGTATGCTTGTATCATTGTTCTCAATTTTTCTCAGTAGTAAAGAAGGAGATCGAAGCACGCCCCATGGACGTAGGCAATCTTACTGAATCACGCTAAATACCGGTGTCACTTTCCTTTTGTGTGCTTTGATTGCTTTGATTTCTTTTATTATTATTTTTCCTATCATTCGTATTGACCAATTGCTGCGAGAATTCCCAACAAGTGGTATCAGAGCTTTCAGGTTCGACCACGGAGGTGAGGCATTAAGAACAAGTGTATATAGTTCTTATTCATTGAAACTAGTATGATGGCAGGAAAAGGAATCTCAGTGGGAAAATTCGAGGTGGAGCCCTTTGATGGAAAGAATAACTTTAGCTTGTGGCAAAGCACAGTTAGAAACATCTTGGTACAACAAGGGCTGATCAAAGTAGAAGGGTTGGTGGCTAAAGGAGAATCAAGCTAGCAACGAAGAAGGAGCAACAACAGAGGCTCTGGAAATAGGGGAATGTCACATTCACAATTAAATGGAACGAATAACGAAAAATTCAAGTGTTACTATTGTCAGAAGGAAGGACACTTGAAGAGGGACTGTAGGAAAAGAAAGCGAGATTTAGAGGAAAAAGAAAAATCTCTGAATTCAGATCAAGTGTGCTTTGTGCAAGATAATGCAGACGGTAATGGTGATTTATTATTAGTCACCACATGTACGAACTATCTTGCTAACAAATGGATTTTGGATTCTGGATGTTCTTATCACATGTGTCCTTATAGGGAATGGTTCGATACTTATAGACCCTATATTGGAGAAATAGTTCTAATGGGTAATGATGCAGCTTACAAGACTATTGAAATTGGAACCATTAAAATTAAAATGTTTGATGGTATGGTGAGAACTCTAACTGACGTACAACATGTCCCTGACCTCAAAAAGAATTTAATTTCTATAGGTACACTTGACTCTAACAATTTTACCTTCACAGCAACAAGTGGGGTCCTAAAAGTTGTTAAAGGGGCCATGCTTGTCATGAAGGGGAAGAGACAAGGAAACTTGTATACATTGTTGGGGAGTAAAGTTACAGGTGGAGCAGCTGTGACAACTCTTTTGGATCCGAGTACTAACGACATTACTCTATGGCATTTACGCCTTGGCCATATGAGTGAGAAAAGATTGTAGGAATTTCACAAACGCAATCTACTTGATAAAGTAAAAACTTGTAAACTTAATTTTTGCAAGTATTGCTTGTATGGTAAACAATGCAGGGTTAGCTTTAAAGCAAGACGTTATACAATCAAGGATGTGTTGGAGTACATAAACTCTAATGTGTGGGGACCCGTGACAACTCCATCCAAAGGTGGAGTACTTTATTTTGTCAAATTTATTGATGACTTCTCTAGGAAAGTATGGGTCTACTTCATGAAGCATAAAAGTAAAGTGTTTGAAATATTCAAGCAGTGGAGAGCAGAAGTTGAAAAAAAGACAGGAAAGTAAGTCAAGTACTTACAGATGAACAACAGGATGGAGTATAAACACCATAAGTTCAAAAAATTTTACAAGATGGAAAGGATCACTCGTCATTATACTACACCAGGGAGGCCACAACAAAATGGTGTAGCAAAAAGAATGAACAGGACCTTGTTAGAAAGAGCAAGGTGCATGAGAATACATGTAGGCTTGCCAAAATCATTTTGGGCTGAGGCTGTTAACATGGCATGCTATATTGCTCACAGGTCACCATCTTCGGCTATTTATGCCAAAGTCCATGAAGAGGTTTGGACAGGTAAACCAATTGATTATTCTAATTTGAGAATATTTGGTTATCTAACTTGTGTTCATGTTGTTGGCCCGAAAGGCAACTCAAAAGGAGGGGTGAATTGGGTTTTTCGAAGATTAATGACAATTAAGATTAATTAAAATTAATCTAATCAAAGTAACATAGATCAATCTATATATAAAGCAATGTAATTAAATGAAGAAAAGAAAACAGAGCAATAGAAATAACACAAAAAATTACCGAGGTTTAACCACAATCCATGGTCTACGTCTTCACCCCAAGATCCCCTTGAAGTTTTTCTCCACTATGTAATCTCCAATTACAAATGGATGTTGATTAACCAAGTGCTCAGCTTACTATATACACAAGAACTTTTTTCCAAGTTCTTTAGCCACCAAGTGGTTTTGTCCAAGATCCACTCAAACTTACAAGAGTTTTTCTTTCACAAGAGAACTCTCAAACTCTCACTTACAAGTGTATAAAGATATACAAATGATGTACAAACCCTCTAACAAGAGTGGATTAAACAATCAAAGCTCACAAAGTGAAGACAAAAAGAATGTTCAGAATTTTTCTGTTTGATTAGTCAGTGGATGTTTGTTTCTTATATTTCTTGTTGTATAAATGCAGTTGGAAGCTTGTATATAAACCCCTATATTGATTTCATCCCTTGGAGGTTATTGGGGCTCATTTAATGCACGTCCAGTCCGTTATAACGTTAGAAAAACTAGCCGTTATATTCCAAGGGTCGACTCTAGGCTTAATGGGTCGACTCATCTGGTCTGCATTTTACAGATGTTATCCACTGTCTCCAAGGGTCGACTCTTCATTTCCATGAGTCGACTCGTTGCTCGTTCTGTCTTCAGGTTATTTTGCTTCTGTCTTCATGGGCTGACTTTTCATTTCTATGAGTCATCTCTTTGCACAAAAATCTTGCTTTTGTCTTCATGAGTCGATTCTTTATATTCAAGGGTTGGTTCATTGATCATTTGGTCTTCAAGTTTTTGCTTCTATCTTCATGAGGCGACTCTTCATTTTCATGAGTCGGCTCATTGTCCAGAAATCTTCATTTTGCCTTCTAATGACCAAGTTCATCTTCAACAATATTATAAGATCTTCAAGGAGCCTTCTCTTTTAGGTATAATGATCAATCAAAGTCTTTAACTTAACAAGGTTATCTTCTATTCAATTTGAATTGAATCAATCATTTGATATTAATCTTTTCTTGACTTTCAAACTATCAGGGCTTTATCTTATCAATGGTGATCTCTTTTTCTTTGTTGCAAAGCTTCCCCTTTCATTGTAGAGCTTTCTCTTCCAATGCCAAACTTTCACTTTTATGTAGAGCATCAAAATGCTTCATTACTGATTTTTTCTCTTTGCTAAAAATTCTTCTTTTCTTCTTTGGAATCACCTCAATGAAACTTTTGTGAGCTTGATGAAGTTTCTTCATACATATTGTCTTCATTGATTATTTACAATTCAGAAGAATTCTTCACTTAGATTCCATGTAGAGATCATACAAACAAGATGAATTCTCTTCTTAAGCATTTTCCAATCATGTTGTCTTAAATTGATTTTTGCACACTAGATAAAGTCTTCTTTTGAACTTTTTCAATCTCTTCATAATCAAATCATCTTCAACTGACCTTTGCACACTCTGATGAAGTCTTCAATCCCTTTGAGTGCAATACAACTTCATTGAGTCTATGCATACTTGATGAAAGCCTTAGTTGAACACATTCTATCTCTTCGAATGCAAATCATTTGTTTGAAGTAGAAATAGGCGTCAATGCTCTGTTTGGTACATTACATAACTCTTGGAGTCTATTGCTTGATCCTGAGCTTATTATGCATTCACTTTGACATGTATTAGACTTACAGTTGAATTTTAAGTCTAAATAGTAAACTTTATTAATCTGCACACTAAGTAAATGCATTAGTAAAATAACACAAGGTTTAGTTATCATAAAAAACAACATAGGGATCAACCTTGAGTCAACACACGTTTAGGAACAGCAGTGGTCAAAGTTAGACCCAAAGTCAAAACAGTGCATATTTGTTGGTTATGAAAAAGACATAAAAGGGTATAAACTTTGGGATCCAGTTACACAGAAGGTTGTGATCAGCAGAGATGTCGTCTTCAATGAAACACACATGCTGAATTTAAATAAGTCTGAAGCTGATGAGGAAGTGGAAGTTCATGGAGAAAAATTATCAGTCCAGGTGAAGTTAGATGAAACACAATGGCCTAGTAGAGATGATGATGCACCAACATCTTCTTTAGAAGAAATATCTGATGATGAAAGGTAGCAAGAACCCATTACTATTGCTGATGGAAGAGAGAAAAGGACCCATAAAGCACCAGTCAGGTATGGCTTTGAAGACATGGTTTCTTTCGCATTAACTGTTGGTAGTGGAGATCCATCTTCTTTTTAGGAAGCAGTCAACAACAAAGAAAGTGAAAAGTGGATGATTGCAATGATGGATGAGATGGAGTCTTTACGAAAGAACAATACTTAGGAGCTTGTCAAAAAACCCAAGGGACGAAAGGTGATTGGTTGCAAATGGGTATATCGAAAAAAGGAACCTACATCGGAGAACGAAGGAGAAAAATTCAAGGCTCGGCTTGTAGCTAAAAGGTACAGGCAAGTTGAGAGAATTGACTATAACGAAATTTTTTCTCTTGTTGTAAAGCATTCTTCTATTTGTGTCATGTTAGCCAAGGTAGCAATGTTTGACCTTGAGTTGCAGCAGCTTGATGTCAAAACAGCATTCCTTCATAGGGAGTTGGAGGAGAAAATATTTATAAAGTAACCAGAAGGATTCAAGAAACAAGGTAAAGTGCATCAGGTATGTAATTTCAAAAGATCTTTTTACAGGTTAAAACAGTCTTCTAGACAATGGTACAAAAAGTTTGATTCCTATATGGTATATATTGGCTACATAAGGAGCAGTTATGATAGCTGCGTTTATTTTAAGATGCTTGGCAATGGTTCTTTTATTATTCTGATGCTTTATGTTGATGACATGTTAATTGCTTCAAATAACATGCATGAGTTAGATTTGTTGAAGTCTAGATTAAGAGAAGAATTTGACATGAAGGATCTTGGCGCTGCTAAAAAGATTCTTGGAATAAAAATCCGGAGAGACAGAGAAAAAGGCAAACTATGGGTGTCACAAAAGAAATATGTGAAGAAGGTGCAAGAGAGATTTAATATGAGAAATGCAAAACCGGTCAATACTCCTCTAGCTAACCACTTTAAATTATCTACTAGATCATGTCCTTATACAGATAATGAGGTGGAGGAAATGTCTCGAGTGTCGTACGCTAATACAATGGGAAGTTTAATATATGCCATGGTTTGTAGTCAGCCAGATATTTCACATGCAGTCAGTATTGTAAGTAAGTACATGGATAATCTGGGAAATGAGCACTGGAATACAATTAAATGGATATTCAGGTATTTGAGCAGTACGGTAGATTTTGATAGCTTGTATCAGAAACAAAATAAAACAGGATAGGTTGTGGGCTATGTAGATGCAGATTATGTAGGACATCTGGACATGCGGAGGTCTACTACAGGTTATATATTTACTCTTGCAGATGGGCCTATCAGTTAGAAAGCTATGCTTCAATCGACTCTTGCTTTATCCACAACTGAAGCGGAATATATGGCAACAGTGGAAGCTACCAAGGAGGCTTTGAGGTTGACAAGTTTGGTCAAGGAATTGGGGTTGAAGCAGGAAGGCTTGGAACTGTATTGTGACAGTCAAAGTGCCATTTATTTGGCAAAGAATCAAGTTTATTATACTAGGACAAAACACATCGATGTGAGATATCATGTAGTCAGAGGATGGGCAGAAGAAGGCAAGATAAATTTAAAAAAGATTCATACTGACAATAATGTAGCGGATATGTTAACAAAGCCAGTGACTATACAAAAGTTCAAGCACTGCTTGGACTTGATCAATCTTTCGCACTGTTAAAGATTAGAAGAATATCCCAGGGCATGGGGATGAGAATCTACATCTAGATGCGGACCTGAAGTTTCAGGTGGAGGCATGTGAATTTTTGCCAAGATAGAGAATTGTTGAGAGTGGCTGCAAATTCAACAGTTGTCGAAGTTATAGTAGTCAACAGCCGTCGTAGCTATAGTACCCATTTCTCCTATAAACAGCCAATGGATCTCCCATTTTCTAGACAGCAGCCAGATAAGAGAAAGTGAGGTTTTGTTTATTGGGTTTGAGAGGGTGAGTTAGGATAGGTGTACAAGGGTTGAAGGGCTTGGGTTTGGGTCATTAAACTTGAGTGTATGCTTGTATCATTGTTCTCAATTTTACATAATAGTATAGATCGGAGCACGCCCGGTGGACGTAGGCAATCTTGCCGAACCACGGTAAATATTAGTGTCAATTTCCTTTTGTATGCTTTGATTTCTTTTATTATTATTTTTCCTGTCATTTGTACTAACCAATTGCGGTGAAAATTTCAATAAGATGATCTTAATCACATATGAGAGAAAGAGAGAGAGAGAGTTCTTTCAGTTGCCATTCCATTCTGGTCAGGGAATTAAAACTCAGAATTTTCCTCAAATGTACATGTTTGTAATTTTGATGAAATTTAAATTTGGATTGAGTGTTCAATTAAAACAAATATTTGACAAAACTAATCTAATCTTTGAGAGAGAGTGTGTGTAATCTTTGCGAGTTTAATAAAATCTTTGAAACAAATATTTATCAAAATTTCAGATTCCTAATGGAAATTCAAATTTTACCTTAACTTGGTTATAAGGTCTTAGTTCCGATTAATTACAGGGTGTCAAGGGTTGCACTTCTAGCCAACCCCTTGCCTCATTGTACATAGCTTCTCTTAAAGCTATATGGGATGCAAAATGTGCTTTTAAGATGCCTAAGGGTGTACAAACATGTTTGGGACAAGTGCCAAGCAAAGCTCCAAGGGTTGCCCAAGAGTGCCCCACGGATGCCCAAGTGCCCAGCCAAGTGCTTAGCCAAGCAGCTAGGTTGGCCCGGGTTAACCTCACTTTGACTGAGAATGAGGGGCAGGATAACCTCACTTTGGCAGCCACGCGTGCCCAGACCGTGTGCCCATATGCATGCCCAGCTGCCTTGTCGCGTGCACACGTTAACCTCACCAGTGGCGAGGAAGAGGGGCGACTTAACCTCACTTCGCATGTGCCAGCCAGCCAAGCCACGCGCGCGCGCCATGCCCAGATTGGGGCCGGTTAACCTCACTTCGGCCTTGCCAGTGCGTGCCAGATTTACACACAGTGACACCTTTTGCGCAATTTTGGCATTCGCATAACTTTGTCGTCCGGAGGGCTTTTTGAGCAAGGTTTTTTTTGTTGGAAAGCTTTCAATGTAAACTTTGAAATGCACGAAAGCTTTTCCTTTATTTTGGCTTGTAGAATAAATGAGGGTCAATTATGACTCCTCGCACACACACTATGTTTCCTTGTGCAAAGTTGTAAATGGCTAAAAAAGCATATATAAGGGGGGAGAGCACGGTAAGCTCCGGACCACCTTGCTAGCTTTTATGCCCTACTTCTTAGACATTGTTTGCCTATTGTAATAGCATACTTTGATGCTTGTAATAGCTTGCAATTGTCAATAAAATGTCTCTTTTCGTTGCTATAAAGTTGTTGCTCGTTGCCTACATTGTTGCTAGCGTTGCCTACCTGTTGCCCACAGATTTTTAATTTTTGTGTTTGTCTTTGCATACAAACACGTGGGGTGTGCTTTGGCGGAGCTTGTCAAGCGTTGACAAGTGCCACACACGGCCGTTTGCCTATTCCGCAGGCCGGCGTGTGTCACAGGGCCATGCTATTTTATAAAGGAGTTCTAAGGAAATAGATGGGACAACTCGCCCTTTCATGGTTATAGGCGTTTTGTTCACATTGCACTAGTATCTTTTTTTTTTTTTTTTTTTGGCCACAAGATTATGAAAGATTTGGAAATTTCAGATTTTAAAATTAAAAAAAAGGGTATTTAGATGGAATTTTAGAGTATAAGTTCAACATGAAACTAGAATTAAACTATATAGCTCGGCTCTGAGAAAATGATGCTTGCTTGCACCATTTAATGTTGTATTCATAATTAAATCCTACTTAACAAGAGAACTAGTAAGCATGCTTCTTGTTAAAACTGTTGAATAAGTACAATATAGGTTTTGTACATACAATTTCACGTCCTGGTTTATGAGATTTTGGTTGCACAAAAAGAAGTTGGGATAAGCAATTCGGAAAATGCATTTATCAAATGCCTCTCACTATTTGTTGTAATTATATGTTAAATTAACGGCTCTTACACCGGCACTTGAGAACAGGAGATATTTGACATTCTATACCTTTTTCTTTATCAACAAAATGGGTATGGCTGGTAATTTTTCCTCTGCAGTACAAGTATCTGATCCTGTAAGTATTCCCAAAGAGGTAAAGTTTATTCTTGTTTGATGAGTAGCTACTTCCAGTTATTGTAAACATGAGGTGAAGATATACATTTCATCATATGGCTACAGCTATCGTCAATTTTTTGAACTATATAGTCCATGATATGCAAGTTCATTTGTTCCACTCTCTCCTCCCCCCCCCCCCCCCCCCCCCCCACACACACACACACACACACACACACCAGACTTTTAACTTGAATTTGTGTAGGGATCAATGCCACATGGGTGATCATAAAGTAAGTATCATGGACTATAATTTGCTACTTCGAAGTTGAGTACTATCCAAGAAAAATTGCAAAGTGATTGCTTTAGAAGTTGTGATTAGGATTTTTGCTTTTCACTTTTTTCTTTTCTTCGACATGTGGGTGCCTACAACATTAAGCTTTGTGAGGAAATCCACTTCCATTTCTGCTTTGTGAAACGAGTGCAGAGTATTTTTTAGAGTACCTTGAAATATTTGGGGGGCAAATAAAAAAGAAATTAACATTGTCTTTCTAAAACCCATTTTCACTTCTCATATGAATAGCACCATTAGCACCATTTTCCCAACACTACATTCTCACTTTTGGACAAATAACAAGAAGTTTGTAGTGTCAAATTATTTATCCTCGCTCTTTTGTGCAGTCATATCATAACGGTTATAATTATGGTAAAATGTAAATTCATCTTAAACAAGAAAAAAAAAAAAGGAAAAAAGGAAATGACAAATAATCCTACTTAACAAGGGATTACTTAAGTTTCTTTGCCATCATCAGTGACACCGGTGCTTTGTCTATCGCCTTTTTCTATCTTCATTTTGTAGATAAAAAATGTGAATGTACAAGTTTGCTTTATCAAGCCACTTTTCACATCACTTTGGTTAAAAAAAAAAAAAAAAAAAATTTCCTCCGGACAAAGTTAATCACATGACTGTAAATAATATTGATTTTTATTATTTAAAATATAAATAAATAAAGAGAATTACCAAACAAATAGAGTCCTTTCATGATTTTGATTCATCTACAACTATAAAGATGGGTGACCTTCCACACAATTACATATATCAAATAATAGAGAAAGCTATGACGGAATGAAGCCCTTAGTAACTTTCTCACCTAATCTTTCATTATCAAGGCAACTGTTCGTGATGAAATTCTTTCAATTTTTACCACGTTTGAAACTCAGATATTGAAGTCAATGTGTTTTTTGTGAAGCCATTCAATTTTATTCCTTCTTCTACTAAAATGAAAAAGATCTATTGTTTATTGAGAATAAGTTCTCAAGCTCTCAAATCAGTACAATACAATTTTGTTACCTTTGTTCGAATAGATTCTATCATTTAATTTGAAAACACGTTGTCAAGCTCTTAAGATAATATTCTCAAAGAGAAAAATCAAAGAATAATTCTTTTATGAATGAATATTACACATATTGTCCTCGTTTTATTTAAATTGCTAAATTTAATTTTACCACTATATATTTTTTGTTTTATTTTGTAAATAAGAAATTATTGTATACAAATTTTTGTCACCCCCAAGTGAGATAATCTTTTCCTCTCATCTCTATATGTTAGGGGCAAAGAAAAGTGTTGCTATATTCACTAGAAGAAACGACCATCCTTCCAAACTTGATGGAGACAAAAACAAGTCGTTACTTCTGTGGTTAAACAAATGTTTCACACACCATATATCAAACAAAGGTCGTATATCTTCAACTCCTAAAGTAACTTCGCAATCTATGCTTGCAAGGCTCATTAATTTTATTGATTTTTCTAATTATGAAGTCATATTGATTGGGTAGTGCAGTTGTCCTCTATTGAAGGACAAGTGGTAATGTTGTTGAGACTCTTGTGAAGTGTGATCAAGAACAACATACTCAACTTCAAAAACTTCTGCACAAGTTTGATAAAGGGGAAAATCAAGTCATGGCTCAACAAACTTGTCAGAATCTACTAAACCACGAGGAGTTCTTGATATCTCAACCAAATCGGAAGTTTCAAGTAAAAATCTTCAGATATTCTCCAATGGTTTGATTTGTGATGATCATTTAGTGAATTTCTTCAATTTAATTTTACACAGGGTCATACATGCGAAGGAGTTAATTGCTAAACAAACCAAAAAAATTATCAATTTGACAAAATTCCAATAGTTGTATAGAGATCTCTTGGTCAAGCAATTCATTCGTTCACAGAACTTGAACCCAATTTCATAAATAGTTGGGAGTAGATAAAGCATGAGTTTTCCAAATCGCTTCTAAGCACACGGTGTATTATAATGATAGCCAAAATAACAAAAAAATGAGCAATAGGAGGGTGATGCGAACCTCAAATCAACACGTGTTGAGATCCAATAACAATATCGGAATACTTGTTCAAAAAAGTTAAAAGTTAGATTTTGAGATAAATCCCGACGCAACACTTGTAATTGAAATGTGAACCGAAAGTATAGAATAACTAACCCCGACCCAATGATTATATGAAATCACGAACCGAAAGTATAAAATTTGAATGCCACAAGCAAGAATCCTTAATAAGTTCACAAGTTCTTTGAAGAACCAATAAAAGAAACAATACACGTGTTTTTTTTTTTTTATCTCAATTCAATGTCTCCTTCATTACAAAGAGTGCATGCTATTTATAGAATATGGTTGAGAAAAGGGGACTACAAATCAGCCCCTAATTGATGGGCAATCAGCCAATCAATTAGTTAACTCAAAAGACTACAAATCATCCAATTAACTTAGTCAAGTCAAAAGATTACTTAAAAGATTACAAATCAACTCTTAATTAATGGCAATCAACCAATCAATTAAAAGATTAGTCAAAAGACTACAATTCAACCCCTAATTAATGGCAATCAACCAATCAATTAGTCAAGTCAAAAGAGGACTAATCAGGCCCATCAATAGTTTGAATTAGATTTATTATGCTTTCATCTTCTTTTGGGCCAAGCTTGAAATACCCCATTTTAGAATCAGTCCAAATCTCATAAATCAACCCATTAATTGCTTCTTTGAACTTCTTGGATCTTGCTCTTGTAATAGGCTCAATTGGAACATGTAATGGATCCTTTAATAGTGTTTGTTGATTCTCATCATAGGGGAATTTTGAGTCTTGTTTGTAAGGATTAGTTATTTGAAACCTCTGCCATTGAGAGGTGCACCAAAGAAATGCATTGGAGCCTTCTCTATGTCTTGCTAAGAATTAAAACCAAAAACTTTTGAAGAGTTGGTCACACATGCTCATGACATAACCTTAGGATCTTAACCCATGGAAAGAAGACCCCTTTTGAGAAAACCTGTGAGTAGGGTTTCTTCAAGTGAATTCATCATTGTTAACACATCTTCTACAAAGTTATTGAACAGATCAAAGTCAAATTCGAAAAGATAGCATAAGCTTATCTTTGAAGAGTCTCATTGTTCTGCTGATTCAAATACATTGGTAGAAATCAAATTATGATGACACGGAAGGTGAAGCAACATTGTATGCAACTACAATGATTTTGAGCCTTTGGACTTCATAATGCCTTTGGTTGGACCGTTGGAGCTCATAATCAGATTACATAATAAAGCCATTAAGGCTCCCTAGAACTCTCGGGTAACTTCAAACGATCTGAAGGCAACTATTTATGATGAAACTTAAACAATTTTATCATTCTTTACCCTCAGAGTTTATATTCAAGAGTTTATTGTGAATATTTCAAGATTTATTTACTGATAGTATGACAAGTGCAGCTGGTCTGCCCCCACTGGACAGACCAGCTAAGCCCAGGCTGTATCCCCAGACCAATGCCCTCGAGCTACCTTCCTGACCAAGTCTGCTAACAGACTCGAATGGGCAGAGCCCCAGCACCAGGTACTGTCATCAAGGCACACCGAGATTCTCGCTTGAAGATCAGCCCCCACGATCCCATGATTAGGATGGTTTCGTCCACGACTGGGGGCATGGTTCATAAAGCCCAACGTGAGGGCATGACACTCCCCCACGATCCTTAGTGCGCAATTTGAGGGCACGATTGGCTCTCCCATTAATGTGCCCACAATCCGATCCACACTCCTGGCCAACATTTCTATAAAAAGGGTAGTCATCATCTCCAATGAAGGTACGAAACACATAAACTTTTGAGCATTGTTACTCAGCCCATTTATCTCTAGTCTAACTTTGGCATCGGAGTGTCTTTGGCAGGCACCACACCAGTGTCCCAAGCAGGATGATTCATCACTCCAACCATTTGCATCAAAGGTCGGGAAGGACGTACAAATTAACTGCATCATCAATTGGTGCCATCTGTGGGAACGTCACTTTGGTTATTTCATGGTCTTGACTCGATCCGATGCTACATCAATCAGGCTAGATGAAACAATAAAGGAGCAAAGCACTGTAAGGATCACTGCCTTGGAGCAGCAGATCATTGAGATGATGGCCTCCATGAACCAGCTCCAAGCCTAGAATCAGGAGTTGGAGAGGAGATTGCCCCCGCCACCAATGGCACTGGCGGTGGTGGACCCTCCGCCGCTAAAGGACCCGCAAATGCCTATAAACCAGCCGCCAGCAAGGAACTAGGAAGGCAACGCCGATGAAGGGGCTAAGGACCCTGTGTTTCCTATGGAAAACCCCCCTCTGAGAGGGGCTGGAACCCATGCCGACAAAGCCCAAAGCCACATCGCCCAATCCAAGGTGGTGACAGTGGTGCTTCTGGAGTACATTGGCAAAACTCGCCCAGTGTGGGACAATCAGTTAAAGGAGATGCAGGCTCAACTGGCTGGAATGATTGCCACTGTAAAAGAGAAAGGCCTTAGCACGGTAGAAGAGCTGGTGAACAGGACAGACACGCCTTTCACGCCAGGAGTAATGAGGATGCCCTTACCCCTAAAATTCAATATACCCACGTTGGAGTCCTTTGATGGCACAAAAGACCCCCTAGACCACCGTGAGACGTATAAAGCCCTGATGGATCTCCAGGTAGTCCTTGATGAAATTATGTGTAGAGCATTTCCTACCACCCTTAAAGGCCCAGCCCGATTTGGTTCCACAGGCTTTCCCCTGGGACGATCAACAAATTTGTGGACTTGAGCAAGTTGTTTGTTAGCCACTATATCAGAGGGTAGAGGCAGAGGAGGCCCTCCACTTCCTTGTTCAACACTAAACAATGCGAGAAGGAGACTTTGCGTGAGTTTGTCACTCACTTCAACCAGGAGACTCTCTACGTGGATGACCTAGATCAGAAGGTGGCAGTAGCAGCTTTCATTGCAGGCGTCAGAACCCCCAAGTTCCTATTCTTCCTGGCCAAGGAGGCGTCTAAGACCATGGCTGCGCTAATGCTCCGAGCGCAGAAACACTTGAACGCAGAGGACACCCTCAAAGCTAGGGAAGACCTAGAGAGTGCAACTCCCAGCCTAGACAAGAAGAGGACGGCTGAGGAGAAGAAGGATGACAGAGCAGCAAAAGCCCTTAGCCTAGCTGAGCAGAAGCCCAAGGCAGAGAGTGATAGGACCAAGCCACCCAGATACAACCAGCACTTCATCCCCCTAAATACGCCTTGGATCAAGTGCTCTACAAGATCAAAGGGGATCCAGCGTTGAGATGGCCAGGGCGAATGAGGTCCCCCCCAAAGAAGAGGCCAACCAACAAGTGGTGTCGATTCCACCTGGACCATGGCCACGATACGGAGGACTATTACGACCTTAAGCAACAAATGGAGAACTTGACCAAGCAAGGAAGGTTGGGCAGATACATAGCAGGAGGGAGGCACGATAAGAGGCGAGATCAGCCCCTAAGGCAGGCTGAACGAAGAAGTCATGAGAGGGAAAAGCAGAATCAACAACCCATGGGAGAAATAAGGGTCATCTCTGGAGGGTTCGCAGGCTGTGGTGAATCTTCATCTGCCAGGAAAAGGCACGCTGGGGAGGGCCGGAGCCAGAGGGAAGTCATGTTCATAGATCGATCAGCCAAAAAGTTTAGGGCAGAGCATAACCCTATCACATTCACTAATGGAGAGGCTGATACTATGTGTCAACCTCACGACGACCCCATGGTCATATCAGAAGTAGTGTCCAACTTCTTGATACGAAGGGTCCTTGTGGACAGTGGTAGCTCGGCAGACATCCTCTTTCTAAAGGCCTTCGAACAGTTGAAGGTTGGCATGGAAAAGTTACAATCGGTTAACTCCCCCCTGGTCAGTTTCACTGGCGACAGAGTTACCCCTTTGGGTTCCATAGCTCTGCCAATAACGCTAGGGACCGCACCCTAACAAGCCACCAAGATGATGACATTCTTAGTAGTGGATTGCCCTTCGGCCTACAATATCATTGTGGGCAAAACAGCCCTCAATGAGTTCAAGGCTATACCATCCACCTACCACTTGAAGGTCAAGTTCCCCACATCCCAAGGAGTTGGGGAAGCCAAGGGTGACTAATAGACTGCCAGAGAGTGTTATATGGCATCCCTCAGAGGGGAGACCAAGGACGCCATGCTGATTGAAGAGCTGGAGGTTCGAGACAAGGAGGAGATCAAGAGGGGAGAGCAGGTAAAAGAGCTCGAGGAGGTGGTGGTCGGAGAGCAAGACCAAACCAGAGTAGTAAAAATCGGGACAACAGCCCCAGAGAAATTCAAGGAGGGATTAAGGTCTTTCCTCAAGCAAAACGCCGTTGTTTTTGCCTAGTCTCATGAGGATATGCTAGGCATCAATACTCGAGTCATTGCCCATCATCTAAATATAGACCCAACGGCAAAATCAGACAGGTAGAAAAGGAGGACCTTCGTCCCAGAACGCAACGAGGCAATAGCTGAGGAAGTTGAGAAATTGACCAGAGCTGGCTTCATAAAGGAGGCCCAGTATCCCACTTGGTTATCCAATGTGGTCATGGTCAAGAAGGCAAATGGGAAGTGGATGATGTGCATGGATTTCATAGATCTGAACAAGGCATGTCCGAAGGATAGCTTCCCCTTACTCATAATAGATTAACTGGTGGATTCAACGGCCAGGTATGAGATGCTAACCTTCATGGATGTTTTCTTAGGTTACAACCAAATAAATATGGCAGAGTACAACCAGGAGCACACGACGTTTGTGACAAACAGAGGCATGTACTGCTATAGAGTGATGCCCTTTGGCTTGAAGAACGCTAGAGTAACTTACCAGAGGCTTGTCAACCGCATGTTCAACACTCAGATTGGCAGAAACATGGAAGTCTACGTCGATGACATGCTGGTAAAAAGCAAGCAAGCCACCAACCACCTGACAGATCTGGAAGAGACATTCAAGAACCTATGAACTTATAAAATGAAGTTGAACCCTGCCAAATGCGCCTTTGGGGTAGCATCTGGTAAATTCCTGGGGTTTATAGTTTCCAACTAGGGGATAGAAGCTAACCCCAAAAAAATCAGAGCATTACTAGACATGCAGTCCCCAACGTCCACCAAGGAAGTCCAAAGATTGGCAGGTAGAGTGGCAGAACTGAATAGATTTATCTCCAATCAATAGATAAGTGCCTTCCTTTCTTTAAAATTTTACGTAAAGCTTTTGAGTGGACCCCCAAATCTGAACAGGCCTTCCAGCAACTCAAAGAATACCTGAATTCAATACCATTACTAAGCCAGACCATTGAAGGTGAAGAATTTTATCTTTAGCTCGCAGTATCGGACACAGCAGTGAGCTCCGGCCTGGTCAGACAAGAGGAAGGAGTTCAGAAGCCTGTTTATTACATAAGTAGAGCCCTGAGGGGCACCGAGGAGCGGTATCCCAAAATGGAGCTGCTGACACTCGCCCTCGTGACTTTAGCATATAGGGTGAGGCCATACTTCCAAGCGCACACCATAGTTGTTCTGACAGACTAGCAGTTGAAGAAGACCCTCCACATGTCGGAGACCTCAGAGACTTGTCAAATGGTCCATAGAACTCAGCTAGTTCGACATTCACTATAGACCAAGACTGGAAATCAAGGGGCAGGCTGTAGCAAATTTTATCGCCGAATTCACTCACCCAACAACCCACCTGGCTGACGACTCTCTAGAGCCCCAATAGGTCCTCAATGTTGATTGCTCCTCCACTGACAGAGCAAGTGGGGCCGGGGTCGTCCTTGTTACACTTAAAGGGCACAAACTTGAATACGTTGTCAAATTTAAGTTCCCCGCCTCCAACAATGAAGCTAAATACGAAGCCTTAATAGCTAGCCTTAGAATGGCTTTGGCGATTGGGGGTAGAGCATATCCTGGTACGTAGCGACTCTTAACTTGTAGTAGAACAGGTCCAAGGCGAATATGAGGCCAGGGGAGAAAAGATGCAATAGTATTGCAAGATGGCCAAGAACCTGGCCAGAAAATTCTCCAAAATACTATTAGAAAGAGTGCCAAGATTGCAAAACGAGGAGCAGATCGGCTAGCTAGGATAGCCTCATCCCAAAAGAACGACCCAGGAGTCCCCATGGAGGTGCTAGATTCGTCAAGCATTTAGAGCCCAAAAATACACCAAGTAGAACAAGAAGTGGAGTGGGCAATGCCAATCATAAACTACTTGGAGCAAGGGTCCTTACCAGAGGACAACGTTGAGGCCAGAAGGATTTAGTACCGAACCAGCAGGTACGCCCTTATCAACGGCATCTTATACAAAAGGGGGCACACCCTGCCCTAGCTAAGGTGTGCAGGAAAAGCAGGCGCTAATTATATTATGAGAGAGGTGCACGAAGGGGTCTGCGACAACCACTCAAGAGGGAGAGCTTTGGCCAAGAAGATACTCAAGGCAGCCTACTACTGGCCCATGATGGAGAAGGATGCCCAAGACTTCGTAAGGAAGTGTGACAAGTGCTAAAGGTTTTCCAACGTCCCAAGACAACTGCCCCAGGAGCTGACGCCAATCCAAAGCCCTTGGCCTTTCGCCCAATGGGCGATTGACATCGTGAAGGCTTTGCCTTTGGGAAAAGGCCAGACTAAATTTGCAGTAGTGGCAGTCGACTACTTCACCAAGTGGGCAGAAGCTGAAGCGGTCGCCACCATCACTGTGCAAAAAATGAAGAATTTCCTATAGAAGAACATTATATGTAGGTTCGGAATCCCCAAAGTGATTATCACAGATAACGGGAAATAGTTCAAGGGCAGCCAGTTCGGACAGATGTGTTGAAACCTCCAAATCAGCCATTACTTCTCTTCTCCAGAGCATCCCTAAGCCAACGGCTAGGTTGCAGTCACCAACAGGACCCTGTTCAACATTATCAAGGCGAAGTTGGAGAAAGCGAAGGGCTTATGGACAGAGGAGCGTCCCAACATCTTGTACACTTACAGAACAACCGAAAGGGTGGCAACAGGGCACACCCTTTTCCCTAACGTTTGGGGCAGAAGTAGTCATCCCGGTGGAGATAGGTCTGCATAGCCCCAGGGTTGAACACTTCGAGCCGGAGGCTAACAACGAAGCTCTGGAGGTGAGCCTAGAACTACTTGAAGGAAGAAGATTGCAAAAAACTATGGAAGTAGCAGCCTATCAACAGAGGATGCGCAGATATCATGATGCTAGAGTGAAGCCTAGGGCATTTAAAGCAGGAGATCTGGTCCTCAAGAAAGTTAATCAGCCCACCAGGAAGCTCAGTGACAGCAAACTTGGGCCAAATTGGGAGGGGCCATATAGAGTTAAGGGATTTTCCTGAAAAGGACCTACTGGCTAACCAGAATGGACAACAAGGACCTCCCCAACCCTTGGCAAGCTGAGCACTTGAGGAAGTATTATGTATGATGTAACCAGCATGCATTAATGAAATTCTCTCTCTTTGAGGCCCTCAAATGGTCGTCTACTTGCGTGGCTCATGAAGCACAAGGCTACTAAGCCCAACTGGTCAGTCCCCAAGGCTGACCAGATAAGCCGAAAGGCTACAAGGCTACTAAGCCCAACTAGTCAGTCCCCATCGATGACCAGACCAGCCGAAAGGCCATCAGGCTACAAAGCCCAACTAGTCAGTCCCCAAGACTGACCGAACAAGTCAAAAGGCCATAAGGCTACTAAGCCCAACTAGTCAATCCCCAAGGCTGACCAGACCAATTGAAAGGCCACAAGGCTATCAAAGCTCAACTAGTCAGTCCCCAAGACTGGCCAGATAAGCTGAAAGGCCATAAGGCTACTACGCCTAATTGGTTAGTCCCCAAGACTGGCCAAACAAGCCGAAAGGCCACAAGGCTACTAAGCTTAACTGGTTTGTCCCCAAGACTGACCAGACAAGCCGAAAGGCCACAAGGCTGCCAAGCCCAATTGGTCAGTCCCCAAGACTTACCAAATAAGTCAAAAGGCCACAAAGCTAAGCCCACCTGGTCAATCCACAAGACTGACCAGAACAGCCAAATGATCATAAGGCTACCAAGCCTACTTGGTTAGTCCCTATGGATGACCAGACCAGCCGAAAGGCCACAAGGCTACTAAGCCCAACTGGTCAGTCCTCATTGATGACCAGACCAGCTGAAAGGTCACAAGGCTACTAAGCCCAACTAGTCAGTCCCTAAGATTGACCGAACAAGCCGAAAAGCCACAAGGCTACTAAGCCCAAGTGGTCAGTCTCCAAGGCTAACCAAACCAACTAAAAGGCCACAAGGCTATCTAAGCCCAATTGGTCAGTCCCTAAAATTAGCTAGACAAGCCGAAAGGCCACAAGGCTACTAAGCCCAACTGGTTAGTCCCCAAGACTGGCCAGACAAGCTGAAAGGCCATAAGGCTACTAAGCCTAACTGGGCCGTCCCCAAGACTGATCAGACAAGCCGAAAGGCCATAAGGCTACCAAGCTCAACTGGTCAGCCCCCCGAGACTTACCAAATAAGCCAAAAGGCCACAAAGCTAAGCCCACCTCATCAGTCCACGAGACTAACCAGAATAGCCAATTGATCATAAGGCTACCAAGCCCACTCGATCAGTCCCATGGACTTACAGGTCAAGTTGAAAAAGGCAATCACAAAGGCATTTAAATAAAAAGACATAGACCACGGATAAGAGGCAAAAAGGCATTTTTATTAATTGAAGACAATTACAAAGGTAGTAAAAAAAAAAAGAAAAAAAAATCTACTACAAGAGCTTGGGTCTTTTGAAAAGCTCAGGATTGGGTGTCGTCCTCTTCTTTTGCTGCAGGGGTCTGGTCTTCCCCACCAGACACTTGGGAGGTGGTGTCATCAGATGGCTTCAGGGCAGAGAAATCCAGGTTTGGAAAGAGCTTCTTTGCCGCAACCTTAGCGTCGACGAAACCCTCCATGTAAGCCTCGCCGACCTCATCCTGGAAGGTCGCCCCAACTTTAAACTCCTCCATAGCCCTCTCCTGAGCAGATCTGAGCTGCCCCTCTAGCTCAGTTACCCTCAAGGCCAAAGAATCTTTGACTGCCTCAAAGGCCTAGGCATCAAAGGTCAACGCCTCAATCTTTTTCTTAAGTTTCACCTATTCGTCCAAGACAGCAGTCCTCTCTACCTCAGCAACTGCTTTGGATTCCTCGGTGTCTTTGACCTTTTTCTCCAAACCGCTGATCGTCTCGGTCAAGGGCTCAATGACCTGATCTTTCTTGGCACTCTCAATCGTTTTCGACTTCAGGCGGGTTGAGAGGCAGAGCGCCTTGACATGCAACTGCAAAAGAGTCCAAAGATTAGTACCAAGGCAGAGCAGTTATGAAGAAAGGGGGAAAAATATCCAGGAGTCTCACCTTGAGAGCATCGTGATTCATGTTCTTAGTCAGTTGGGCATTGGACCACTCGAGGAAGGGGGCAACGTCCTTTAAGCGGATGAACTTCTACATTCTCTCCCAGGCAGCTTAGATATCCTCCACTATAAGGGACTCACCCTGTTGGCCCGATGGCAACTGACCCGGTGTCGCGGTTGTAGGCGACAACATACTTGCCTCAAGCCTGGAGGCCTGGCCAGGGAACCTGAGTGGCAGAAGGAGCCTTGGCTCCCTTTAGTGGGCTGGTTGTTGCAGGACCACTGTCAAAAGGGGGCTCAGCTGTATTCCCCCCAGAGCTTGGTCGTGGGCGTTTGCTGGGTCGCTCCCCAGTAGCCTTCGCCCTCTCCATCTCCTCAAACTTCTTCTTGGCAGAGGACCCCATGCTCCTCTTATCAAAGCCCATGTTAGATTCTTGTCCTGCAAAACACACAAGGCAGGGATCAATGCACTTGCATTAAAAAGCAGCTGCAATAGACATACCAGACTCACTCCTCTCAGCGCGAAGGGCTTCGATGGAAGGGTCTGAACCTAAGAGGTGGGCAACCAAACTCTCACCAGCTACAAGGGGCGCCCAGTGCTTGACTGGGTGCTCCCTCACCTTCGCTACCCGATCTTCCTTTGACTTGTCCTCCAGCACAGGAAGGCGTGCTGAGCAAAAGAAAAACAGATGATGGTCAGGCCACTGCCTTAAGTACATTCTAAGTATGAAAACACAAAAAGCACTTACCTTTCCTACCTAGTCTACCCCATTGTCTGGGTATGCTAGCGGTCTGGTCAATCACATCCTCCCAATGGGCAATCTCCATACCCTCGCCATAAACGAAGAAGCACTTCTCCTTCCAGCGCTTATGGGAGACTGGAGATTAGTTATCATTGCAAGCTGACCATCCCAAGCTGAGAAGTAATACCAGCCTGAGCTCTCGCTCTCCATTACTTTATAACAAAAAAAGAAGTCTTCAGGGGTTAAGAGTTCCTCCCTGTTGGTAGCAGCCTGCCACAAGGCTGCACAACCCACCAGTATACGCCACAAGTTGGGCATGAGTTACCCGGGAGCTAGCCTAGCCCTACTTAAGACTCCCCTAATGGGAGGAGTAATGGGAAACCTCAGCGCCCCGGTCAGTGAACTCTTGTACACCGTAATCCTCCCAGGGCGAGGAAAGCACGCTCTGTCCTCGCTCCTAGGAACTCTATAGCTCATAGAGGCTGGGAATTGGTAGGTAGACCAGAGCTTCCTCACCTTCGCCCCGTCTAAGATGGAGGCTATGTGCCTTGCCTCGTACCTACAATCTGGGGTAGAAGGCGATCCAAATCCCTCTTCAGCCCCAGCCATGGGAGCGCCCTCAAAGGCGTCCACAATGGCCACAGAGCTTTTTGCCCTCACTAACCTCTCCTCTTGGGTGACATCCTCAATGTTAGCCCCAGAGCAATTCACGAAGGCACTCGAAGCCTCGTCTGGCCTAACTCTATCTAAATCCATCATGGATGTGCGTTCATAACCCGATGATATGGCGATTGGTTGGGGGTTCATGACCCTAGGATCCTCTATTTCACGCAAGGTCTCGAAGGCAGATGTGGAGGCCTCTAAAACGGCCCAATACACAGATTTGACGAAGGATGGGTTGCCTACAAACCCTAGAGGGTACGAGGCCCTAACTCTCCACTCGTAGTACCAGATGGCTTTCTGTAGAAGTTAGAACATAAACCTGCACACCCGAAAATACCTTGATGAGTATAGAAGTTGAAGGGAAGGTTTGGAGTTACTTCGAACAATCAACAATGGTGGAAGAAGGGCATAAGAAGGTGAGAGAGACCACTCGCTGAATAACTCGAAAAAGAAGTGCAAAACAGAGGGCCCTTCGGCGAACCGCCAAGGCCTTATAGACCCCCCTTTTCAAAATCAACGGCATAGATCTGCCCACGGCTTCTGGATCGAACGGCCAGCAATGGTAATGTCCCATCAATATACGGGGGCCAACCCCGTTAGGCCGCATGGCATAGACACCAAGGGTCGCGTCAATTCGACAGGCGTAGTAATCATGACAGTTTATGGCATCATAAATGCACCTCAGGGGCGGCGCCCAGCAGCTCCTTGAAATTCCCACCAGCAGGCCAGAGTTACCAAGGGAATTAGGGGTATCTAATAGTGTGACAAGTGCAGCTGGTCTACCCCCACTGGACAAACCAAGTAAGCCCAAGTTGTATCCCCAAACCAATGCCCTCAAGCTACCCTCCTGACCAGGTCTGCTAACAGACTCGAATGGGTAGAGCCCCAGCACTAAGTATTGTCATCAAGGCACACCGAGATTCTCGCCTGAAGATCAGCCCCCACGATCCCACGATTAGGACGGTTTCGTCTACAACTGGGGGCATAGTTCATGAAGCCCAACGTGAGGGCATGGCACTCCCCAACGATCCCTGGTGTGCAATTTGAGGGCACGATTGGCTCTCCTATTAATGTGCCCACAATCCAATCCACACTCCCGGCCAACATTTCTATAAAAAGGGCAGTCATCATATTCAATGAAGGTACGAAACACATGAACTCTTGAGCAATGTTACTCTGCCCATTTATCTCTAACTTAACTTTGACATCGGAGTGTCTTTGGTAGGCACCACACCGGTGTCTCAAGCATGAGGATTCATCACTTTAACTATTTGCATCAGAGGTCGAGAAGGACGTACAAATTAACTGCATCATCATTTACTATTTTAACCAAATTGAAGAAGAAATGCAGATTGATTTGAGAATAAGTTGTCTAGCTCCCAAGTCAAAACAAAACAAATTCATCATCCTATTTACAAGAGTTAGAGAGGATTTCACCCTTCGATTCAGGAACACATTATCAAGCCCTTAAGTCAATGTTTTTAAAAAGAAAAATAAGATGATAATTCCTTTATGAAAGAATACTCTATAGATTATTCTGTGACTATTTTTTTTTTTTTTTTTTTTTTTGTCTTTGTTTTGCAAACAAGAAATTTGTATTTCCATCATAAAATTTTACTATCATTTTACTCTTTCGGCAAAACTAGTATAAAACTAAAAGAAACGGTAAAACAAAAAGATGAGACAACTAAATAATTAGGGGTAGAAAAACTCATTCACTCGTGCAAAATCCACTCACTAATGAATTAGTATGAATTAATGCATGAAATAAGATGTACTTTTATAAACAACTTAGCTATATAGGTATATTTACATTTTTGTCATATTGTTAATTGATTTTATTTATATTTTTATAATCTTTTTTTTTTTTTTGATTAATTTGTATAACAATTTGAAGCATTCCTTTCCAATTCGGATTATTAACTACGAATGACACGTCTGGTTGAAAAGGTAAACAAATAAAGCACGAGATTTTGCCTTTAAACCAAAGAATCTGAACAAGAAAACGAGATTTCCAAACAACATTATTATTGGTGGGCTCAAGCCGTATTTTAAAAGAACAAAGGGTGGTAACAGTTTGACTCAGATAATTGATGACCAGCCTAAAACAATCAATCACTTTATCTTTATAAAATAGGGCTAGTGGTGGAGAGAATGATTAGTAACCCAATCTTTAGTGTATACATACATATATATATATATATATATAATCATATGTATGATGTATGAATGTATCAGTGATAAAATAAAATAAAATAAAATAAATAAATAAAAGGCAGTTGCCAAAAAGTTTAGTAAGAATCTAAAGATGACAAAGTTGAAAAAGAAAGCGTTATAGTAAACACAGAAGAGGAGGTTTGCCTTCTCTTATTTCCAAAGTGCTTCACAGATTCACCACAGCTTTTACTATTTTTATTTCCAAGGTAAAACTATCTTTGCTTTTTCTCTTTTTGTTCGAGAGTGCTTGACAGGTATATATATATATATATATATATTTGCTCCTTTTAAGTCTATAGGAAAAGTGATGTTTAAAAGCAAAAGGAAATATAGTTTGGAATAATGCCGAAGTTTATGTGAGTTAACTCTTCTAATCGGTCCAATTAGCCAGCTGCGAGCAAATCTTCATCGAATTTTTTAAATTTAAATAGTCAAAATTTTAAATTATAATTTGAATCAATAATTAGTTGTTATATGTATTGTTTTAGTATTAAAATTTTTTATAATTAAGTAAAAAAGAGTTAATGTGATTATTATGTTTCTTTTATTTAGTTCTGGTACTATAAATTTAGTTTTTAAGATATTTTAACTAATTAGGAAATGACACTCTCACTCTTGCCTTCGCAATCGCTCTGGCTCCCGCATTGCGAATCAGTTAGTTAGGTTGTGAGGCTTGAAGCTAAAACCATTGATCCCGCAGGGTTCAACTTCTTACCTGGACTAGCCCCTGCAAGGGTGGGGCGCGATCACATTGTCCATCAAAGAAAGATTGCTCAACCGAGAGTTTAGCCTCCAGTGACCAATGGGACTAAAATTAACCGCATTGTGCTATGTACCCTATGGCCAGCCTTAAAACAGGCCAACAAATCATGCCCTTGAAATGTCAGCTTGACTACATAAAGCTAACAAACCATAGCAAATCAGATAATTAGCGGGATGTAAAATTTAGGTAACTCTAATGATATATTTGAATCATGAGTTTTTAAAATAAAACAGAAGTGAAATTAATTATCCATATTCATTTTTATGAGTACTCAAATAAAAATAATAATTTCTTTTAACAAATGCCAAATTCATTTTTTTTTTTAGTTTTGCGATCATAAATATCCTGACCAACTTATACGCATTTTGATTAATTCCCGCTCAGCTTAAATATGATAATACGCATCTTGATTAATTCCCGCTCAGCTTAAATATAATAAATCTCTCAGTAATCTGATCCAAAGAACATGAATTTACAACTCTGTACCTAATTGAACTTACTACTCAAACAAAAAAATAATTTCTTTTAACAGATGCCTATTTACTTTTTTTTAATTGTGCAGTTATAGATGTCCTAACTTGCTTATACGCATTCCGCTCACTTTAAATATAATAAATCTCTCGTACGAATTTACAACTCTGTACTTATTTGGACTCATTACCCCTATCTCCACTACACCACCCCCTCAAGGTTAATACCTATTCATTTTCTTCGTTCCTAACCCAACCAAATGTAATCATAAAATGAAAAAAATGAACAAAAACCTTATTTTACTATTTATATGTGTATATATATATATACTTAAGTCATTTCTTTTTCCTTTTGCTCCACAACTATCCAAACATAGTGTAAATTTTATACTAACGAAAAACAAGGTACGGCATTTTACCTGTTTTTTTGTTTCTGGTCTTTCCCCGTTCATTTCGCAATTGGGGGATGCAAGTACATGATCCAGCAAGTACGCCGAAATATATAAACAAATTTCTATCAGATTTGAAAATATACAAATGCAAAAACAGACCTTGCTCCTCGACAACGTAAACTCCAATGGACAAGAAAATTCTCGCTTAGAGAATTCTAAAAAACAAGTTAAATAACAAACCATATCAGGTAAAGCCAAAAACACAGAGCACCGTGACAAAAAAGAACCTAAACCAGGCCGATGAAAGAACAGACAAAATTAAAAAATAATCATTAATTAACAGAAACATCAACCTCCACAGAGAGAGAGAGAAAGAGAGAGAGAGAGAGAGTATGACAACAAAAAAATTTCCACAAATTTTACACGCAAAGAGCATTAGACAATGGTAACAAAGTTTCGTTGTCCACATTCCACACATTTCCACCCCTTCTATACATCTCAAAATGTCTTTCTCCATCCATGCCTATCCAAAATGTTTCCATAAGATATTCAATACAACCAAACCAAAACCCAGAAAAAATCCCAAAGAAATATATAAATAAAATCCCCCAAGACTTTAAATTTTTAAAATTAAAATTAATTTCAACCAATAAGGGAAAAAAAACAACTTTATAAAATAGCAAAGGATTTTGCATTTCAATGGCTTCCTAAGTGATGGAATTTGAAACCCCAGCAAAGCCAAAGCTAATTCAAGCTCAATCAGAGGGCTTGGGTCTTGGATCTGTAGAGCAGCTTCTTCTTCTTAGAGGTCTGGTTATCAAATGCGAGCACTACTTCGCCAGGCTCGCTGATTTTGAAGCTACCACGGATCACTGTTTCATCAGCCGGCATGATCTTCCTCGACTTCTGTATGATCACAGTGTATGCGCCCTCGGCACTGGGTACAAATTCAGTTCCATAGCTCACTTCCCAGCCAACCACTCTGACCTCCCAAACCAAAGTGCCGGCCTGCAAACCCAAGAACCCCCAACATTACAATTGGCAACACAAGTATCTAATCGAAACCCAGTAAAATTGAAAGCTCATTAACACTGATATATTCATTAAAATCAGAAAGGCATGCCCACCTCAGAAACAGGGAATTCAACAGTGTGTTTGCTAGCTGGCTTGATAATCTCCTCTGTAACAGGGTCAGCAGTGGTGAATTCTTGCTCACCCTCCCTGCTGAGTCCACCATACTGAACTGGTAGTTTCTCAGGTGCTATGTATCTGAGAAGAATTCACAACACCATCCAAACACCCACCAAAATAGTGTGTTAGACATCATCTAAACACCCCCCCAAGACACATTAGACAAAAGAATTTACTAACTTGAAGAGGGTTTCAGCAGATTTGGAAGGGCCTGCAAATACAAACTTGCTCTTGGTCCTCTGGGTGAAGAAAGGACTGATCATCCTATAGAAGGCCAAGTACCACCATGGAACATTGATAAACACCTTTAAAGCGACATAAACAGAAGTCCAATTAATACCAAAAGGACCAAAACAACCAATAATAAATACATGAAAAGCACCAGCATGGAACATTGATTAATACCTTTGCATCACCAGCAAAGCAAGAAAACAGATCAATACCAACGCAACAAAAACATGGATCTGTACGAGCATTCAAAGTACTAGAATGGAACATTGATTAACTACCTTTTGTGTATACACACACACACACACACACACACACTAAGAAATATACATACATGACATATATATTCGTCCACACATGCATACATAATTACGCAGTTATTTCTGTGAACAGCAATTGTTATGGGTGTGGGCATGATGATTCAAACCTGTTTGGCGACAAACTCGGGGTAATTATCCTGAAGCAATTGGAGGGCCTGGTTGGTGGCCTGTCGAAGTTCCCTCTTGAAGGGCCCAGGTGAATTCTTGAGATCGTTAACCTGAACAAGGGTGCATATGCCATCGGGGCTAAAATCAAGCTTCCTAATGCTCTTCTCCAAGAACTGAATCCGCCATCGGAGGAACTTCTGGCACTTCTCTTCATCAGCAAATGTGCTCTGATACAGCTCCTTGTTCTGGAACTCGCCGAATGCGTTGTAGCATACTGGGTGGCCTTCTTTGTCAAATCCGAGCATGAACACGACCTTGTCGAGCTCGTTGGTCCCGAGGTCTTCTTCAAGGAGCGACTCGATTCCGAACTCTTTTCGCCAGAGGACGGTGTTCTTAAGCATGGCAAAGGCTTCTTTAACCTTGAAGTCCCTGGCTCTCAGGAATTTGAGGAGTATAACGTCGCTTCTCTCGTCGGCCAGAAGGGGAATTCCCCAGATCGAGACCTCCTCCGGCGGAGGCCGAGGAAGAGTGGGGGCTTCTCGTTCTTCTTTCGGCTCTGCCGGAGGAGCCTCCGTGGCTGGGGCGGGTTCCTCTGTTGCCGGAGCCGGAGCCGGAGCCGGAGCCGGAGCCGGAGCAGGAGCAGATACGGAAACGATTGTTTCTTCAATTGCTTCGACAGTCTTTGCACCATCATCATCGACGGCGGCTGTAACTTTTTCAACCACTTCAGCAACAACCACAGGCTCGGATGTCTCGGCCGCCGATGTTGGAGGAGGGGAAGCCTTCTCTTCTTCCTTGGTTTCAGCAGGTGGCGCCACGGCCTCAGGCTCCAGCTTCGTAGGCTCTTCCGCCGCCGCCGGCGATGGTGGCACATCAGCAGCAGGAGCAGGAGTCTCAGCAGGGACTTCTGTTTTTTCATCGGGTTTCGTCTCTTCTTCGATAGCGGGTGCAGGGGTTTTCTCCTCCGCAGCTGGTTTCACCGCCAGCTCAGCTGGCTTTTCTTCGTCTTTGGCTGGTGGCGGAGGCGGCGGAGCAGTGAACTCGTGCTTGTTGAGTGCCTCTTGGACGAGCTGCTTCAACTCATCAAGGGCCTTCTTCTGTGGGTCAGGGAGTTCACCCACCACGTTGGTCTCCTCCTTAAAAGAAGCCGATTCGGTGATCTTCTCATCCTCGGGTTTTGGCTTCTCAGCCTCAACCACCTCATCCACTGGCCCTGCGGGCTTCTCCGGTTCCTCCGGCTCTGGTTCAGGAGCCTGCGGAGGTTCTTTCTCGGTGGTGGGTTTCTCCGCCACCAGCACGTCGGAAACCATCACAACTTCTTCAGTTGCAGCAGCCGATAATGTTGCCTCTGGAGCCGGCTTTTGGGTTTCTTCGGCCATGTTGGTGGCAATGGTAATCGATCAAACAAGAGAGAAGTTAAAGAGAGAGAAAGTAGGTGATGGAGAAAGATGGGGGAGTGGGGGAAATAGAGGTGGCGATGGTGATCGATCAAACAAGAGAGAAGTTAAAGAGAGAGAAAGTAGGTGATGGAGAAAGATGGGGGAGTGGGGGAAATAGAGGTGGCGATGGTGATCGATCAAACAAGAGAGAAGTTAAAGAGAGAGAGAAAGTAGGTGATGGAGAAAGATGGGGGAGTGGGGGAAATAGAGGAATTGGGTAAGTGCTTAAAATGCGAGGGGGTTTAGAGAAGAATGTGAGGGCGTGGGTGGTGGGGGTGAATGTATAGAGACTAGAGAGAGAGAGAGAGAGAGAGAGAGAGAGAGAGGAACCAGTCTGTCAGAGTCGGATTGCCAGCTCGTTACCACTTACCACTCTCTCCAATACATGGGGTCCACACCCACCCTCCACCGCACCCAAAACGGGTAGTTTTGTGCATAGTGTACACAAAGCTGTACAGAATATTAATCAACCCCCAAAATTGTTTCTTGAGATTAAATTGAATAGATATATGCTTGACGTCCAAGAAATTTCTAACATTACTCTTACCTACTTTTTTTTTTTTCTTGTTTTATGCCGAGTAGTCTTACTCCTACCTTATGTGCTTTTTATCGTTTCCCCCAAATATCTTCCTCAATTTTTACTCTCTCCCTCTGTCTGTTCGTCAATAACTATCCACGGAAAATAGCTGGTTTTGGACTCTTCAAGGCTGTTTGGGTAATCTGCACAGGGCCACTTCGGATAAGTTATATTTAGTCTTTTTAGGAGTAATCTGAATTATAATTTAATATTAGTAGATTTTTTTTAATTTTAAAACGAGACATATTAATATTTAAATTATTAATTTATAACAATTAATACTTTTTATAAATAATTTGTTTAAAAAATAGATAAAAATTTGTCATGTGACTTACATATATTCATAAAATTATAATTTTATACATCAATTGACACCCTTTTATTATAATGATCGTTTAATAACTAAAATATTTTTTGAAATGACATATAAATAAATAGGCAATCTAAGAGGCATTTTACTTATTAGACAATTATTACAAAAATATAAGGTTAATTTTATTATAAAATCATACTTTCGTAAATATATACAATTCACATGATAATTTTTTATCCACTATCCTAACAAGTTGCTAATATACTGCTAACAGAAGTGTTAATTAATACAAATTAATAATTAAAGTGGTCATTGTGTTACGTTTTATAATTTAAAGAGTTTAGTGATATTAGGTCATAGTTTAAATGGTATTTTTATAATTAATCCCTTTTTTTAAAAAATACTCCCTTCTTTGTTTGATTGTAGACTCTTTTCTCAAATAAAGGTGGTCTCAGCATCTCGCATACATTTTAAGATGCACCTACCAAACATTCAAATGTCTAAAAACAGTGAAGTTGCGCCTAAAACTGGTTTTGGTTTTTTCCAAACAGGACATAAAGCATGGTTTGAATTAGGGGTTATGCACGGCCATAACTCCCCTAAGTATGAAAATTCTTTTTATAGTTGATTTCTTTCCAAAAGCACAAGGATATCCCTCCCTAAAACTTTGGGTCAGCAAAGTTCCAAAGAAAAAAAACAATTAAATGTTGAAATTTTTTCATACAAAAATAGAATCTAATACAGTAATTGATAAAGTCAAATGAGTTTAATGGTTAATAATTAATTATTATAATTATATATATTAAGTATAGAATTAATAATATGCTAAAATTATATTAAATTATATCTAATTTTTAATTGAGTTTTTTTCAAAAGTATAATACATAAAACATTTAATATATGTACTATACAATCCAACTTTTAAAACATGACTATTTTTTATTAAGTTTTGAGATATGTAAATAGTATGAGTATTAGTAAACTAGGAAAATTTTTACAATATTAGATTCTATTTTTGTATGACAAAATTTTCATACAAAAATAGAATCTAATACAATTAAATGTTGAAAATTTTGTTTTAAAATTTAGGGTGAATTTCACCTACACCTCTTGTGGTTTTTGATATCGATAATAAGTCACCTTTAGTTTAAAAGATAGACAATCAGACACCCTACCTTCAAACTTCGTTTGTTTGTTAATTCTGTTAGTTGACCCACTTGACCATATAAAGGACATTTATGCCCTTATATGCATTAAAAAAATAGAGTGAACACATAACTTTTTCTAAGTAACCGTTTGCAGCTCTCTCTCTCTCTCTCAAAAGAAATTTTATAGTTGCTACCAACAATTACAGTTTTGATTATACATACCTCAGCAAAATAGTATACACAGATGCTAACTGCCTCAATTAACGATCAGTTAACAAAGAATATTCACAGCTTTTCATATTCCAAATTAGGTACTTCTCCCTCAAATAATATACTTTAAAGTCAAATAATACCATCTTATGCAACATTATCATTAAACAAAAATCATACTTTTATAGAAATAACACACATTATTAAACAAAAATGTTACAAAGAAAACTACTACAAAAAAAAAAACCATGAATTCATAAACAAGAAGTAAAGAATAAAAATTAAAACCCAAGTATTTACACAACGCTCAGAGATTAAACATTCATACATTCATTCACAGTCCAAAATCTATAAAATCCCTACATTCATTCAGTACCTATGTTGAAACCCTTAAACTTAATGCTTTGCCTAATTCAGAAATGATGCGCATCCAACCCACACAACATGAGGAAACAACAAACAGATATTAATGATAAAGGCAAAAAATACAAAAAAAAAAAAAAAACTTAGGAACAAATAAAATAACTTGAATAAATCCGACACTACAGATTAATTCAAAAATTCTAAAAAATGGAGAAACAATAATCACAAATGTTAATGTTTTAGATGATAGTTGAAAAAATCAAACTAATCCAAATATCCAACCATCCCAAAAAAATGGAAAACAACAAACACATATTAAGCCCTAAAAGCCATCGATCAAACAAAACGATCGGAGAAAAGGGAACAATTAAACCGAGAAGAAGGGGAAAATAATACATAAATATATACGATTTATTTGATAGATCAGGAAAGAGCCTTCCATTTTTGGGTCTTCCAATCTTGCAAAGAAATATAATAATGGCAGATAAGGGTTTCAACTTTCTTTGCTTTGATAGACGAAGTATATAGTAGCAGCTTTGGGTCTTCATTTTGTGGAAAATGAAGTCTAGAGTGGAGAGAGACACAGAGAGAAATGAAAAAAGGAAAGTGCGTTTGAGAAACCAACTTGAGAGATTGATTTTTTGTTTTTTTGGTATAAAAGAAGAGTGCAGCTAAGGATGCTAACACCCCTATAGGACAACAGTGTTGTTCCTCCCTCCAGCCATCTGATCCCATTGAGCTTATTACATCAAAAGTCCTTCATCCTGAGTTCGAAGTTGGAAGCGACAAACGGTTAGGAGATAATCTCAATACAAAATTACGAAATTTTAAATTCAGGACTAAAGTCTTTAATGTCGAATCTTAACCGCTGAATCAACCTCATGCTAGTAACTTGAGAGATTGATTTGACAAAAAAATTGTGTGGTACAAGACGAAATGGCCCAAAATATAACTTTCGTTATCTCTTTTGCATACAATCTGTATTTATAATGTGCAAAAGGATATAAATGCCCTTAAAGAGTAACGGGGCATAGACGAGCTTGATGATAGGGTTCTGGTTGCATATTTTTGAAATCAAAAGAGTCTCATTACAGATATCAGAAATCACAGGGGTCGAGTTAAAATTCGTCCTAAAATTTATAGGAGTCTACCGTTTTTCTAAAAGAACAAGAGATAAAACTTTATTATTATTATGAATGAAGTTCCTCCTCACAGGGACTAGCCGACTAGGGTCCCATCAAGGTTGATTATTGGTTAGGGCACTGGGCCAGCTCCAACCGAAATTTTGGGGGTCTGAACCCAAGCATCATCGGTGGATATACTAATGTTATGTTTAGTATAAGGAAATAGTATGAAATGAGCATTCATATTTTTATTTTCATTCTATTGTTTAGTATCACTATTTAAAGATAGAATAACTATTTTTATGAAATAATTATTCTCACATTTTATTAGAATGATCATTCATTATTTTAAGAGTGGGAATGGAATGAAACAACATAAAACAAAACTTGATAAGATTTTTGTTGTCAAATTTCTTTTCAAAAATATAAAACATGTTTGGTAATTCTTTTTTTTATTTTAAAATTTAAAAAAAAATTTAATTTTAAATTTTAAATTTTAAAAAGTTAAAATTTTATAAAAATATTTAATAATTAAACCGCCGCTGCCATTACAAATGCTTAATAATATTTAATGATTAAATAATATATATTACTAATATTTTGTATAGACATAATATTAAATTTTCGTATCATACACAAATTTCATTATATTCTATTTTAACATTGTTCATTGGTTTTGTCAAACAAGAGAATGAGAATAACTATTCCATTCCATTACATTCTCATTCTCATTCTCATTTCATTTCCATTCTCATTTCATTTTTTTTCATTCTCTTGTACCAAACATAGCCTAACATAAAATAACATATTTTAAACTAGGAGGAAATTAACCCAAAAAAAAAGGAAAGAAAGGCAAAACTAATCTTAATTGAGATAGAGAACCCATCACCAAATTGTGAACTCGATAACTTAGAAGGTTGCTTAAATTATTAGCCGTTATACCCAATGATATCTAAACAATTTAATTTTTATGCTGAAGAGGTATACGACATAAATATTGGGGGGCCAACAACAAATGTTTTATGAGTCAATTATATTTCATTCTCATATGGTTAGTGCAAAAAGTAATTGAAACCTTGTAGTTCAAAAATGTTCCTTTAAACCCCTTAGTATTTGGACTAATTGCTTAGATTATTTTTACTTTTTTCTTAGTTTCTCTCTCTCTCTCTCTCTCTCTCTCTCTCTCCGGCACATCCTATTTTGACATTACTACCTTCATTTTGTGGTATTGGCGTTGTGGCAACAATAGTGACCAGTGATTATGGCAAGGTCGTGGAAGTTGTGAAATGATAGTGTGGGAGAAGGAGAAAAAAAAATTAAAGAAAAAGTAAAAAAAATTAAAAAAAGCAATGAAAATAATCTTAAACCCCAAAATTTGTTCCGCCCAATCAAGAAGTGCCTGACTATAAAATGTACATTGGTAGGTCAGATGGAGGTTACGTTTTTTTTTGGCCAACTCAAAAAAAGTAGTGTAATTTGTTTGTTTTTTTGCTGATAAAAAAAAAAAGTAGTGTAATTAACCCTATTTTATATGATGATCTAATTAGCTTAGACTTAACTAGTAATTAGAGAAAACTTAACTTAATTAAGCTCAAGGACCCACTGCTACGGGTGCATGAAGAATCGCTAGACCTACAAATCGAACTAACTTCATGTCTGCGTTAGGTTGTTTTCGGTTTTGGGAGTAGATTGGTTCAATTTTGAGTTTAAAACCCTTAAAACTAAGCTAAGTCGATTTGGTTCTGAGTTCAACTACTAGGTAACTCTAAACTGACATGAGACCAACGAAAGCAAAAGCAAGGTCGAGAGGGTGAGAGCATTCTTTATAAAATTATCTTGAGAGCTAAAGTGTTTATAAAGCTCGCAAACTCATACAAATTAATATATCTATATCTAGGCTATAGACATCTATTTTTATTTAAAAATTTTCAGTTTATATCAATTTCTTGAAAAAATAGCTACATTTATAATATGTAAAATAAAAAAAAGTTAAAAAACACAATAATCACAGTAGTCAATTTTATACTTGATCACAAATTTACGTAAATTCTTAATGTACAATATATTATTATGTGTTTCAATACGATAATAGTAATAATAATATACATGATAGTTAACTGTCGGCCAAAAATAAAATTGTATTAAAATTTGAAGATATGCTTAGAATTCGCTCCTAATTTGCCAAGCATTGTAGCACGATTTTATTGATTCCATGCCTTGATTTTGATGATAATAAAACTTGGTTTAATTGTCTAATTACTGTACTTAATATGCAAATTATTTATGATCTTAATCTCTCCTAAAGATGTGATTTGAAGCTTAACTTATTGGAGAATATTAAAACTTATTAGTATTGAGAACCTTTGTTAAAGCAAGATGGGTTGACACCTTGAGAAAAAACATTTCAACAAGACTGTCTTCAAATGAGTTCTTGAAGAGATTAAGGTGCTAAAGATCAAGTGAAATGAATATCACAAGTATTGAAAGATCTCTTGGAAGGTTTAATGAAGTCTCAACAAATTAAGTGAAGCCATGATTGATTGAAGAAATTCTTGAAAAACAATATGCATGGAAGGAGACATTTCAAGTCTTAGAAGCCTAATCTGAAAAATCATTGAAGTGCTTGAAGGTTTGAAAGAAGGTTGAAGAAGACCTGTAAAATGAAGTCTATGGATTGGCAAGAGTTGACACATCCACTTCAAAAATTGACACATAAAAACAGTGGCTTAAACCTGAGCTTGCCAAAGTTAAAAGAGTCGATACATCTACTTCAAGAGTCGACACATGAAGACAGTGGTTTGAACCTGAGCTTGCCAAACTTAAAGGAGTCGACACCTTCAATTACAGGAGTCGACACATTCGTCCAGATTGCATAACTTTGGAAATGTTCTTAAATGAGTTAATACATAAGTTTACAGAAGCTGACACAACGGGACAGTGCCTTAGAGATACATGCTAGAACTAAAAGGAATCGACACTTCGTTCATCAAGAGTCGACACATAGAGGCAGATTACTTAAAAAACTATGTTCAGAACAGGAAGGAGTCAACACATCCAGTCGAAGAGTCAACCCATGCCATTGTAACGATTATAATAAAGTTCTAAAACTGTGATCTTGCATTTAATATAACCCCAACTACCTCTAACGGCTAGAATCAATGCTAATGCATATATACAAGACCCCCACAACATTTATATATAAGATATGGAGTAAATGCATACGACCCAATCCATCTAGCTAGGCCTAATTAACACAAATTGAAACTGGGCAACTAGGCGGCCCAAATCGAACACTAAAGGACGGTCCGGCCCAAAGTCTCGACCTAATGCCAACCTTGGCCCAAACCGCGAGAAGCGAGCCCAAACCGCTAGTGGTCTCAAAACATTAAATGCGAAGTTGACCCGCATTAAATGTGCCAGCAGCTCCCCACATGACGTTGACCTGCACGTCTGATCAGTCAGATTCTTTAGCAACGGTAAGGCAGGCCTTACATGTGGTCAGTCGGCAGCAAATGATAAAGCCTATCCAACAGGCCATGATAACCTGCTGGTAGGCTAAGAGCGAAACACTCCATTGGTCACATTATAAATACCAAAGACCTCAAGAGTCAGGTATGGATAATTAACTCCAAGTATACACATCTTTTATCTATTCAACTCTGGTTTAAGCTTGCTAACTTAATCATCGAAATGTGATAAGCCCAACGAGGGTCGATCCATTCTAACTTCTCTTTCTTGCAGTAAGTTTGGACTCATCAACATTGGCTTGAGTAATCGGCCAGGCCTTCCCAAAAAATTCCACCTACAATTGGCGCCGTCTATGGGAAGGTTGATAACTATAAGTTTGAACGATCGAAGGGGAAGAGGAGAGAACCACAATAAGCGAAGTAACAAAGCCTCCTTTAGCAAAGATCAAACCAATTTGGTGCACTGCCAATCTACTCCGGTAGATCGGCAGAGAGGCAAACCATTGAGGTCGGAGATACAAACCCCTACTAAAAGCCACCATGAAGCACAAGACGGGCTGCAAAAGAACCCGAACTATGTCAGGGAGTGAAATTTCCGCAAAAACCACCATTGGGACCTTGCCCCCTCGCCCTCCAATGGACGCGTCCCAAGTAAAGATATGCTCCGTTCGGCTGAAAGGGAGATTTGGCGGCGTGGCGAAGAGATTGCCTATCTCACCTCTCAGGTTCGGCACACGAGAGAGTCAATCTCCGAAAGAGACAGGCGTGGGAAAGAAAGGTCCCCAACACATGAAAGAATTGTAAAAAGTAGGGACGTCCCAACACCACGAATGAGAGGAAGTTACACCTCTAGCACCAGGCGCTGCGAGGACAGACGGTCAAATACACGCCGAAGAAGGAGCAAGACTTCGCAGAAGGAAGTACGGATGGATGATGGTCGGCAGTGAAAAGACTAGGAGAAATGATTCAATGAAAGGCTAAAGGACAAGAAGCAGCAAACTAAGGATCGCACAGCCCATGACCTGATCAAAAAGGCTTTGGATCATATTGCATCCACGTCCTTCACAGAGGAAATTGAGTCCACCCAATTCCTCGAAAGTTCACCTCACGAAAGTTCACTCTGTATGACGAAAAGGCTGACCCAGTTAACAATGTTCGACGTTTCAAGCAAATGATGGTGTTATGGTGCAGTGACCAAACACTTATGTGCCGAATCTTCCCCTCCAGTTTGGGGGACGTTGCCTTACAATGGTTCGACAAGTTGCCGTCTAGATTAGTATCCAAGTGGAGGCAACTTGCTGAACTATTCACCTCTCGCTTCATAGCCAATAGCATGCAGCGCAAGGAGGTCAATTTCTTACTAACCTTATGAAAAGATGAGGGGGAAGGATTGCCGGTATATGCACGGCGATACTAGGAGGCTTACAATGAGATTGATGAGTGCAGCGAGTAATTGGCAGTGACTCAATTCAAAATCGGCCTGCCCAGGGAGCATCGTTTACGGTAGTCCTTGATGAAGAAGTCAGCCCTCACCGTGCAGGAATTGATGTTAAGAATCGACCGCTATGCAAGATTAGCTGAAGATGTGCCTTAGCCAAGTTCAGCAAAGGTCGGCATTATCGCCAAGAAAACAAACAAAAAAGAGGCCAAAAAACCACGATAAGAAGACAACAATCGGGGAAAAAAGGTGAATGATGGGGTCTACACAGTCTTTAAAGATCCCATCTATAAAATCTTACCCTAGATCCGTGACAAACCATTTTTCAAGTGGCTCCCGAAGTTAGGAAGGGACCCAACATCCCAGGACCAAAAGAGATTCTGTTCCTACCACTGCGAGAAGTGGCATAAGACGGAGCAACGTTGGCATCTAAAGACCCACTTGGAAGATTTGGCCAAAGCTGGCCATCTCAACCAATTTATTGATTGGGACAAGACAAAAAACGAGACCGAGCAACTGCGAATGGAAGATGTCCCCCATAAAGAGATTGAGGTAAGACCAGTCCGAGTAATTAATGTGCTGCACGGTTTGGCTGAATCAGGAACCATCGACCCACATAGATACTGGGCCGAAATACAAAAGGCTGCACACTTGAGAGAAGTAATGCAGATACAACCACCGAGCAAGAAGATCAAGGTTGGCGATGGCCCTGCGTCCATTACCTTCACTGACAAAGACCTCGAAGGAGTGTAGACCCCTCATAATGACGCCTTAGTTGTAACACTGAGAATGGCAGACTGTAATGTCAAAAGATTGCTCATTGACCAAGGAAGTTCGTTCGAAGTCATGTATTACAGCCTGTTCAAAAAATTGGAGCTCAAGGAGTCCGACCTCTAACCATCATTCAACCCATTGGTCGGATTTAGCTTAGACCCGGTTCGGCCTTTGGGGACGGTAACAATCCCTGTGACTGTTGAAGGAATTACGTTGCAGACAGAATTCCTAGTAGTCAACGTTCCTTCCCCTTACAATGCTATCATGGGACGAACTTGGTTACACCTTATGAAAGCTATGAAAGCTATCCCCTCACCCTACCATCAGCTGATCAGATTCCCGATCCCTAGTGGAGTGGGGGAAATAAGGGAAAACCAAGTGGCTGCAAAACAGTATTTCCTGACGGCATGCACAACAAAGACCAAAGCCGAAAAAGTACAGATGATGGAGCTGTACGAAGACACCCCTACTATTGACGATGTGGGGCAGACGTCGAAGAATAAGGTTGTGGAAGAACTAAAGAAAATACACATCGATCAGCAGGATGATAAGTACTTTATCGTCGGCACATCCTTGTCCAAAATGAGGAGCACTCTCTGATCGAGTTGTTGACAAATTACCTTGAAGTATTCGCCTGGACTCCTTATGATATGTCGGGGATTAATGCCGAGGTTGCCTGCCACAGGCTAAATATTGTCCCGAAATGCTGACCTGTGGTCAAAAAAGGGAGAAGGGCAGCAACACAGCATGTGGACGCCGTTATAGCGAAAACCGAAAAACTCTTGCAAGCTTGGGAAATTCAGGAAATCCACTACTCGAACTGGCTTTCAAACACAATGGTGGTGAAGAAGAAAGACGGCTGTAAGCACCCTATTTTTGACCACTCGGCAGTCTACACTCCGTCCAGACTTATTTTCAAGCCATTGTGGCTGTATTCAATCGAAATCGATTTTCTAAGTCCAAATCCCGTCTGTCCATCGCTTCGCGAGCCCACCAAGCCTAAATAGAGGCAAAATGACCAAAATGCCCTTAGGGGCATTGTCTTTTCCTTTCTAATCCCTCTCTCGGGACAGTTTATTCCTCGAGACGGTTCCAAATCAGGCATATCTTTTCGGAGACGATAAGACCCTTTTCCAATCCTTCTCTCGGGACAATTTATTCCTCGAGACGGTTCCAATCCAAGCACGTCTTTTCGAAGACGGTAAGTCCCCTTTCCAATCCCTCTCTCGAGACGGTTTATTTCTCGAGACGGTCCGGTAGCGAAACTACTCACAAAACTGTTAGAGTAGCGGAAACTCACAAATAGGTTGATATAGGGAATTGCCAACAAACCCCTGTGTCATGACGACCGCCGTCAGAGTGGCGGAAACACTCAAAACCCAGGTCAACACCAGTGTCTGTTAGCCCACTTCGGTGAAAAATGACCAAACTGCCCTTTGGACCTTTTTCGAGACTTTTCGGTCAAGATGACCATTTCACCCCTAGGCATCCGAATGCCCCAGGGACCACACCGGCTCTGGGTATCAAACCGGTAATCTCCTGAGATTGCTTCTTATAGTATTCTCAACCTTCCTTTACCTTTCCGGATCATTCCAAGTGAGTTCCGGCCAACCCGGTACAAAATGACAGTTTTGCCCAGGGTGGGCCGATCTCCTTTTTCGACCACACCGGCTCTGGGTATCATACCGGTAATCTCCTGAGATTGCTTCTTATAGTATTCTCAACCTTCCTTTACCTTTCCGGATCATTCCGAGTCAGTTCCGATAAACGCGGTACAAAAATAACCGTTTTGCCCCTGGTGGGCCGGTCTCCTTTTCCAACCACACTGGCTCTAGGAATCAAACCGGCAACCTCTGGGAACATTTTGAATAATGTTTCCAAATCCCAAGTCTTCTTCCGGGACAGTCCGAGTCTGTCCCTGCAATTTCTCAGTCCGATTGACCGTTTTGCCCCTAAAGGCCCGGTCAACCTTTTCGACACATCATATCCTCATTTCTCAAGTCAGATACCTCCAGGACACTATTTTAAGTGTTCCTACTCTTTTTCGGCCTTTCGGGTCATTCCCAGCTCCTTCAAATCATTCTCGGGCTTTCCGGAGTCACTCCCAGTGAAGCCAGGCTAAAAATTGCATGGTAGTCACTAGTACAGGCGCCCAAATCTAGTCAAAGATACGTTGCTTGCCGACCTTAATAGTTTCCTAATTGGCTGCCGCCACTAGTAGTAGCGCCAAGCCAATATTTGGCCAGGAGTGGCGCTAGAAGGAATTTTGGCCTGGCGCCACTGCAACAGGCGCCAGTGTATTCCTCCCTCTATAAATACAGAACATCTTCCAAGGTGAAAAAGATCCGCAAACTCAACCTAAAACTCATATATTTTGATATACAGAGCTCGAGCGCCTCCAAAACCCTAGCTTCCCTAGGTTTTCCAAACCCTAGCTTCCCTAGGTTTTCCAAACCCTAGCCACCATACACTAAACCCTAGCCTCCTATACACTCATACACATCCCCATACACTCATACACTAACCTTCAACCCTCTTTCAAAGACTTGAAGAGCTGCCATCTAAAGCTTGAGGACAACTCTTGAAGATTGAAGACGAAGATCGAAGACAAGCAAGGTGCGCAAAATAAACAAGACATACGGTAGGCTCCCTATTTAAATTTTCGCACTTCCCCCCTCTCTCTTCTCTCTCCTAACCCACTTGAGTTTTCTTTATTTTAATCCCCTATCTCTTTTCCCCCCTTTCTTTACATGCTTAAAACAAGGGGATTCCCAGTCCATGTGTAAGATTGGGCTATTGGAGAGTTACCGTGTCGGGGGCTTTCTTCTACTCTAACCAGAGACCACGTGGGTCCGGCCCCCTTGATTATGTGGTGAAACCTTAACCTTGTATGTTCACGACCCCAAAATTGCATTGTGTATATCATGGTCTTGCATCCTCCAAAAGTCGTTTTCAAAGTTGTTTTCAAAATCGTTTTCAAACTTGTTTTCAAAATTACATCAAAATCTCTTTTTTCAAAACATGTTTTCAAAATCACAATCCTAGGGTGATTCTAGCCTTTCCATGGTTAGGATTGCTTTAGGAAAGTGTTACATTTAAAGTGACCAATATGGTCCATATTTTCAAATCTTGTTGTTTTCAAAACCGCTTTCCTAAAGTGGTTCTAGCCTTCTTATGGTTAGAATCGCTTTAGGAAAGTGAGATCTTTTATGTTTTTCAAAAAACTCTATTTTCAAAAAACTCTTTTCCTAAAAATCTCTTTCAATATACTTTCCTAAAACTCTCCTCTCCAAAATTGTTTTAAAAAACTCCCTCCGAAATCTATTTTTCAAAGCTTCCTTTTTCAACTCCTTTCCAAAAACCCTTTCTCCTCAAAATTCATTTTCTAAAAGCACTCCTTAAATTCACTTTCCTAAAACTCTCTCCAACAATCTCCTTCCCAAAAATCTTTCTAAAAAAACTCAACCGTGGATGGAATGTAAACGAGGGCACAGGCCTAAGACCTAACTAAAAAAGGGTTCCTTTCAAAAGCGTACAAGAAAGGGGTGTTTACACTCACTTTCTTTCTATCCCTTTATTTTCTGTCTTTAAATTAATATTTACATTCTGTTTTTTTTAAGAACTCTGTGCTTGCCATAAAATTGATAATAGTAATCAAGTCTTTTATCCCATTGCTGTTGTCTTATCATCTCTTGGGAATGGTGGCTACCTTTTACATAAGAGGCATGGTTTGTCGTATGGAATGATCCAACTTGAAGGGATGATAGCATGAGTTAACCACTCACCAAATGGTCAGCTTTCCAGAGAAAGAGGATAAAGATGAGTGAGGATACTACCCAAAGGCAGCCCTTGCAAGACTCTGAGGCTAAGCGATGTGTGGCTAGTTTATCAAAATGAAGAGGAGCCATCTTTCACTTCTCCACATATGAATAAAAGCAATGAATCACTAAATAAATAAACAAATATGCTTATATTCCCTTTGCTTAACCCCTAGAGCCTCGCAACAAGCGAAATTTTCTTTGTCAACCCTGATCCAAGACTATCCTCCCCACACTGGGGCAGACAATAGTTGAGAACTCTAGGAATGGTATCCACCCCCGCTGTGCTAAGGCAACAGTGAAAGCTCTATAGGTTAAGCAATCTAATTCAAAGTGAAGAGAGGCCCTCATTTCATTTCTCATACAGTCAAAAGCAACCCTTTGCCAAACCCGTTGAACCATTTATCCGTTCTTAACAAAACCCCAACCTAGGGATCACCGCCCACACTGGGTATATTGAACTACCAAGGGAAAGGTTAAAGGGAAAAGGGTTAAAAAAAAAAAAATGTTTCGTTTCATAAAAGAAAAGAGAAGAAAAAGAAAAAAAAAAGCAAAGGAAAGGAGTTGCCAAGAGGCAAGAGGCCAAAAAAAAAAAAAAGAAAAAGAGAAGAAGAAAACCATGATTCTAAGGAAAGGCCTAAAAGAGCTATGATTGAGTCATATTCAAAAGCATGATAAGAAGATCAAATGAGAAGAAAGCCATGTTTATCTCAAAAAGTATATAGAAAGGGTGAAAGAGCAGGGTCATTTTCACCCTGAGAAGTATATGGTCAAGAGCAAGAAAAAAATTTAAAGGTGGTCCTAGGTTACAAGGAAACCCAGTAGAAGCAATAGGTTTGAGCCTTTACCCTTTCTTGCAAAACCCCAAAACCATGGCCTATATTACAACCCTATTAAAGTCCCCTCTGATTGAAAGCAGATTGCTTGATCTAAATGAGCTAGATACGCTGCCAAAGCTAAAGAAGGATGCTAACCCTACTGAAAAGTAGTCAAGGATGGTATGGATTTAAACCCCATCGAAAACAACATCAAATTTGAGCTTGCATATCTCGTTGTTTCTAAAACCCCATAACCTAGCTTGCATTGCAATCCCAGACAAAGTCTTCTCGGGTTGAAATGACTGGCCACTTATCGCTTTGCCAAAGGTCAGGTAAGTTGTTGCTAAAACCCCGAGAGTCCAGAGTCTCAGCCCAATAACCCTATACACTAACCCTAAGACAAAGAGTTGAAGGTGGTCAAGAGGTTGAGAAAGGTGCGAAATGCTATCATCCAATCAAGATAGGGTTGAGCCAAAAGAGAGGCTAGACTCCCGAAGAGGAGGGAGTTACCATTCCCAGGACTACAAGTCTAACAGCACCCAGTGTCATTCTATTAACATGTTTCTAACCTGTGCATATGTTAAAGAAAAAAAAAAACATCAGCTTGGGCTTCGCACACATAGGATATAACTCCCTGTAGAAATAAAAGTCATCAACATCAACTCATGTAATAGATATCTAACATCATCATACATCACATGCATCTGATCATTGGCCTAGCTACAAAGATCATAAATACATCTGTCTGTCCACATATCTGAATACCTTAAATATCCATCCTTATACAAAACTTGCAAAATAAAAATATCTAACATCAATACATCTCAGGAACAAGGGGCAAAAGAGGATCAGAGTCTCTACAAGGGGCATCTATCACAGGTCAAAGTCGATATCATCTGGATCAAAATCCCCGAAACCCGGCATCAGAGGAGGTGGATAACTACTCGAAGCACCACCATCCTGCAAGATAGAACCGAAATCAGCTGCATATAAAAGAAACTAAGCAATAGCAGAGCAAGAAGAAGCAAAGAAAGAATAACATACCCCCCCCACCGCCCATCTGAGATAACTGAGCTGTCATGGAAGCTACCTCGGCCTGGTACTGATCCCGCTCCATCTGGTACTGATCTCTCTGGTCTCTCACAACAGTAAACTCAGCCTGAGGCACATATCCTGCGGCTCGGCTCCACAAGTTAACTACTTCCTGGCCAACAGCATACCCGCTAACTACTACCTCAAACCGGGTGAAGGCACCAACTGAATAAGCCCCAAAGTGCGCAGCATAATCCGTATTCGGAGGAAGCAAGAACTCGGCACCTGGCTGGCGCTCCTAATAAGGGATAGGCACTCCCGCCACCAAGGCTCCAAACGTATACTCTGGCAAAGCTCCTGCTGATCAGAACTCCTCATGAAACTGCCGCCAGTGTCACTCTCCAAGATAAGACTCCTAAGTATCATCACTAAGAAAGGCAGCTCTCGACAGGGACAACAGGACCAAGTACCGAACTGTCTCATAATGAACTAATCCAATGAAGGGCCGCCAGGTCACATCCCTCGCCTCAATCAGCTCTAGGTTAGCCCGGAGCGTCACAAAGTTGGTAATCTCTGATCGCTAGGCTACCCGGTCACGAGCCCACCTCAAAGCGCGAAGGTAGAGGTCATCCTCAACAACCGCAGGGCGACGCACTGGCAGGTACTCGTAGCTCCACCAGACAAGGAAAGGCCAGAAGCTAGTCATGCTGCCCCAACGAGAAGAAGTTCGAACCCGCATCGATCGAAGAAAGCAGCCAAAAGAAAAGGACCCCCAGTCCAGCTCAGATAAGGCTCCAAGATCGGCTACTATGCTCACCAAACGACATGGCACGAGTGACTTGTTGTTGTTACAGAAGCAGCTAAAGTTGATATACAACACAAGTTGCCGTCTCATGATATCCCGCTTGGCAGGCGATGGCTCAGTAGCAAAAGTACGATTTTCCTGACTAATCCAGGAGACTGGGAAGGCAGAATGTTCAGGATGAGGCAAGTCCAACAGCAAACAGGCCTCGTCCCTATTAACTGGATGTAGGGTGATCCGCCGGCCGACAAAGGAGAGCCCTGTAATAATCGCCCAATCCAAAGGAGTAGGACCTAACTCGAAGCCGACAAAATGAAAGGTCTCGGTCTCCTCAAACCACCTCTCAACAAGTGCCAGTACCAAGTGCCGGTTCAGGCGGTTAGCCTGCAATCGCATAAAAGTGTCAAATCCGATCTCCGCCAAGAAGGCACGATATGATGGGGCAGTTCGCTACATGGTCACAAAAACCTAATGAACAGCCTCTCTGAAAGCTGTATGTACTCGCGGAAGAGGCAAATGCTGTCTAGAGTACACACTAGGGTGATAAGTAAGATCCCCGAGTGGTGGGACGTCTGATATCTGCAGATCTCCCAAGTCAGCGTCCGTCTACCTATGCCTGGAAGAAACTCTCCCGTAACCGGTCACCTGATCCCCAGGGTTTGGTACCTCCTCCTCAGCATCAATCTCCTCGGCAAAAGCCTGCTCAACCGGAGGAAAAGAGTCGACAAGTAGCCTACTCCCCTGCCCACTCTGACTGGATGAAGATCGTCCGGTAGATCGTCGACTACCTCTAGATCGACTAGAACTGCCAGTAGAATCTGTTCGGGCCGCCTTCCCCGAGCGGCATCTCCTTTCAGAACTGTCATCACCCGCGTCTGCCATCTTGAAGATGTAAGCCAAGATAAGTGATGTTAATATACCATCCTTGCAGTTTAAATAATAGTAGAATAAAATAAACAACTAACATAAACAGAACAAATAAAGGAGTTCAAATAACAAATCAAAAACAAAATTTCTACACATCTTGATTTGCTAATTTTCAAATCACATCTCAAGGGTTTTCTATCTTTTTCCTTCAAAAAGATTTTATTTCTAAAACTTTAACCAACTCTTTCCATAATTTCTAAAAAAAAAAAAAAAATTTTGGCAGAGTCCCATTTAAAAATGGCCCCTACAACACCCATGACATCAACACAAAACACAAAACGTGCACTTCACATTGTTACAATCACATAATATCAGTACCCATGCACATTTTTCAATTTTCCAAAATGTTCAAAATACATGTTTTATTTTTCAAATAAATCAATGGTTTTCAAAAGTCTCCCGAAATTTTTCAAAATCACCTCAAATGTTTTCTAAAACATTCCAATATTTTTCCAAATTTCAAACTCTAAAAATTTCATCAATTTCTTGAGTTTTCTCATTTTTCTAAATTTTCTAAGTATTTTCCTATTTTTCAAAAACTCAAAAATTCACCGAGTTTTCAAAAAATCACGAAACTTCATACGGTTGTTAAATATATTTTTCCCAGGCACATTGCACAAAAACATAGCCAGAAAACCCAATGCCCAAGTCTGTAGGAACAAATTTCCTATTCTTGTAGAAAACGCTCTTCGCATAATCATGAAAGATCATTTAAATCCAATGAACCAACCATCAAAATGCAAAAACAACATCACCAAAGTATTCAAAGCATATCAAAATATCAATTTCCACTATTCACACGTTTCAAACGAAATTCTATGTATCAAAATCAACCAAATTTGAAAACTCACCTTTTGGAAGTTCTCCGGCGAAATCTTCTCTTCCGGCCACTTTTCTAGCGACGTGGTCTCCTTTCGGCAATCACTCGTGGTCTCCAAGAAGTGCCCCTTCAAGGTTCAAGTCAAGTCTCGCGCAGAACTTCTCGAATTTGTAGAAATTTCTCCAAAGTGCCGCGGTTGTTCGAACCAGAAATTTTCTGGTTTTAACTTTAAGCCTAGCGCTACTAGCAGAGGCGCCAGTCCTTTTTTGCCAATAGTGGCGCCAGTTGCAAATTCTGGGCAGTTTTGCCCTTTTCCCGCCAAAACTCATTTTCGAAGGCCTTTTTGGCCCGTTATTTGTTTTTCGACCCCCGTTATCGAAAGATTTCTAATGTCCGTCCCTTCGACTACCTCGTGGTCAACATGAGACTCTTACTTCTATCGTTTTCTGTCTTTGACAAGCAAAGCCAGAAAAAGTGGGGCAATTGTAAGCACCCCGTTTTTGACCGCTCGGCAGTCTACACTCCGTCCATACTTATTTTCAAGTCATTATAAGCGTATTCAATCGAAATCGATTTTCTAAGTCCAAATCCCGTCTGTCCATCGCTTTGCAGGCCCACCAGGCCCAAATAGAGGCAAAATGACCAAAATGCGCTTAGGGGCATTGTCCTTTCCTTTGTAATCCCTCTCTCGGGACAGTTTATTCCTCGAGACGGTTCCAAATCAAGCACGTCTTTTCGGAGACAGTAAGACCTCTTTCCAATCCCTTTCTCGGGACAGTTTATTCCTCGAGACGATTCCAACTCAGGCACGTCTTTTCGGAGACAGTAAGACTCCTTTCCAATCCCACTCTCGAGACAATTTATTTCTCAAGACGGTTCCAATCCAGGCATGTCTTTTCGAAGACGGTAAAATCTCTTTCCAATCCCTCTCTCGGGACAGTTTATTCCTCGAGATGGTTCCAATTCAGGCGCGTCACTTCAGAGACAATAAGACCCCTTTCCAATCCCACTCTCGAGACAGTTTATTCCTCGAGACGGTTCCAATCCAGGCACGTCTTTTTTAAGACAATAAGACCCCTTTCCAACCCCTCTCTCGAGATAGTTTATTCCTCGAGACGGTTCCAATCCAGGCACGTCTTTTCGAAGACGGTAAGTCCCCTTTCTAATCCCTCTCTCGAGACAGTTTATTCCTCGAGACGGTCCGAGTAGCGAAACTACTCACAAAACCGTTAGAGTAGCGGAAATACTCACAAATAGGTTGATATAGGGAATTGCCAACAAACCCCTGTGTCATGACAACCGCCGTCAGAGTGGCGGAAACACTCAAAACCCAGGTCAACACCAGTGTCTGTTAGCCCACTTCGGTGAAAAATGACCAAACTGCCCTTTGGACCTTTTCCGAGACTTTTTGGTCAAGATGACCATTTCGCCCCTAGGCATCTGAATGCCCCTAGTGGGCCGGTCTCCTTTTCCGACCACACTGGCTCTAGGAATCAAACCGGCAACCTCTGGGAACATTTTGAATAATGTTTCCAGATCCCAAGTCTTCTTCCGGGACAGTCCGAGTTTGTCCCGGCAATTTCCCGGTCCGATTGACCGTTTTGCCCCTAAAGGCCCGGTCAACCTTTCCGACACATCATATCCTCATTTCTCAAGTCAAATACCTCCAGGACACATCATATCCTTTCGGACCTTAATAGTTTCCTAATTAGCTGCCGCCACTAGTAGTGGAGCCAAACCAATATTTGGCCAGGAGTGGTGCTAGAAGGAATTTTGGCCTGGCGCTACTGCAACAGGCGCCAGTGTATTCCTCCCTCTATAAATACAGAACATCTTCCAGGGTGAAAAAGATCCGCAAACTCAACCTAAAACTCATATATTTCGATATACAGAGCTCGAGCACCTCCAAAACCCTAGCTTCCCTAGGTTTTCCAAACCCTAGCCACCACACACTAAACCCTAGCCTCTTATAGACTCATACACATCCCCATACACTCATACACTAACCTTCAACCCTCCTTCAAAGACTTGAAGAGTTGTCATCTAAAGTTTGAGGACAACTCTTGAAGATTGAAGACGAAGATCGAAGATCGAAGACAAGCAAGGTGCGCAAAATAAACAAGACATACGGTAGGCTCCCTATTTAAATTTTCGCACTTCCCCCCTCTCTCTTCTCTCTCCTAACCCACTTGGGTTTTCTCTATTTTAATCCCCCATCTCTTTTCCCCCCTTTCTTTACATGCTTAAAACAAGGGGATTCCCAGTCCATGTGTAGGATTGGGCTATTGGAGAGTTACCGTGTCGGGGGCTTTCTTCTACTCTAACCAGAGACCACGTGGGTCCGGCCCCCTTGATTATGTGGTGAAGCCTTAACCTTGTATGTTCACGATCCCAAAATTGCATTGTGTATATCATGGTCTTGCATCTTCCAAAAGTCGTTTTCAAAGTTGTTTTCAAAATCGTTTTCAAACTTGTTTTCAAAATTACATCAAAATCTCTTTTTTCAAAACATGTTTTCAAAATCACAATCCTAGGGTGATTCTAGCATTTCCATGGTTAGGATTTCTTTAGGAAAGTGTTACATTCAAAGTGACCAATATGGTCCATATTTTCAAATCTTGTTGTTTTCAAAACCGCTTTCCTAAAGTGGTTCTAGCCTTCTTATGGTTAGAATCGCTTTAGGAAAGTGAGATCTTTTATGTTTTTCAAAAAACTCTATTTTCAAAAAACTCTTTTCCTAAAAATCTCTTTCAATATACTTTCCTAAAACTCTCCTCTCCAAAATTGTTTTAAAAAACTCCCTCCGAAATCTATTTTTCAAAGCTTCCTTTTTCAACTCCTTTCCAAAAACCCTTTCTCCTCAAAATTCATTTTCTAAAAGCACTCCTTAAATTCACTTTCCTAAAACTCTCTCCAACAATCTCCTTCCCAAAAATCTTTCTTAAAAAACTCTCTTTCCAAAATCTCCCTTCTAGAAACTCCCCTCTAGGATTTTTCTTCCAAAAACTTGTTTCCAAAAACACACTTTCCAAAAACTCCTTCTCCTTAAAAATCTCTTTCCAAAAACTCTCTCTTCGAATTTACTTTCCAAAAACTCTTCCCTCTAGAAACTCCTCCCTAGGATTCCTTTCTAGAAAACTTTCATTTTCAAAAACGCGCTTTCCAAAAATCCTTTTTTCCTTAGAACCCATGTCAAGCCCTAGCACCCACAATTAGAAAACCCTAATTTTCTTTTCAAAAACATGGTTTTCAAACTTTGCCCCAAACCTAGGTTTCCAAAATCTCTCGTTTTCTACATCCAAACTATACACATTTCCAAAACCTCTTTTTTATGTCAAAACTATAGTCTTTCAAATCTTAGGGTTTCTAGAACATCTCCTTTCCAAATCCTTGTCAAATCAAATCTTCCCTTTAGGAAACCAAGTCCAATCTCTCCGTTTAGGAAACTAGATCCTGTCCTCCGTTTTTGGAACCAAAATCAAATCTTTTCTTTTAGAAACCAAAACCAAACCCTTCTTAATCCAAACCTTTCTTAGTTCAATTCCTTCCTAAACTATAAGTTTCCTAAGCCTAAACTTTAAATCTTTCCTTAAATTTCAAAATCCAAATATTTCTTAATTCAACCCCTTCCTAACCTTCTATCTTCCTAAATCTTAAGTTTCCAAAACTTGAAAATCTTTCCTAAATTTTAAAACTTAACTTTCAAATCTTTCCTAATTCAACCCTTTCCTAATTCTACCTTCTTTTCAAATCTTAACTTTTTAAACCTAAGTTTTGAAACTTTTCCTAAACTCAAACCTTTTCTAATTTCAAGATTTTCTAAAATTCAAAAACTTTCTAAGTCTTAAACTTTCTAAATTTCAAATCTTTCTAAAATTCTAAACTTTCTAAATTCAAAACTTTTTTAAGTTAAGACTTTCTAAATCTAAAACTTTCTAAATTCTAAACCTTTCCAAATTTCAAATCCTTCCAAATTTCAAAACTTCCTTGTTTTCTAAACTTTCCATCTTTCAAAACTTTCTTAATTTTGAAACTTTCCTAATTTAAAATCTTTCTAAAATTCTAAACTTTCCAAATTCAAAACTTTCTTAACTTGAAACTTTTCAAATTCTAAACCTTTCTTAATCTAAACTTTTCCTAATTCAAAACATTTCTAAATTTAACACTTTTCTATTTCAAAACCTTTCTTAAAACGAAACTTTCCAATTTTCAAAACTTCCCAATTTCAAAACATTTCAAATTCAAAACTTTCCTAACTTCAGAACTCTCCTAAGTTGAAACTTTTCTAATTCCAAAACTTTCCTAAAATGACGCTTTCCTAATTCGAAACTTTCCCGATCCGAATCTTTCCTAAATTTCAAGTTTTCAAATCTTTCAAAATATTTCCAAATCCAACATTCAAGTCCAACCTTCCTTAAACTTCAAGTCTTTCCTAAATCCTATTTTTCCTAAGTCCAGGTTTCCTAAACCTTCGTCTTTTTAAAACAAGTCCAAATCTATCTTTTTAAATCAAAATTCAATCTTTTCAATTCCAAAATTTCAAATTCCAATTTTCAATCCTCTATTCAAAGTTCAATTTCTCAATCTTCCAATTCAATTTCCAATTCAATCTCCTTCTTCCAATCAACTCTTTTATTTTCAATCGAACTCCGGTCCGAACGACAACTGACCTGATTCCTCCAAAAGGATACGTAGACAACCCTCATGAGTGTGGTCACAACATTTTTCAAATCTCAAATTCTAATCTATTTTCAAAATTCTAAATTCAAATTTCTATTTCCAAATTTCTATTTCTAATTTCTCAAACTTTCCAATTTCAAATCTATTTTCAAATCAAATCAATTTCAAATCAGTCTCTTTCCAAATTTATCTTCCAACTTCTCTCTTCTATTGTACTTACATATCATGCATCATGTTTTTCTAAACATTATTTTTCAAAGTGGATAGGATTGAACCATAGTCAGTTGAAGACTCTCATAGGTGAATCTAGGGTAGATTGACATGTAGGTACCGAAAGGGCGGGGTAGGGTGATGGCTTAATGCATCTTCCCTACACGTAACCAACCTCCGAACCTAGAATCACTGTTTTCATAGACCAAAAGGAGTTATTTTTCAAAAAAGGGCTAAATGTTTTCCAAAGGTTGCCAAACAACCTGTTTTCTTAAAAACCCTCTCTTGAGGTGGTATTTTCAAAAACCTTTTCTAAAAAAAACCCTAAGTGTAGTCTTCGGATTATGCTTAGTTTTTAGGTGATCTAACTCACCTTAACCAAGTTAGGTGGCGACTCCGAATCTTTCTCAAAAAGCCCTTTATTCAAATCTATTTGCAATTCAAACCTAGTCGTACTCATTCTTTTAGGAGAGTGAGTTCTAACGCCCACTTGTGTGTGTATTCCTCGAGTGCGAAAAATCTGGGCGCGACAACGGCAAGTGGAGGGTCTGTGTGGACTTCACTAATCTAAACAAAGCATGCCCCAAGGACCCTTTCCGCCTCCCTAAGATCGACCAGCTCGTGGATGCAACAGCTGGTTTCGGGAGGATGAGTTTCTTGGATGCTCACCGAGGGTATCACTAGATTCTCCTCCATTTTGATGATCAGGAGAAGACAGCCTTCATCACTCTAAGGGTATATTTTGCTACAAAGTGATGCCCTTTGGTCTGAAGAATGCTGGGGCCACGTACTAGCGATTGGTCACTAAGATGTTCAAAAAACAGATCGGCTGCACTGTGGAGGTCTACATCGACAACATGGTGGTAAAAAGCAAAGTCAAAAACTCCCATCTGGAAGATTTAAAAGAAGTACTCAGTATCCTAAAGCAGTACAAAATGAGATTAAATGCCTCAAAATGCGTATTAGGAGTCAGCTCGGGCAAATTTCTGGGGTTCTTAGTTACACATCGCGGCATTAAGGTGGATTCGCGACAAATTAGTGCAATCCAGAGCGTTCAGGCCCGAAGAATGCTAAAGAAGTGTAGAAGCTGACTAGAATGGCAGCAGCACTCAATAGGTTCATAAGCCGATTATTAGACAAGTGCCGACCGTTCTTCCAGCTTCTCAAAAAACGAGAACAATTCAAATGGACTCCGGAATATGACCAACCCCTTAATGATTTGAAGAAGTACTTGAGCCAACCACCTTTACTTTCCACCCCACTCAAGCATGATGAACTCTTCTTCTACCTCGCGGTGTCGGAGCATGCAATTAGTGTCGTTCTACTTAGATAACAAGATCGGCAGCAGTTGCCTATTTACTATGTCAGCAAAACTCTTCTAGGGGCAAAAAGTAGATACTTACCCCTAGGAAAATTGGCACTCGCACTGGTAGTAGCATCCCGCAAATTAGTGCACTACTTTAGAGCTTATACTATCAACGTCCTTACAGACCATTAGCTCAAACCACTCCTCAGAAGGGCCGACTTCTCTGGCAAATTGGCAAAATGGGCTATGGAGTTAGGGGAGTTTGACATCAAGTTTCATCCAAGATCAGTTGTGAAAAGGCAGGTGCTTGCAGATTTCATTGCCGAATTCTCCGTTGAACTACCACCTGAAGCTGACCAAACCCCACCTCCTGCTCAACAACACGACGACCTACCCCTAGATCTTTTGAAAAATGCTGATCATTGGAAACTCTACGTCGACAGAGCCTCCAATGACCCGGGGGCAGGATTAGGCATAGTGCTAATTACACCAAACGGTTTGACCATCGAACAAGCTATCAAGCTTGAGTTTACTGCCTCAAACAACAAATCAGAGTACGCCGAGCCATTGAACTAAAAATCGCTGAGATTGTCATCTATTCAGACTCCCTGTTAGTTGTTAACCAGATCACGGGAGAATACGCAGCAAAGAATGACAGAATGATGTAGTACCTAGCTAAAGCTAATGAATTGTTCAACAAATTCAGCAGTTACAAACTCTGCCAGATCAGCCAGGACAATAACTCTCATGCCAATGCTCTGGCAACGTTAGCAACAACCCTGAAGTCGGGGGTCAAAAAGAACAATTAACGTGGAGACTTTGGCCAGACCAAACATATTTCACGAAGAAAAACAAGCTCTGGCTGTAAAACAGTTGGGACCATCCTAGATGGACCCAATTATCTCCTATCTCGACAAAGATGAGCTACCGGAGGACAAAAATGAAGCCAGACGAATCAAACATGCAGCTCTTAGATACTGGCTGTCACCAAGCAAGGAACTTTACAGGCAGTCCTTCACAAGTCCCTACTTGCACTGTGTCCACCCGAATAAGGTGCAAGGCATCCTATTTGAAATCCACGAAGGAATATGTGGAAGTCACGTCGGTGGAAGATCGATAGCACACCGAGCTATCTCGTAAGGATACTGGTGGCCCTATATGCAAAAAGACACAGCCCAGTACATCCTAAAGTGTGAAAAGTGTCAGAGGTACTCTCCCATCATACATCAGTCTGCTGAGGATTTTACAACCATTATCAGTCTATGGCCTTTTGCCCAGTGGGGGCTAGACATAGTCGGGCCTTTGCCTCGAGCTCTGGGTAACAAGAGATTTCTTATTGTGGCAACAGACTAGTTTACTAAATGGGTAGAGGCAGAGCCCTTCTCAAACATCAGGGAGATCGACGCTAAGAGATTCGCGTGGAAGAGCATAATGACAAGGTTCGGCATCCCTCGTGTCATTGTCTTGGATAACGGCACCCAATTTGATGGCAACATGTTCAGGTCATTTTGTGAAGAGCTCAGGATCAGAAACTATTACTCAACACCAGCCTACCCATAGTGCAATGGGCAAACCAAGATTTTGAACAAAACTATGCTTAATGGGATTAAAAAGCGGCTAGAGAGGGCTAAAGGGAAATGGGTGGAGCGGTCTGTGATCCTATAGAACCACCCCAAGAAGATCTACCGGCCAAACTCCCTTCTCTTTGGCTTACGGAGTGGAAGCAGTCATGCCCTTGGAGGTAGGGCTACCAACGATCAGATCGGCAACATTCAATACCGGACTTAACGACCAGACTTTGGCAAAGGATCTGGATCTTGCTGAAGAAAAAGGGGAAGCTGTCTTGATCAGACTCACCGAGTATCAGCGGCAGTTAAGACATTCCTACAACAAACAGGTTCATTCGAGAAACTTCGCTCCAAGTGACTTAGTTCTACAAAAAAAGCTGGGGGCAACGAAGAACCCAGCGGATGGAAAGCTCAGCCCCAACTAGAAGGGCCCCTATAGAGTGCCATCCCAGGTCGGCGTTGGCGCATATTGATTAGAAACTATGGAAGTGGGAAGATAGCTGCATCAACCTTAGAATACAAACAACCTGAAGAAGTTCTACCAGTAGTGCAGGATCCTATATGATATAACAACACAATAAGTGTGTAAAGTTTTTATGAGATCAATACAGTAAGAAGTTGTTCAAGCATGTCCACTCTGCGCACTACAAGTCTAAACCAAAAATCAAGTGTCAAAACTTGGTCCTATCCAAATTGGATAAGTCGGCCAAAGAAGGCCATGAAAACCAAGTGTAAAAACTTGGTCCTGTCTAAATTGAACAGGTCGCTAAAAAAGGCCACGAAAACCAAGTGTAAAAACTTGGTCCTGTCCAAGTTAGACAGGTTGGACAGGTTAGCCAAAGAAGGCCACAAAAATCACGTGTAAAAACTTGGTCCTATCAAAGTTGGACAGGTCAGCCAAAGAAGGCCATAAAAACCAAGTATAAAAACTTGGTCCTGTCAAAGTTGGATAGGTCGGCCAAAGAAGGCCACAAAAACCAAGTGTAAAAATTTGGTCATGTCCAAGTTGGACAGGTCGGCCAAAGAAGGCCACAAAAACCAAAGTGTAAAAGCTTGGTCCTGTCCAAGTTGGACAGGTCGGCTATAAAGGTGGCAAAGAACCAAGTCTCAAAACTTTGCCCTGTCCAAATTGGATGGGTTGGCCAATGAAGAGATAAGACGAAATGAATTTTAACGATCAAAAATAGCTAAGCAGCTGTTTAACATTTACCAAGAGAAAGTAGTACTGAGACGAAGGCAAAACAAGACTTTCATTAAAGATAGGAAGGTTGGTTACAAAAAGATATCCAAAAAAGGAAAACTACAACTCTATCACTCTTTCGACTTCTCCCCCAGCTGCACAGACGGCTCCACTAAGTCATCCGCGGTCTCTTCTACAGCTTTAGATGATTTAGCAGCAGCCTTCTCCCTTTCGGTAGTAGCCTCCAAAGCAAGCCGTCTACTATACTCGGCGTTGGCTATCACCTTCTTTGGATCAACAACATCGTCCTCAGTAGTGTCGAAGTAATCAGAGCACAAGTGCTAGACATTAGAGGACTTGCCTACCCCAGCAACAAGAAGGGTGCCGTTCTAGCCCTCTCGGAAGATGCCACGGCTTAGATCCGTCATCTGAATGGCCAGGTTACTGGCCACCCTTTTTTCGCCCCTCATTATTATAGCCTCTTCCTCTGCCTTCAACTTGGCCACTTCGGCTTGGAGTGCCTCAATCTCCAACTTAGCCTTGTATAGGTCCACGGACTGCATATCGTATTTCTTTTGAAGGTTGGCCAACTCTTTGTCCCTCTTTTCATAGTCTGCTTGCACCATCTTAAGTTTGGCAGTCGCCTGTTTGGCCTGTTTCCTGAAAGTGATTCGATCTTTATTAGCATCGATCCACTCTTTCTTTAAACCACCATACACCTCTATAAGCTGGTCGTGCTCCTCAGCAAGTTTTCGGTAGCGGTTAATGGCCTCCAGCGAATTCAGATAACCCTGCGCCAAAAGCAAAGTTGGCATAAAAATGATATGAGTGAAATCTCTAGTGAATTTAAAGGCAATGCCGACTTACCAAAAGAGAATCGTGAAATACCCCCATGAAGACACTAGTATCGCTCGCTGCCCCCAGCTTGGCGACGTCTTTCTTCTAGAGAACGCTCTTAATGACGCCAAAAGCGACCTCGGTTTGATCAATCATTGAATCGGCCGTTGTCAGATGTCGTCCTAAAATGTCTGGCGTAACGGTGACCACCTCTCCTACTTCCTCCACCGCACCTTTGCCAGTGCCGACCCTTGGCTTCTTAGGGGCTGGAGGCAGCGCGGCAACTTCAGGTGCCCTTCTCTTTTGTTGCCGGGTTACCAGCTTCATTTGAACAGGGGCGACTTCAACAATCGAGGCAGTCTCCAGATCGGCGGTAGGAAGGTTAGTGGAGGTCGTGGCAGTCATCGTTAGCGGCTTGCTCACTGCAGCAAACATTATATCTTTCAAGTTCATTTCGTCCTCCTCGTCCGGAGATGGGGTGGATTCTTGTGTTCTGGTAAGTACTCTGACTCGGCGGTCTAGGATTGTAAGTGGCGACGAACTTGAGGCCAAACTGTTTGATTTCGAGCAGGCTTCACGTTCAACTAGCTCTTCAACATTGAGCTCTGACGTAAGAGGGGCGGCAACTGTTACTCCAGTGGGGGCACGGGCTCTTTCGACAGCAACATCAACGAGAATTTCCTCGAAATCTCCCGCAACACCTTTCTTGGACAATCTCGCAAGGACACTCTGTGGGATCCCCGTGTCAACAGTAAAGGTCGACTAGTGGAGAGGGTAATTGTCACACCCCCAACCCAATTAGACATTAATTATGTCACATTAGGTGAGGCGTGATCGCACAGGTCACTATACCTGTGAACGACACCTCAACATATACTCAAAAATAAAAGAACGCAGCGAAATATACTAGATAAACAATATAATGAGGAAAATATAATAAACTCTTCAAAGGAAATACATTACCACTGGAAAAATAATCAACATCCTTTCACAAAATTCTTTACTATTATACCAAGTTAAAACATAACACCAAAACCCAACGTCAACCATGAAATTGAAAGTAAGACAATGGAGCTCTCCTAAGCCCCGAGACTCGACATCCTGACATCGACATGATTGCCACCACGGCAAGGACCAAGACTGTAGCGAACCAAACTGTCATCTCCAAGTTACCTGTTAAGACAGTCTGTGTGGGTGTGAGCTAATTGTCAATGTGCTCACGATAGATAATCAAATTTATAGAGAATAGTAATAAACACCCATAGTGTACACGGTAAAAGTGATCAATAGATATATCATGGATGCCTCAATGCAACGAATGTATCACACACATCTGCGCGCAATTTTAGATAACGTTGGCCCAATATATTGATGGCGCGTTATCAAAGAATGCCCACCGTGGCACCCCTAGGCTAGTCCACCATGACTAAGCCTTGGTTAACCCACTGTAGTTAACTCTCTTCAGTGCAATGCAATGCATACAATATGGATGGTATACAATGTCACCATATATATAGAATCATTAATGTCTCCACAGAACTTCTCATAGATATAAATACTAATTTCACCTTATATATGAACACCTTCAACACCTCATATGCATTTAGCACCACTATATATATACAGAACAAATAATATATTCAACATGAATAAGATTATCATAAAATTCCACAATTAACACCAATATAGATAATAATATAAGCAATATATTCACTTATATATGAATAAGATTATCCTATGGTCCCACAATCTCACAATTAACACCAATATAGATACTATTACAAATAACACCAATACTCATACTAGTACAACAATTATAGTCATTCAATATGAATGAGATTATCTTAAATCCCACTTGTCACCGCACACACACTATGTCAAAGATCACTTATGGGTTGACATTGAAGGATCTTACTTTCCGTTAGCTCCTATCACCACAACCGTATTAGTTTAGAAAACTTAATGTGTACTCCAATAATCATAAATATAATGTCTATACTCCAAACAAGTTATAACACTGAAATTATGCATTAGAACTACCATATGCTAATCCCAATCACACTCCCAATGTAAAGCTAGAGCTAAAAAATACCAAAATATACCAAGTCCTCTAATCTGCCAAAACTGACACAGGCTTCATAATCTGGACATAGTTTCGTGAGCTTATGTCCAAAAATTTTAAAACTTTAGAAATACAACATAGATATCTCAAAGAGTATCCAAACTAAATTTTACATTTTTTGAACATGCCTAAATATTTATTTGGTATTTTCTAAAACAGGGCAGTGTTGTAGAAACTCGAATTCAATAGTAGATGGTCTATCTTTGATAAATTAATAACATAGGTAAACGACATTTAAATGACCTAAAATTTGGTACAGAGTATCATAAACCTTGCTCCTAGATATAGTAAAATTTTTATAATATTTGGGCTACTTTAACTTGGTCAAATGCTCTGTCAAACCAGAGGTTACAGATCTGGGCAGATTTGGGCATCAAAAATTTGCAGAGACAGTCCCATTTCAAAAATTTACCATAATTTGAAATTACAACATTTTTAAGTGAATCCAAAGCCCAAATGATTCTTATAACTCTAACTTACAGTGTTCAAAAATTCAGCTACAAATAAAATTTTTAGCTAGGTCGAAATGTCTCCAAACAATAGTCTTTTCATAGAGAATACTCTATTATGGCTGCCATGGGTGATTCTAAGTTTTGACCATAGAAGATCTCACCTCCATCCTCCTCCTTCTATGGCATAACTCATATAATATGCAATATTTAGAGAACATAAGATGAAACTAGCATGATACGCACCTTAGATGAGGAAAACAAAGTGCAAGAAAGCTTCCTTAGATTTTTCTCCTCTTTTTTTCTTCTTCCTCTTTTCCACCGATTGCTCCCTCTCTCTCCAACCTTCTCTCTCTCTCTCTCTCTCTCTCTCTCTCTCTCTCTCTCTCTCTCTCTCTCTCTCTCTCTATAATGATAGCTATCTTTTCTCTATTCTCTCTCCCATCATGCCAGGCCACTCACCCCCCACCATTCTTGTTTTTTCCTTTCTTTTTCTTTCTTCATTTGCCTCCTTGTCCCCTTTTGTCATCATTCCCTCTTTCTCTCCACCGACACCGTCCCTTCCTCTCACTTCACTTCACTAGAGATACAATAATATATCACACCCCCTTAGTATTTTATACACCCACTTATTATACCCACTCACTAATGACTCACCATTTAACTTACTACTAATAAAATGATACAAGTGGCACACACAATTTATAATTAACCATGCAATAGATGTAAATTAAATTAAATAAACTAATTCAACTACATTTAATATGCAATTCAACTAATTAGGTTTCACAGTAGTTGAGCAGTATGTGGGTGGTCCAAGCAACGTCCCTCAATCTGCCTTCGCCACGAAAGTTCAGAGCCTTATTTAGGTTGGCAAAATTAACAAGCCAATCTCGTACTGTCGACCGCTTCTTTTTTTCTGCAAAATGTCACAATCAAGGTTAAACACACATCAAAGTTAAATCAGACACACAAAATGAGAGGTCGGCATCAAACCTATGTTGAGGGGAACTCTAAAGCATCAGAACGCCAGTCTTTCTCCCTTAGGAAGGTTGCCGAACTCCCAGGGTCCAGTTACCCAAACCCTAACGTCATCAACGCCCTTCCTGGAGGAGGCTAAACACTTCACTAACTCCCTGGCCTGCTCTACAACCCGAAGATAGACTTTGGAACTCCCCCGACCTTATAGAGTGTATAGCAGTAATCAAGTTCGGCGAGCCCCAAGTTCACACCCAAGCGCTCATTAATCTCAAGCATGCCAAAGATGATCCTATATACATTCGACGACAACTAGGAAAGTGACACATTCTTTTTTACTATGAACTTATGGAGTAAGGGATGAAGGGGAAACCTAAGGCCCCCTTCTACAATGGTAATAATTGGGAATCATGCTCCCTTCTCGATTTTCCCCATACAGTAATCATTGGGATCGACTAGCTCTAAGCCGATCTCGTCCGGGATCTCAAACCTAGCCCATCTAGCATTTTTCTAAGACGAGATGCCATTAGGGGAGAACTGTCGAAGACGAGAAGGAAAGCAAAGAGAAGCATGAGAGATATGCGGGCTTAGAAAGACTTACAGTGGTGGGAGTCGAAATTGGCAACGTACATGCTAGACAAAGAGATGAAGAAAATCAAAATGCCTTTCACCAGAAAGGGCATTCTCCTTTTATATACATTCAAGCCGTCGGTCTGCGTACGGGAAAACAACAGCAATCATGTCGCTTCGCCGAAACGTCACATCGGTCGTCGATTCGACGACACCCTATCAATAGAGCTTTTAATCTCCATTGTTTGTGTGGCCGGGTAACCGTAGAAACAGTCGCACACTTGAAGGGGTGCCATTATGACCCGCTGCAACCCTTGGTCGTTCGAAAATTCAAAACGACGCAAGGGCTGGGGGTAATTGTGGGGTAAATGCACACGGCCCAATCCATTTGGCTAGGTCCAACTAACACAAATTGAAGCTAGGCAGCTGGGCGACCCAAATCGAACACTAAAGGACAATTCGGCCCAAGGTGTTGACCTGATGCCGACTTTGGCCCAAACCGCGAGAAGTGAGCCCAAACTGCTAGTAGTCTCAGAGCATTAAATGCAGAGTTGACCTGCATTAAATGCGCTAGCAGCTCCCCACGCGACGTCGACCTGCACATCTGATCAGCCGGATTCTTCAGCGACAATAAGGCAAGCCCTGCATGTGGTTAGTCGGCGGCAAATGATGAAGCCTACCCAACAGGCCATGATAACCTGTTGGTAGGCCAAGAGCGAAACACTCCATCGGTCACACTATACATACCAAAAACCTCAAGAGCCAGGTATGGACAATTAACTCCAAGTATACATATCTTTTATCTATTCAACTCTTGATTAAGCTTGTTAACTTAATCATTGGAGTATAATCGGTCCAACGAGGGTCAACCCATTCTAACTTCTCTTTCTTGCAGTGAGTTTGGACTCATCAACATCGGCTTGAGTAATCGGCCAGGCCTTCCCGAAAAATCCCACCTACATAATGGACATACACATTTAAGTACTGAATCGAATCTAAAAGTTAGAACCCTAACTGCTACAGTTATTTTGTTGAGACATTGGGGCATTTATTGATTTTACACTTGTTTTATTCACTATTTGAGAGAGATACTTTGTGTAAATCTCATTTACTCAATTTGGGTGAGTTTGTAAACCTGTGAGTTTTAGTGTTGTCGTTAAAAATACTTGTAAATTTGAGTGAAGTTTGGATAAAATCACTTGAGGAGTTTGAGAGCTTGGAAAGAGCTCTTATAAGAAGTGAGCTAGGCACTTAGTCAACTAGCACCTGCTATGTAATTCTTCATTGCATAGTGAAAGAGCTTTCAAGAAAGTCTTGAAGGTAAGGACATAGGTCACGAGTTATGGCTGAATCTTGGTAAATCGCTGTGTTCATTTTATGCTTAGTTTTTCATTTCTTGATTGAGATTACTTGATCACATTACACGCACATATTGATTCTACTATTACATTGCTTATTAAGTTTTTAATTGAAGTTGTTTGTGATTAATTTTTTGAAACCTAATTCACCCCCTCTTGGGTTGCACTCTTGTACCAACAGATTTATCTACCTAGTTAGAACAATTAGGTTACTTAGCTCGAGACTTGACACTGTATATAGTTTTGTAAAAAGATTTGTATGCTACACAAATATACTCAATATGCTTTTAAGTTGTTGGTTAAAACATGTGTTAAGATTGATTGTAGTACACAAAGCTTCATACAGGTAAGAAAATGATTATAATCTAAAATTGTGGGTTAACTCGAACCAATAACCATTTTAGATTAATTTGGTTCGATTCTATTAGTTACCAAATGGTTGGTTCATTATGATTTTGGTACTCACCTCTGTATGCCATTTTTTTTTTTTTTTTTTGTGGTTTTATTATGTGTTCAAGGTATTCAAATTAGCTCACGTCTAACTTGATTAATCTCCATTCATCCTAAAATTGTTAATTTTTTTTTTTTTAGCATACATTAGAGAATCAAAATACTGGAGAAAGACAAGGATGAGTTGAACCCATTCATTACATATGATGGTTGTGGAGATGTCATTTACCACTGCACTAACCCTACTCATCTATTCTTATAATTTTCACTAGTTTAAAATTTTATATTCAATGCACGAAGCGGTAGGATTGCGAAAAATATTTTAAAGTAATCCAAAGATTGAAATTTTACTAATGTACTTGTTGTCGAAGGTACAAAATTTTTGCTAATATCTATGTGATTCAATGACATCCAATTGACTATTCTAATATCTCTATTGTTAAGGTTTTTAGTTCAACTTCAGCAGTGGATTTATATTATGATTTATGTTTCATTATTGGGTTTGTTGTAAGATTTTATTTATTGGACTTGCTAAAAAACATAAGCATTTATTTTATTCTGTTTCTCATGATATAAAAATTTCCTATCAATTGACAAAAATAAAAATTACAAAATTTTCAAGCAATAAGAAGATGATAAATATTTTTCTAATTAAAATTTTAAGTCTTTCACTTCAAAATCAAGGTTCTACTTGGGTGGGTGAATTGGAAATAAGGAGATTTAACATTGACCTTTACAAAATTATAGGATTCATATCGTTTGGAAGTAGAGAAATAATTCTAACGAAGAGGACTGAATTAAAGTAGAAGAGATATATTTTTGTCAAGATTTTTGTACAATTAGAATCCTTTAAAATTAAAGATTTCCAATAACTATTTTCACCATGTTATTGCAATTCATCAATCTCTCTTATCAATTTTTGGAATCTAGATTTACATTATTATTGTGTATTGATAGTTATAACCCATTCGGTAATTTTGTTTTTTGATTTCAAAATATTTGAAAACAAAAAACACAACCTTGAACAAATTTAAAAACACAAAAAAAAGTATCTTTTGTGTTTCTCTTTTCTTTTTTTTTTTTTCAAGTCTTCCCCTTCTCTCCAATCACCCATTATCTCCACTCACTAGCCGTCACCGGGCTGTCAGCACCATCATCACATGCCAGCCCACTGGCCAAAATCATCACAGTAGCCATAAATATTAAATGAATATTTGTAATATAAAATTAATAAAAATAAATAATAATTTTAGTCTACTAAACTTGTTTTCTTTTTTTACTTTTTTGTGAGAAACAAAGAACCGAACACAAAAAATGGAAATTAAAACTGATAGGAATCAAAGCAACCCTAAATGAGTGGTGCCAACTTCAAAAGATGCAACCCGAAATCGTTTATATATAAATATATATATACACTAGCAATGAATTTGTGCCATGCACGGATCATAAAAAATATAGAATCATAAGTCAATAAAAAGAAAATATTTACAAATATGTTAAAAATATTTTCTATATTCTAATAGCCATAATGAGAAAATGTAGAAAGAATAATTTACGTAATGTCTATTATAAGTTACACTTTTAATATGTGTTCATATATCACTAGTAAATACATTAGTATAAATTCTAACATTAAGTTTATTGAGCCATATTCATGATTAAAAATTAAAAAAACATAAACTATTCAAAAGAGGTAAATCTAGAACACCATTATGTATTCATCCAATCTATCTCTTGAGATCTTATATATACATATATATATATATATATATGTGTGTGTGTGTGTGTGTGTGTAATATCTATCAACATGATTAAATAATTTACATCTGTAAAGCAATTTAATAAAAAGTTTGTATGCTTTATTTGTATCGAATTTTCTAATTCTGTTTCCTTTTTTTTTTCTTTCTTCTTTTTGTGTAATTATTTGATATAAATTCATACAATATTAAATGAACTAGGAAATCATTATTTGATCCCAACAATGGAATATCATTAATTTTTTTCTTTACGTATGTCATATCAATAATTTCTTCTAGTCTCTATATATTGATTTTATTAAAATGAACCCGTAATTAAAAACCACATGGACAATGATTTCTTCTAACCTAGGTTGGAGGACTTTTTCTTATCATGTGTACATGACAACACATTAAACTGTCACGCATTAGAACTGTATTAATAATTTTATTTAATATTTTTTAGATTTTAGACAATATTCAGGAGATTGCTATATGGTAAAAGATACTCAAATAAAAAATTAAATATAAATACATAACCAAATGGTACATTACCACATATATAAGGTAGGAATAATTCTTTCAACCGAAGTTGAAGAAAATCCATATCCAATGCACATATACAAAATCTTTTCTTTTTTTTTTTTTGCTAAGCAAAAAAAAAAGTGGGAAGAGGCAACCAACACAGTAATCCCCATTAGGCGTGATCATAAGGGTTCTACCAGCTGTGAAATATTTAGTTTGAGCCATAGCTACTAATTTGGAAATGACGAGCCTGTCATTACAGCTCCACAAAGTGTAAGCAATATTCAATCTATTTTCAATAGTACCTAATTCATACAACTATTACTGCAAGCAGGTTTGAACACGCTACCGTTGCGACAATATAAAAAAAGTCTATTTTCTCCATTTATTATTGTTTTATAAGCTTATTAACCTTTTTTATGTAATCTTTTTTTAGGTTTGAGAAACTAAAAAATTACAAATTTGTAGGAATTTAAAAAATTAGAATGTTTTGAAAATAATATTATTTATAAGAATTTAAATAAAATTTTAAATTTAGTTATGATAAAGAATTATGATGACATACTTATATTAACATTATATTTACGTCTTCGTGATGACGTATTTACATTAACATTTTATATGTTTACATCTAAAATGACGTGTAAGTTTTTACATTATTATATTATTCAAAGAACCAAATTCAAAATTCTTTAAAAAGATAATATCGACAAAGAGAAATAAGTGCAAGTTAACTACAGTGGACCGGGCACGTTAGAAAACAATGGGCAGCTCTCTCAACCAATTGTATTTCAAGTAATGACTCTGCACAAAAGTGTATTTAACCAAACCACATGGGTCTGGCTCTTTAATTACTTTTAATACAAAATTAGACCCCTTTAATCAGTCAAGTCCTTAACACCTCACCTCACACCTGTGAAGATATTATTCCTCAATCCCATCGCATCATCCAATGACATAGCTGTCCAATATTGAAACAGGATTTTTATAGAATCCGGCGCATGGACGCAGATGCTCAGCGATATCAGTTGTGATCCATCACAGCGGATGGATGGTTGTTGGGTCAGAATTGAGTGAGTATCAGACGATTAAACACACTTAATGTTAGTATTTTTTTAAAAAAACAATAATGACAAACTTAAGTGAAAAAATATTAGGGATATATGTGATTATTCGCGTCAATTAGACCTCACCTATGATGAGATTCTCTACATCACATCAGCTGGTGAATTACGATCAATCAACAGCGGCTGTTCCTAAACCTTACCACCTAAGTACATCTGTTAACACGCGTCAAACAGGTAGTGAATTGTTATTAGCACGCGTAACGGCCAGTTAAATGATCACAGATCCATTGAAAATTCCACCCGGAAACCCGTCTTGACAATGTCGTTGCGATAAAGCCGGCCCGTCATACATATCTAAGAGCACACACGGATATATAACTGCATGTATAGATTGGGACAGGTGTCAGTGTCAGTTGCCTTTGCTAGGAGTGAGACCCCACACCTCTCCATCTCTCTCCGTCTTTCATGTGCTAAAGCAAGCAAAAGCTGTTGGCTGGTTTTTTATTGCGTAAACTGCACTGACATCTTTCAAGTTTTTTTAAAATATACGACAGTACTTTTTATATTTTAAAAATTATGCTGATGTTTCTTATTTTAAAAATTCATTAACAGATTTGTTACTCCTGATTATTGTGGAGGAGTTGCCCAAAATGAGGGCATGAGAGCATCCGATTTGGGTTTGGTTTAGGTAGAGAGAGAAGGGGCAAACGGAGGGAGGGGAAGGAGAAGGAAGGATGGCCGTGGATAGGTGCGTTGATAGAGAAGGAGACGGTGCTTGCCAGTCTTGGAGAAGAAAGAGAGGTGAGTTGGAGACAGATTTAACATTTTTTGATCAAAAAATTTGTTTTCACATTAAAATAAATTGTAATGATGCAAGGTTAAAAAAAGTAATTTATGCCGTTTCTCGATAAATATTGACAGAGCTGGCCAGTATAATTATTAAGATGTGAAGGGGGTTGTCTTATATTTCAATAATTTTAAAGGGAGGTCAGTGTAATTTGTCATTTTTTTTTGCTGTCCTTGTCTTTAAATAAAATTGTGAAAGATTTTTATAATTTTTTGAATTTTAATTATTAAGGAAAAATAATAAAGTTTGGGAACATTGAGTTAGCGTGGAGGGCTCATTTTGTCTGGGACACGTCGAGGAAATTCTTGGCTGCTTTGTGTCTTTGGTGTTGGTAAAATATTCAGAATAGAAAGCTGAAGTGGCAAAGTTAACAATTAAGAATTGACTAAAAAATTTATTAAAAATTTTTTATGAAAATTTTATAGAATTAAAAAAAACTTAATTGACAATTTTAAAATTAAAAATTTAAATAAATAATTAAATAATTTGTTAGAACATAAGAAAAAAAATATATAAAAATCAATGTACTACCAGTTTTCGCATAGTTTCTACAAAATTTTTCTATGAGTTTTTTTCTTAGTTTTTCAAAAACTTCTGTTACATATCTAAAAACTATTCTAAACATTTTTAAAAATTTATAAGATATCTTAAAAGTATTTCTGCAATGTTTTTTTATTTTGAAAATTTCAAAAAGAGATTCATATCAGTATCAGTATCAGTATCAGTATTAGAAGCAGAAACTTCTCATTGCCAACGGGTTTCTCGACTTACAAAGAAATAAATAATGTCATATTATTTGTACTACATAGAGAGGCTGAGAATATCTCGGGTACGTAAAAATTGGGTTTGGATAATGTGCCACGTCATTTGTTTATGACATTTCATTGGTATAAAATTTTTGAAAATTAATCCCAATCCCTTCCCCCACCCAATTTTTTTATTTTAATTTTTTTCCTTTTCATTCTAGTATGGATAAGTATTTAAAGACAGATTTCAACTCAAAATAAAAATATCTCTCTCCTTAGTTTCAACATTTTTAGATAAAAAAAAAAAAGCAGAAAAAAGAAATATCTCCACCAAAAAATAGGTGACTTCCAAACACGTGTGAGAATTGGTTTATAATGCTTTTTCAAATTTGCAAGGGAGAAAAGAGAATCATAGTTGAAAATTTATCGAACGAAAAATTACTAGTAAAAGTTCACTTCATAGAGCTCATAATGATAATGAATGCACGTATGTAAGTGGCAGAGTGCAACCCAAAAAAACACTCATAATTACAAGGGCACATGTGCAAACTTATGAAAAGCAAAGACTCCAAACTTATTTGATATATCTGTTTTTTATAAGTCCGGCAAACCGCTAAACATTCTGAGTTTTTCCTTTTTATTAGATACTTTTCACACCCTCCGTTTCTTTGTCAGTGATAATATGTAAAGCAATCAAGAGTAGCGCGCACGTTGTATAATTATTCTGTTATAACACCATAAAAAAAAGTCAATTCTTTTTATTTTAAATAAAATAAATAAATATTATTCATACAAAATTTGCGTACAAAGTGATGTGACAGTGATAGTTTTGTAATTTAAAGTCATTATAGTAGATATTTATTTTGAAGTAAAACACATTATTTTGTATAGAATTTTTATATAAATATTTTATTTGTAAAACATTACCCTTTAAATAATCATATTTTTTTTTTTTACATTTGTGAATGATTAATTCATTTTAAACTGGGAGTCTGGAGATAAGAATATATAGTTTGGAAATGGTGAGATATCTACGTCATCTTTGAGAGATTCGAAATGGTCTACCAAACCTGGTGAAAAGGTCGTTTGAATAAAACTTTGTATCAGCTTTTTTTTTTTATAACTAATTTCTATTAATTTTCAAAAGAAATAAAATTTCTTTTCTATTTTTATGTGCTATTAGTTTAGACTTTTGTGTTTTGTGTTTAGTATAGTTAAATTATAGATACAATGTCATTTATACCTTCTCTAACTTTCTTCCTTTGTTAAAATTGAAATAAAATAATGAGTTCTGTCTCTGTTAACATTCTCTCTTAATAAATGAATAGGGCCTTGGATAGCATTTAGGAAAACGTTATTCTTAATTGTATAGAAAATTTTATTAGAAAATATGGATAGGATATTTTTTTAATTTAGAGCTATTATTATAGGTATTTTTACGTTAAGTGTAATGCTCATATTCAATCACATTATTCTGTATATATGAATTTTCTCACTATATAGTAATATATGTACATCTCAATTGTGATCCAACATATAAATTGTGTTAGAGTTATCCATGCCCATGCCCATGCCTATGCCTTTGGTTACTTTTGTTGTGTAAGAGATTGAGAGTTGGGAAATATTCGTCTTGAGGATGGGGATGTTGGGTTTGGATAATGTACGTACCATGCAGACGCTTTGCTAAAACCATGGCATTTTGTCTGTGACATTATATGTATAATGAACTGCACTTGTATTTCCAAAGAAAAAAAAAAAGGTCTGCACTGTTGAGACTTAAATGCCAATGTATGATCACTAGAAGTTCTATGGTGGGTCCTCTCTATCTCCAAAGTTCTTATTTCATTATTTTCTTCTTTTGTATCTATATATCTATGTATATATATATATATATATAGTGGATTTACTTACATATAGGATGTTTGAACCTCAAATCTCGTTCATCTATCCCTCCTGATTAGTTTCAAATTTGTTTCTACCTACTGGTAAATAGAAAGAAACATTCTACCCAAAAATTTGGTTGCTTTCTTGCACGTGTGATACTCACTGCATAATGCATGCATTTCAAAATTTGCAGCAAACTTAATAGAAAGCATAATTGATAATATCACTTCATAATGATGATAAGTCGCAGAAAGGAATGAAATCACATGCTAATATTATGACCTTTTTTTTCTGATACTTTTCATACCCTTAATTCATTTGCACATAATTTTTTTTTTTTTGTATGCATGCAATATGTATTATAAGCATTCAGAAGTGTTGGCATACGATCGAATATACACAACGCATGCACACAATTTTTATTTTTTTGTCATAATGTAAATAATCGTATTTTTCAATATTTGTGAATGCTTAATTTATTTTAAACTTAAGAGAATACAATTTATAAATGCATGGCAAGTTAACTTTTAGGGGGCAAGATCAAGTTAACATTTGAATTCATACAACTTTTGTGAAAACCATATTAATTCAAAATTTACCTTTCGCATTATACGCCCATCCCAAGTTCATTATGCACGCTAGATTTCTAAGTTCATCGGACATAAGGGAATGGAGGTCACTTTTTCCAGAAGGCTCAATCATAAATCCTCTAAGAACCTACTCGGATCACTCTCCCTTAGTCATCTACACTGAAGGTATGCTTTATTATCATACAAAGCTAAATACTTTCATTTTGAAGCTGCTTGGATTTCACATCCTGACTTTAAAAAGTGTTTTCCAAACTTCTAGGGGAGAATCGAATGCTGATTACCTTTTCAAAATGGAAGATCTTACCACCAGTGTTTCTAACTGGAATAAAGAAGTTTTTGTGAACAACTTTAGAAGAAACAGGTTGCTGCTACGGAGCATTGAAGGGATTCAAAGAATTCACGCCAATAGATTCTACCACAGCTTTCATATCCTTGAGAAAGATCTCATTAGACAATACGACATTATCTTGAAATTTTGTAGTCTAAAAAGTTCAGGTCTAGATGGATCGTCCATGGTGAAAGAAACACTTTGTTCTTTCACCTTGCCACACTCATACCTAGAAAAAGGAACAAAATTGAAAATCTCACGGATGAAGATGGGAAATGGATCCAGTCTTGCTGCCAAATTTTTTTTCAAAAGCTCTTCCAAAGTGAGAGTTTTAAACATTGAGGATATTGAGATATTGCTTGGCCGCAGGTTTAATGAAGACGATTATAATGAACTGAACAAACCAATTCTTGACAAAGAAATTGGAATGCTGTGAGATGCTAGGGATAGGATCTGATCTAATTTAGCTATTGTTTCCTTCTGTTGAATTCCGAAGTATCAAAGAGAAAGGTTTTCTACATTAGAAAAATTATTTGGGAGTTATTTGAAAAAAGTAATATCAATAATAGGTTGACTAATTAAATTTACGCTTCAATTAATTCAAAAAAGAAAAATTATAGGCTTCAACAGTTCCACTAATTTAACAGTTTCATTAGATCTCAAAATCTGATCTAAGAAACATGCTATATATGTGTATATATATATATATACATTCCAATACTCTGACCAAACAACATATATATATACAATGGCATACAAGTGGTTCAACAATTTTCTCACTCACCTCACAGCTTACACATAAATATATAAATACCATGCATGGTTGTGAGAATTGTGTGTCAAGCAATTTCAGATGGTACTTTCTCGATTATAGATATAAGAGTTTGCGAAGTACAAATAGGCTACCGATGCCGCTGCACTAAGGCCAGCAAGTCATCAAGATGCGCCTGATTCAAGTTATCTGAAAACCAACCGTGTTGACCTCCTCCTCACATGCATCAAGCAATTTCAAATCGTACTTCCTCCTCTATTATAGATGTAGGATTTTGCCAAGTACAAATAGGCCACCGAAGCCACTGCAGTAACTCTAGCAAGTAGCCAATAGAAGTCATCAAGATGTGCCCGATTTAAGTTGTCTGAAAACCAACCGTCTTGACCGCCTGCACCTGTAATTTTCTCCACGACAGAGATAAGAAAACTGCTTAGGAAGCTCCCTATGCCAAAAATACTAAGGCAGAGAGAGACAACAACACTCTTCAATTCCCTTGCCACCTGATCATAAAAAAACTCTTGCAGACCAACCATGGTGAATACATTAGCAGTTCCGAACAATATATATTGAGGTACCAACCACCAAAAACTCATGGGAACGGTTGCCTTCGGCTTATCTACAAGACCATATTCTAGAGCAGCTAAAAGACGCTTCCTCTCAACCATAGCTGCAATTGCCATGGAAATAACGGATAAGAATAAACCAAATCCAATTCTTTGAAGCATTGTTATACCTGAGGGTTTCCGGGTTACAGCTCTAGCAATTGGAACAAACGGACGGTCATAAATGGGAATGAAGATAACAATGGTAAGGCTGACAAAAGATTGAAGCGAAGTAGCTGGTGGTGATGATGGCTTCCCGACCAGACCAGAGGCCGTGTTATCAGTCGATCGGCACTTGCTAGACAACGCCTTTCCCATGCCACTTGGTCGTCGCCCGACCCAGTTTTCCAACTGTTCGTCTTCGCCCTCCCGAGCTGAATGGATGCCCGTAACCGTCCGCTGATCAGGTCGGCGCCTGACCGTGTCAATAGGGCCCACTTCTGACACCGGCCACCCTGGCATGCATCAGCGGCGTGGGTGTGGCTTGTACTTGCAACAATGTCCCACTCCTCTAACATCGTTTTGACAAATGTGACCTTGGAGTGTAGGGATGACTCTCTCGAGTGTTATGACACCATTCTGGTCCTCCAACTGGAGGCCGCCACGTGGAAAGATCACCTACCACCCCCATGTAGGCATACAAGAGGAAAAGTTCAACCCCTTCGCAGGTATGCAAAAAACACAATCCTAGGAGAAGCCCTAAGACATATTTTCCTCTCTCACATTTTGGATCTCGTTGAATTTTTGAACACCGGAGGGCCTTTGGCTTCCACCACACCGGTGAGTTCAGTACAGGAGATCACCGGTTGACGAGAGGGCAGTTCACCCCGGACCTGGGGGCAAGCCACCACGAGTTTGCTGCTTCATCAGCTGGCGCCGTCTGTGGGAAACAACTATCCTCGTGGCATTTTATGGTCTTGACTAGGTCTGGGATTAGCACCTACCCAGAAGGAAACTCGATGGCCGACACCAGTGTAGAGAAGATAGCCGCCTTGGAGAAGACGGTGGCTGACATGATGACCAGCATGCAACAGTTGGTCCAACAAAACACAGAGTTGCTCCAACGAAACCCTACTCCTCCGGCAGAGATTCCACCGCGGCCTAACCTGTCGGCAGAAGAACAAGAGGAGCAGGAGGTCGACAAGGATCCATCCATCCCTCCCAACAGCAACGAAAATGGCAATGGAGGACGGGTTGAGGACTCTGTCCTTCGCCATGAGCCCCACATCGAAGAAGCACAAACGAGCCACGCCATCCCGTCAAGGACGGAGATGGTAGGCGACAAGCCAGAGAGCTCCCACGCTTGGGACGAACAACTGAGGGCCATGCAAGCTTAAATGGCTGGAGTTTTAGTCGCGGTGGAAGCTAAAGCTCCAAACACCGTGGACGCCCTCATTGGCTGAACGGCCTCGCCGTTCACTCAAAAGGTGATGGATTACCCGCTTCCTCCAAAGTTCAAAATGTCGACTTTGGACGCGTTTGATGGATCTAAAGACTCGGTGGACCACTTGGAGACATTCAGGGCTCTCATGCATCTGCAGGCAGTACCGGACGAGATTATGTGCAGAGCATTCCTCGTCACGTTGAAGGGATTGGCACGAACCTGGTTCAACAAAATCAAACCAGTGACAGTCTCCACCTTCAAGGAACTAAGCAAGCTCTTTGTGAGCCACTACATCGGAGCCCAGCAGCAAAGGAGGCCCGCGACATACTTGTTGACTGTGAGGCAGAAGAAGGAGGAGATGTTGCGGGAGTATGTGGGGAGGTTCAACCAAGAGACTTTGGCCATGGACGACGTGGACGACAAGGTGGCCGTCACGGCGTTTATGAGCGGCATGAGAAATGGGAAGCTCCTCTTCTCCTTATCGAAGAGGCCATCCTAACACATGGCGGAGTTGATGCTTTGAGCTCAAAAGCACATGAATATGGAATATGCCATGAGCACTAGACGAGACAACGACGAAGGGAGCGGCTTGTGCACGGAGAAGAAGAGGCCAAGCAGAACCTCAAATGACGAGAGAGAGATGAAGGTGAGCAGAAGTAACAACCGGGTGAGGAGTCGGGAAGAAGAGAGATGCGAGCACTACCGCGGCCTAGATCGAACGTTCACCCCACTGACGACGAAGTTGAAGGATGTCCTAATGGAGATCAAAGATGACCCGGACCTGAAATGGCCCGAGCCCTTAAAGACGCCCTTGAGCATGAGGAACAAAAGAAGATACTGTTAGTTCCATTGTGATCTCGACCATGACACAGAGGATTGTATCGACCTGAAACAACAGATCGAGGATCTGATCAAACGGGGGAGGCTCAGTCGCTATGTGGCTGGCCGAGATTGAACATGGGGGGAACGATGCAGCCTCAGGAGGACAGAAACAACCACCCAGCCCATTGGAGAGATAAGGGTGATCGCAGGAGGATTCGCTGGGGGAGGAGAGTCCTCTTCAGCGAGGACGAAGCATGTTCGGGACATCCGAACCGAGGCAGAAGTAATGATGGTCGGGACGGCCAGTAAGAAGACAAAGTCCGAGGGCCCCGTGATCACCTTCATAAAAGAAAAAGCAGCTGAGCTGCACCAACCCCACGATGACCCTCTGGTTATTTCTGCGGTGGTCTCCAACTTTAAAACTTGGAGAATCTTGGTCAACAGTGGAAGCTCAGCTGACATCCTATTCCGGGAGGCCTTCAAGAAGATGCAGATTGGCCACGAGAAGCTAAAGTCAATCAACTCTCCCCTGGTCGGCTTTATTGGAGACCGGGTGGTCCCTCTCGGGTCCATCACCTTAGCCGTCACCATTGGGGAGGAACCACACCGAGCGACGAGAATGGTCCATTTCTTGGTTGTGGATTGCCTATCTGCGTACAACACCATCAGTAGCCGAATTGCTTTGAACCAATGTAAAGCAGTCGCTTACACGTACCACCTCTGAATCAAATTCTCGACCGACACGGAGTTCGGGTGTGCAAGGGGCGACCAGAAGGAGGCACGAGAGTGCTACATGGCCTCCCTCAAAGGAGAACATAGCAGGGAGACCTTGGTCATTGAAGAGTTCGAGCCTAGGGATGAGGAGGAAGTCAGGAGGGGCGAGCTGACCGAAGAACTGGAAGATGTCCTGGTCAGGGTACCAGAGCAGAACAGAACGGTGAAGATAGGGTCTGCTGCACCCGAAGAGCTAAAGCAACAGCTGAGGAAGTTCTTGAGGGATAACGCTGACGTGTTCGCCTGGTCTCACGAAGACATGCTCGGGATTGACACTTGAGTAGTTGCTCACTACTTGAACATTGGCCCTAAGGCCAGGCTGGTCAAGCAAAAGTGAAAGAACTTTGCGCCAGATAGGAACGATGCAGTTGCTGAGGAAGCGGAGAAGCTGGTGCAGGCGAAGTTCATCAGGGAAGTGCACTACCCCATTTAGCTCTCCAACGTTGTCATGTGAAAAAGTCCAATGGGAAGTGGCAGATGTGCGTTGACTTCACCGACCTGAACAAAGCATGCCCCAAAGATAGTTTCCCACTACCGACCATCGACCTCGTCGTTGACTCTACTGCAGGGTATGAAATGCTAACCTTTTTGGATGCTTTTTCAAGATATAACCAGATCCGGATGAAGGATCATGATCAGGAGCATACGGCCTTCATCACAGACCAGGGGCTCTATTGTTACAATGTCATGCCGTTCGGATTAAAGAATGCAGGGGCAACATATCAACGGCTAGTCAACCTCATGTTCAAATCACAAATTGGGCGTAATATGAAGGTTTACGTGTTGTCGACATGTTGGTGAAAAGCAAGGAGGCCACAAACCATCTGCGGGACCTTGAAGAGACGTTCCAAACACTCCGCAAGTACCAAATGAAGCTCAATCCCACCAAATGTGCCTTCGGCGTCACCTCGGGGAAGTTCCTAGGCTTTATGGTCTCACAAAGGGGGATTAAGGTGAACCCAGAAAAGATTCAGGCCATCATCCACATGCAGGCGCCCCAGACGACAAAGGATGTTCAGTGGCTGACAGGACGTGTTGCAACCTTGAACAGATTCATCTCCCGCTCCACCGACAAGTGTCTCCCATTCTTCAAAATCCTACGCAAGGCATTTGAGTGGAACGAGGAGTGTGAAGTGGCATTCGGTCAACTCAAATAATATCTTAGCTCAATCCTGCTGCTAAGCTGAACCGTCCCGGAGGAAGAATTGTTTCTCTATTTGGCAGTGTCGGCGATAGCAATGAGCTCAGCTCTTGTTCGAGAAGAAGGGGGGATCCAAAAGCCAGTGTACTACACCAGTCGAGCCTTGCAAGGAGCAGAAGAACGATACCCGAAGATGGAACTTATAGCTTTTACGCTGGTGACTGCAGCTCGGCGCCTGAGGCCCTACTTCCAAGCCCACACGATTGTAGTACTCACTGACCAGCCCTTGAAGAACATTCTACACAAGCCAGAGACATCAGGACGTTTAGTAAAATGGTCCATTGAACTCAGTCAGTTCGACATCCACTAACGTCCCCGACTAGCGATGAAAGGGCAGGCTGCTGTAGATTTCATTGCTAAATTCACTAATCCGCCCCTTGCCACCCCTGAAGCCGACCTACTAGACAGCCATTGGGTCTTGAACGTCGACGGTTCTTCCACTCACGATTCTGGTGGTACTGGCGTGGTCCTTGTCACCCTGGATGGCTATAAGATGGAATATGCTCTCCGCTTCCGATTCCCTACCACTAACAACGTTGCAGAATATGAAGCCCTCATTGCTGGTCTCATAATGGCTCGGCGAATGGGGGCCGAACAGATAGTGGTGTGGAGTGACTCTCAATTGGTTGTGGAGTAAGTCCAGGGAGAGTACGAGGCCAAGTAGTATTGCCAAGTAGCGAAGAGCCTCGCTAGAAAATTCGCTAAGATCTTACTGAAGCGTGTACCGAGATTGCAGAATGAAGAGGCAGACCGGCTAGCCAGGATTGCCTCGTCAAATGAGCTCGACCCGAACGTCCCGATTAAGGTTCTTGATTCGCCGAGCATCTAGAGCCCAGAAGTCGACCAGATCGAGCCCGAATCCTCATGGATGAGTTAGATTAGGAATTTCTTAGAGAACGGAATGCTGCCTGAAGATCGGAATGAGGCAAGGTGGATTCAGTACCGTTCGAGTAGATACCTTATACAGAACGGAGTACTCTACAAAAGGGGGCGTACCATACTGCTGCTTCGTTGTGCCAATGAGAAAGAGGCAGACTACATAATGCGGGAGGTCCGCGAGGGGGTGTGTGGGAACCACTCTGGTGGCCGGTCTCTCACCAAGAAGATATTACGAACGGCCTATTATTGGCCCACCATGGAGAGGGACGCTTAGGAATTTGTCAAGAAGTGTGACAAGTGCCAACGGTTCACCAACATCCCAAGACTGCCCTCTCAAGAGTTGACCCCGATCCAGACTCCTTGGCCTTTCGCCCAGTGGGGAATCGATATTGTGGGACCATTGCTGCTCGACAAAGGAAAAACGAAGTTTATGGTGGTGGCGATTGACTACTTCACAAAGTGGGAGAAGGCGGAGGCCCTACCAACGATCACTGAGGAGAAGATAAAGAAATTCTTGTGGTAGAATATTGTGTGTAGGTTCGGAATCCCCAGGGTTATCATCATGGACAACGGGAAGCATTTCGAGGGCAGGCAGTTCAACCAACTGTGCACTGATCTGGGAATAAGTCACCATGCTTCGTCCCCTGAGCACCCTTAGGAAAACGGCCAAGTCGAAGTTACCAACATATCCCTCTTGAAGATCCTGAAGGCAAAGTTGGAAAAGACCAAGGGTTTGTGGGTGGAGGAGCTCCCTAACATCCTTTAGGCTTACAAAACGACCGAGAGAGTGTCCACGGGGCAGACGCCGTTCTCACTTACCTTCGGCACCGAAGCTGTTATCTCGGCAGAGATCGGCCTTCCCAGCCCCAGAACGGTGCAGTTCGACCCCGCGACTAATGGTGAAGCGATGAATGTGGATCTAGATCTGTTGGAAGAAAGGAGGCTGCAAACAGCCATGAGGGTGGCGTCCTACCAGCAGAAGATGCGCCAATACCACAACTCTAGAGTTCGACCAAAAGACTTCACAACCGGGTACCTTGTTTTGAAGAGAGTCAATCAGTCCACCAAAGATCCCAGAGAGGGCAAGTTCGAACTCAATTAGGAAGGAGCTTATGAGGTGATCAGCAGTACTAGGAATGGGACGTACAGGTTGTGGAAGTTAGAAGGCAAGGAGCTCCCGCACCCGTGGCACGCAAAGCATCTAAGGAAGTACTACTCTTGAAAAGCTCCTACTTATAATTCACCACAATATCAATAAAACAGATTGTTCGACAGCTGTCTGCTTACGTAAAATTGACACAGAATCGGCCGCCTTGTGAGAAAACGACATTGAATCTGCTCGGTCAAGTGCTGAGCAGAGCCAAACAACCTTAAATGGCAATGGAATTAAATCTGCTTAGTCAAGTGCCGAGCAGAGCCAGACGGCCTTAAATGGCAATGGCATTGAAACTGCTCGGTCACGTGCCGAGCAGAGCCAGGGCCTTAAATGACAATGATATTGAATCTGCTCGGTCAAGTGCCGAGCAGAGCCAGGGCCTTAAATGGCAGTGGTTTTGAACCTGCTCGATCAAGTGCCGAGCAGAGCCAGATGACCATAAATGGCAGTGAATTAGCAACCATGTTGGACCTGTTCAGTCATCATGGCCGATCAGGTCCACGTTAGCACTTGCAAGCATTCTCCAAGCCACTCCAATAAGATGCTTAGAAAATACATCAGGCACAAGTATAAGAACAAAATGTCATTTCATTAATGCAATGAGGGGTACAAAGGCAGAACGCCCTTTACAAGAGTGAAAAAAAAAAAAAGAAAAGAAGAAAGACAACAACTAGTGAAGCAAAACGAGGGGGCCCGAACTACATTCACACCTGAGCCTGCCGGCAGTTTGTCCCTTAGCGTCAGCACACTGAGCATCCCCGACCTGGCCACCCGCAGTGGCCTCCTGCTGAGTCTCGATGGTCTGACCTTCTCCAGCAGCATTCGATTGGGCCCTTTCGTCAACTGCCTGGTCAGCGGTGTCTTGGCTGCCTCCAGGCAGGACTCCGTCAAGGGGGTCTAGACCCAAGAAGTCCGATTGAGGATATTTCTTGGACGCCTGCTTCCTAGCTATCTCAAAGCCTAAGAAAAAAGTGGGCTCCAACAAGGCTTGGAAGTCATCCCCGTTCTTGAACTGTTGAATGGCCTCGACCCTTGCCTTCTTAAGCTCCTCGCCGAAGGCTGCTACGGTCTTCTCTAGCTCGTGCCTTTTGGCCTCCTTGGCCGAGTAGTTCAGCAGTAGCTTATTGGCCTGCCTCGCGAGCCTTTCGTTATCGGCTCTAGCGGACTGGAGCTCCTCCAGAGCAGAATCCCTCTCGGCACGGGCGATCGAGACATCACCTTTCAGTGACTGGACCTCCTGGATAAGCGCCAAGTTGGCTACCTTCTCCTTCTTGAGGGCCTTCTCTGAAGTCCCCAGGAGGTGGCCCAGAGCCATGACCCTAGCAAGAGACTTAAAACTGAGCAGTTAGAACTTAAAAAGACTACACAAAGGTCGATGAAGAACAGAGTGCTAACCGTACAGAAGCTCACCTTGAACAGATCATGGTTGGCATCCCTGACCAGTCGCGAGTTGGGATGCTTGCTCAGCCTCGTGATGTCCGAAGGCCTTACCACCTCTGCCGCCCTCTCCCAGGCCATGTCCGAGCTATCGATGACATTGATCAGGGCAGAAGCAGCTGAACTGGCACGAGCCTGGGAGTTTGCCGGAATGACCGCGCCGCACCTCGGTTGAGTTCCCTCCAGATACCCTGGAGGAGGCCTAACGACCACAGAAACTTGACCCTTCCCCTTCTGGGGGGACACCTTCTTCAGAGGAGGAGGGGGAAGGGGAGCTCTTCAGTAGCCTCGACGGTCTTCTGGCACTTAGATCCTGAGACACCAGCCGTTGCCGCCCTCTTCCTAGCCAAGTACTTGATGTCGAAGCTCATCGCGGTCGGCTCAGAAGTTGGGTGGGATGCTTGGGGACTGGGCTGGACCGCTGCGGTATCGGCCTGAGCAACCATAGCAGACTGGCAATCTGCAAAGAATAGCCAGAAAAGTCAGGGAACGACCAGTAAAATAGAAGCAAAAATGTACTCACTCCTCTCATGTTCTGCAGCCAAGGCTTTTTTGCTTAGTTCGGGCCCCAAGAGGTATTGGGCGAGCGCCTCGACAATCACTAAGTCTTTGGCGGTCCGAAACTCGTACTCCTTGACCACCTCTGCAACCGCCTTATGCTTGGCAGACAAAAGGGGCTTCACCCAACCTGACACTCGTAGGACACCTAAGTCAAAGTGGGCGACACGCAAAAGAGAGAGAGAGAAAGAGAGAGAGAGAGAGGGAGAGAGAGAGAGAAGAGGAAGACTCGGGGGAAAGAACATACCTTTCTTACCCGAGTAACCCTATTGCTGGGATCCGAGCAGAGAAGTCTGTCTCCTAGGGGTAGAACTCCCAGCCCTTTCCACTAATGAAGAAGAACCGGTCCTTCTAGTTCTTGTGTGAAGAAGGAAGCTCGCCGACCAGATCGAGTCCTATTGACCGACCTGAGAAGTACCAGTACCCCTTCCCGCACTCGGCCGACTTGTAGCAATATGAGAATTCCTCTAGCATCACGTCCCTCCTGTGGACGATCTGCCAGAGGATCATACAGCCCGCCATGATCTGCCAGGCGTTCGGTGAGAGCTGTCCAGGGGAGAGGTGTAACCTCTGCAGAATTTCTCTAATTGGCTGAGAGAACGGCACACGAAGACCACTAGCCAGTGTGCCCTCAAAGATCGCTATCTCCTCCTCCTTAGTCGAGCACGCCCAATTCCTAGGGTTAGGAACCCTGTACCTTACCCCTTTTGGGATCTGGTACACTTACCGAAGGGTGGCGACCCTCTCCTTATCAAGAGAGGAAGAAATCCCCACCGCTTCGTACCCGGGGTCATCCTCTTCTTCCCCCTCTCCCGGCCTGACCTCCTGAGCTCAGGCAGCAACCTTAGCAGGTTGGTCCCGTCTTTCCCCGACGCCAGAGTGGGCGGCCCCGGCCTCCCCTGACTCTGGAATTCCCTAGGAACCCCTGCAGTTCCCCACAGAGGTCTCCTCCTGGGTCCGACGCCTCTCGACTCGACACCTATTAGAACCGGTCTCTTCCGAGTCCGAGTTAACCCCCTTCGGATCCAACATTATGTCGAGAGGCCTACAACCCTCAATCCTATCAAACACCAACTTGAACAACTCACACAAGTCCCCGAGGATGGATTCTAAGAATTCCGGCCTGCCAACAAACCTTGAAAGGTTGGGAATCTGGCCCCTTCCCTAAAAAACGGACACTCAGTGAGTAATAAGCCAGTACATACAACTAAAGGGCAAGGCTTACCGTGATTCGAAGTACCGGCGGCAAAGTCTGAAGCAAGCCGGTGGTGCGATGTGAGGAATGGTGCCCTTTCAACTGGCCGGAGACGATGGAGATGGCGCTGAAGACGGCGGAGGATGTTTTTTTCTTTTTGCTAAGTACAGCGAAGGAGGTTTTCTTTTTTCTCTCTCTTGTCGTATTTGGTAAAAAGCACTAAGGGAAAAATGAGGGCAATCGCCTCACAAAACTCCCCCCACATCTTTGAAATCAACAACCCAAATGGCCTGCGGTGATGGGACATTGACGGCTGAGAAATGACGCGTCTTTTCGACTACTGATGACCAATTCCCCGCTGCCATGTGGCGGCAGGTGAAGCGACGCGACAGCACCCATCATTATTGCGCCGCCCCCGCCATAAATGCGCTCCGTGTTTTGTGGTCGTGCCGTCCGGTGGAATTCCTTTGACCCCGAGCAGATGGCTAGATGAATTAGGGGCATCCAGTGATGATGGCTTCCCGACCAGACAAGAGGCCGTGTTATCAGTCGACCGGCACTTGCTAGACGACCCCTTTCCCATGCCACCTGGTTGTCGCCCGACCCAATTTTCCGACTGTTTGTCCTCGCCCTCCCGAGCTAAATGGATGCCCGTAACCGTCCACTGATCGGGTCGGCGCCCGATCATGTCAATAGGGCCCACTTCTGACACTGGCCACCCTAGCATGCATCAAGGGCGTAGGCGTGGGTGTGGCGTGTACTTGCAACAATCCCCCACTTCTCTGACACCGTTCTGACACACGCCACCTTAGAGTGTAGGGATGACCCTCTCGAGTGTTCTGACACCATTCTGGTCCTCCAATTGGAGGCCACCACGTGGAAAGATCACTTACCACCCCCATGCAGGCATACTAGGGGAAAAGTTCAATCCCTTCACAGGTACGCAAAAAACACAATCCTAGGAGACACCCTAAGACATCTTTTCCTCTCCCACATTTTGGATCTCGTTGAATATAACTTGAACACCGGAGGGCCTTTGGCTTCCACCACACTGGTGGGTTCAGTGCAGGAGATCACCGATCGGCGAGATGGTAGTTCACTCCGGACCTGGGGGCAAGACACCACAAGTTTGTTGCATCATCAGCTGGTATTTCAAAACTTGACCCAATCGATCTATCCATTGTAACTGCTTGCTTTGTGAAAAGAGTATTGTGGAAATGCAATGCCATATACCAGACAGGTAGTCCATATTGGAAGCAGCCTCAAAACTGCCTTTGCCTCGTCAACCTCATTCATACTACAAGTTTTTCGGTCTTCCTTCGAACCATCTGGTGCAAGCTAGGCTTTGTTAAGAAACCTGTAAAGAACCCCCAAAATACTCCATAATTAAAAAGCTGTTTCAGAAAGTGTGAGATTGATCCAGTTTTTTAAACCACACTAAGAAAATTGAGTTTCTCAATAGGATTGTAATATGATGTATGTCGATCTGTTTATTCAGTGTTACAATTAAGATAGAAGAGTAAATGAGAACTACAAAGCATCATGACAATCTTGAGATGAACTCCAAAATTTTAAGTTAAACAAAATCATGCTTCAAGACCGATATTGATTCCTTCTGTTGTCATGCTACTGACAAGTACCAATAAAAAAAATAATAATATGGCAGAAAGCTAATCTCTTACTTGAATTGGTCAGGACCCTGGTGAGGAAGGATTCCCTGAGCTTCCTCTTCCATAGCCATTGCTGAAGGGGTGGTTTGCCAATTCCTCACTGCATTAACAAACACCCTAACAATTCTTATAAATGGTCTTTTCTCATTACTTTTGATGCCAAACCGATAAGTGGTAGTTCCAAGTAGGAATATGAGAAGTGAAGAGATCATGACAATAGAGGGGATACCAAACCCAAGCCCCCAATTAAGGTTGTCTTGAATGTAGTTTAAAATCAAACGTGTTGTCATGGCACCAAAACATACACCAAAAAAACCACCAATTAAAGAATGAGCTTTTGGCTTTGCACTCTTATGGATCTTGTGAATCAAACTGGTCGGCTCCAAAAACCTGAATGCTAGGCCTGTGCCCTCCTTGTGCCACTGCCACTAGATATAGCGAAAAGAAGAAGACAATTGGAAGCTGAGCAGCAGAACATGGCCTGACGTTAGAGGCATTTTTGCAATCTGAAGAGGTGAGAGATGGAAGCACAGCTGATAGGGTCAGCAGACCAAGTCCCTGCGATCCATCCCAATAAAAAATAAACCTAATTAGCAATGCAGCAAAATAGATACTCTGGATCACCATGCTGGAAAACACCATGTAGTAGATATTTTAAGGTCCCTCAATTGATTCAGTTGAATAAACTGTATCCTGTTGGAAGTTAAATATCTTCTTAACACAGATTAACAGCCTGTTTGGAATTTGGGTTGGGATGGGATGGGGTGGGGTGAGAGGGGGTGGGAAGAAAACGAAAAATTACTGTTTGCTATAATTTTCCTGTTTGATTGGGTAAAGAAAATGGAGGGAGAGAAGAGAGAAAGAGATATATTTATTTAAAAAATTTCTTCTTTTTTCTCTTTTCTTTGCCTTTATTTTCTCTTTTCCTTACCTTCTCTCCCCTCTCCCAAATTTCAAAGGGACTGTAAGAGTACAGCTACCAACGAAATAGATTAGTTCAATATAGCATTATATAAAGGACTCCAAGAGATAAGGTTTGACTTTTCGTTTCCTCCCGATCCATGTAATGAAATATTGAATAGAGTACCATATGTTTTGTTTCCCGGGAGCACATACACAAATGGAATTCGTTTCTTGTACGACCCAAAATAAATTGAATATAATTCCCTCCATGCAATACCCTTCCAGATTAAACTATCTCCCTTTCTGGCTCTGATTTTGTGTAACCTCAATTATTAATTTGAAAAATCTATTTCATTCAAATTGCACACTGAGCTTTTGATATATGTGTCCCAGTCCTAATACTCTAAGGAAGGAAGATAAAAGAAAGATCAACCAAGGATCCCACCCCTCTTAGCGAGGGAATGAATAATTTTTTTCCTTACTATTTATTTTAGGAGTCCCATCGAAAATCTTAAAAAGATGGAATATTAGACCTTTTCTACCGGAATTCATGTTTATCACGCCTCTTTGTCTTGCTCATTTTCCCATGCCATTTGAGAGTACAAACAGCTGGAGACGGATTTTAGTGGCAAAGGAACTTTTTGAAAACAAAACTTTGTTGTTTTGAAAGACGTCCGTTATTACGTCCCAGAGAGCAACCCGATTTTATGGGACTCCATGCATTTGAGCCGTTGAATTTTAGCTGGCAAAGGGTTGGGATGGGACAAAGAAGTAACGGAACTTAGCAACAGACATTATCTGATGAAGACTAAGGCTGTGTTTGGTACAGCTTATGAGTTAACTTTTTCATAAGCTTATAAGTAAAAAGTTAGTTTTTTCACTTTTTTTTTGTTGCTTTTTTATTTATGTTTATTTGAACTAATATCAGAAAATCAAAAAATTAGAAAAACTTAACTTTTTTACTAACAATCTTAAAAAAAACTTAACTTTTAAGCTTTACCAAACAGGCACTAATAGCATAACTTGTTTTCAACGTAGAAAAGGTGCCAAATTAATGAAAACATCCAAAGAACACAAATTAAGCAACCGTTAAGAGTAATATGTACTAGCCAATTACAGCTGATTTGGAAAACGCAAAAAGAGACAGAAGTTTTGCATGTAGGAAATCAATTTGAAGCTTCTTCAAATATCATATGCTACAACCACCTGGAAAATTATGGCTACATCATATATATATACATATATAAAAGTTATGTTCGCCCTTGTAATTTGTCTCTTTTTTATGTGGTGCTCTAAATACTTTTATATTTTTAAAATATCATGTCACAGGGTAAATTGTTAGATAACTATTGAATTTATTAGGGCAATTAGTTAGATAACTATTAAGACAATTTAGTAATCTTATTTAACTCATACTACTAATTTTATAAGATATATATAGGATAAGATTGTATAATAATCTTAGTCGGATGAGATAATTATTAAAAATAATATACTAAAAAAGATAATTTCTATTGCAATTAACGAAAAAAAGAACTTAATCAGGTAACTATAATTAAATAAAGTACAATTGATTTTTTCTTTCATGCAAATTATTGAAAAAAAATTTCTATTGCAATTAACTCACTAGAGTTTGTACAAGTTTAGGACTATTAAATTTTTTACTGTGTACGTAATTATTTTGGATTTTTGGGTTAATTACTTACAATGTATATATACAATTACTTTTTTAAATATTTCTTATTCATTCTTTTAACACATATAAATTTGAAGAATACTTACTCCATGTGCATTGCACGGTTTGACATCTAGTTTGTAATATTTCTATAATCAACAAAAGCCTTGTAAGGAAAAAGGTAACAATTATTTTGTTCTTTCAACTTTGTTTCAGTTTTTAATGTTATTCCTGAATTTTGATTTCTTCTATTTAAGTTCTTCAACTTTTAAAAAAAAGTCAATGTTGTTCAACTTTTCAAACTAAGTAAGGAAATTAAATATTAATTATATTTTGGCCTTCCACATTATAACTTTATTTTACTTTACCTTCATTCAACTAAAAATAGTTATATTTTTACCATCATAAAAATTTAAAATTATAAATTTGTTTGGTCAAAATTTTATATTAATATCTAAAATAAAGAGAAAAAGATAATTTCATGATTCTGAAATGTTATAAATCATATCAAAATGCCTAAAAAAATTACCAGAATAAAATCTTACTTTTGTGGATTAACAATTATTAACCTTGACAATATCAAGAAGATTTTTGAAACTATGCATTTATTAACCAAGGACAAAAAAATTTATACTGCACCCAATTAGAAATGCTCAATTTATTTATTTATTTTTGTCAATAGCATTAATACGAACTTAAATTCTCATAATTCAGGAGTAAAATTTAAAAACTTTTAGTTTATCAGGTAAAATTTAACTAAATCATAGTTAAGAGGGTTAAAGTATAATTTATTTTTAAAAACTTTTTTTAATTTATTTTAAAATGAGGGACCACATTGATTTCTTTTTAAAAGTTAGAGGGTCTAAATAGAAGAAATTAAAATTTAGATATAACATTGAAATTTGAGTCAAAGTTGAAGAAATAAAATAATTGTTTATCCTAATGAAAATGAATAATACGGCAAGCAATCTTATTAGTCTGTTACGGCAAGGTTCATGATATGCAGAGTTTCCACATTTGAGCTCGAGATCGACATGCATAGTTTAGTCTCGTCTGATTCTTTAGTTTCTTAACATTGGTAGGTCATTCAAACAAAGAATCAGGAAAACTAACGACGACAAGAAAAGAAAGGTAAAATAGAGAAAAGAAAAGAAAAGAAAGATCCTCCTTATATGTTTCAAAAAACAGAGAAAGAAATACAGAAATCGTAGGAGCTAATTCCGCTTTTAATAAATCTTAGGATACATTTCAATTAAACAAGCCACAATTATTGAATTTCAACATTCTTGCATACTTGCAAACAAGTAATTTGGATATGCCTAAAACTTAACATATTAATTATTGTATTTTTCTGCGAATTTTGTGAATTAAACTAATTAAGACTACGTATCAAGAGCAGCGTGGCCCAAACGAAACAATTAACACATAATTCAGGTTGGTTGGTTGGTTGGTTGACTGACTGATTTTGGAAATACAATCTAAATACAGACTTCGTTAATATGAAAAAAAAAAAAAAATTAATCAGATAACAGAATATATAATCTGTTAAGTTTTAAATTATCTGGATGAATGATTTCTAAGGATATGGATATTAGCCGTATACCTCAAATATGATGTCATACCTTCATAGGTGAATGGATGAACATAAACGGAATTAATGACAAATATCAAAGGTAAAAAAAAAAAAAAAGAAATTGAAAAATTGCACGCAGGAGACACGTTGCGACCGCTGTAAGGAAAAGGAGGAGAGAGAGTTCGAGGATAGATAGGTACATAAATGGAATTAAAAACTAATGTGAACGGTAACAAGGAAAATTGAAAAATTGAATAACGGATACGACAGCCGCTTGCAGTGTGGCTTTTATTATGGCTGTAGATGTAGATTAACAAATGAGATATATTGAACAAAACTTAACCAGCTGTAACAGAATTCCAGCTTAAATAAGGTAGCAACTAGCGACATTATATTGCACACGTATAATCCAATTGCGAAACCAAATGGTCTTGGTCCCTTCCAATGGTTGTAAAACTAACCCCAAGTGAACCAAGAAAAGTTATGTTTATTTGTTGAGAAATTCAGTTAAGTGAAATTCAAAATGAGACTGATTATGGTGCCTATTTTAGTCTGCAATTTGAGCTAAGATGGTTTCCAATTCTAATACTTTGGTTACGGTGCCACCAAGCAGGGGATATTGCCCATGTGAATTATAAGTAGGGGCACAAAACGACGAAAAGACTTGATAATCGAATCAATTCATCCTCCATGAGTTAGTTCAATTCAGGTATTTGATTCAGAGTGTTAAAATAGCGAACTTATAAATTCAGTTTATTTCTCAAGTTAGCATTCTTGAGGTCTGAACCAACATAACTCAAACCAATTCGAGAACTGACCCACAACCCAATCTACTATATAATAAATTCTATATTTTCATTATATATGTCTTTAAATGATTACTTATTCTACTTTAATATTGTTGATTTTTTCTTTGTACATTTTTTTTTTTACTTCTTGAGAAATTAGTGATCCAAATTGAGCCTATTTATTTAATTTTTTTAAGTGAATAAATTAAATTTTATAAAAAAAAATATAGACCTAATCCCAACAAAATCAAAATAACTGAATCTAAAATTGAACAGACTTAAACTGATCTAAACGGATTAGGTTCAGTTTGGTTCTAGGTCCAAATTCAAGTACTCTAGGAGCAAGTATGGAAACAAAGCAAAACCGGATACAAGTTTGGGACGGAATAGAGTTTAAGTCGTCATACCCTAAATCCGTCCTGATTATATTATGAAATACTTAAATAATATATTACATTTAATACTACAAAATATCTTTAGTATGTATGTGAATAATAGAATTCTAATGTTACTTCTTATTATTATTAGATTTTAGACTCTTTTTTTATTAATTTTATATTATATTAAAATTAGTATTATTTGTAATATCTTTTTATTTTTATTTTAAAATTTTATACGAATTGAACCATAACTCCAATTAACTTATGTGACAGAGGCAGAGTGAAGTATTTCAACCCAGGACGACGTGCTTGGGACGTGGTGTGAAGTGATTTTTTTTTTTATTAGAGGCGGATAGGGCTTACCAAACCCGTAACGGCTCGACCGTTGCCATCCCCAAGTGCCTCAAAGATGCCTGCATTTAATTTTGGAAACAATTAAGTGATTTCTTTCTGAAAACAAAATCGTGAGTAAAAACTAACCACGATGTGGATAACGGAAGCAATGATAATGGTGCGTTATCCGCCGACGAATGAATCTGCAACAAATGCTCCCAAAAGAGGCAAAAGCGACGCCACGCCGTGCCAAGTGTTCACGTTCTCCGCAGCCGTCGCCGTCGATTGGGCAAGCGGCCCCCGACAGATAGCTGATGAGGTTGGAGCTTATTCCATAATATGCAAACCTCTCTGCCACTTCCACACCAGCTATTAACCCGTTAAAAAATTCAGTTCAACTTTCAATATATTATGCATGTATATCTATTCTAATATATAAAGGGAGAATACTAAATTGGTGTCTCCCTTTTTCAATGGGCTGTGTCACAATGCTTGTAACATTTTTCATTTCTGAAATTATATTTGACAAACTATTTTTTTATTGTTGAAAAAATTGTCCAACTCAAAATCTTTAAGGACAATTTAGGAAGATAACAAGGTAATGGATAACTCCCACTTCTATAACTTCGTAACTGTTTCAGTTATATAAGTTTTGTACACTCTACAAACCATCGTGATCACCGACTTCATCCAAGAACCATCGCTGCAATTTTCGACGTCTTTGCTTTTTACAATTTCTGCATCAGTTTGTTTTAGTTGCATTTTGTTTCTTCACCATTAGGCATTTTGGTGCTTTGTGAACCATTCCTGCAATTTCGGCCATCTCTGGGTTTCACAATTTCTGCATCCCACAAGTTTGTTTTTGTCAAATTTTGAAATCATCGATAACCAGCCGAGTGATGGTGGTGTTAATGAGCCGAAGCAGTTGAGAAGTTTTCGTCGAATTCTGAAATCATCGACAACCACCCGAGCCGAAGAAGCCCATCTTCTCTTACATTGATCTGGTCAAGGTTTTCTCCTCCTCTTCTTTTTTTTTGTGAGGGCGTGTTTATCATGTTCTAAGTGAGGGGGCAGATGATGAAAAGATTACCACACATCTAAAACCATGAAGCTCCAAAATTTAGCTTTGTAAAACTGGTGCTACGTATCACCATTTTTATGGGTTACCTTGATTTTATTTAAAACTAGTGGTACATATCACCATTTTTATGGGTTAACCACACATCTAAAACCATGAAGCTCCAAAATTGAGCTTTTTAAAACTGGTGCTACGTATCACCATTTTTATGGGTTACCTTGATTTCATATCATGGTTTCTAAGTTTGTTTGTTTGTTTGTTTGTTTTTTTTAACTCAACTCCAAGTATTATGAAAGTATGTATTTGTCTTCATGATTTGTTTACAATTCCCACACATGTTTGTTTAGGCTTGACTGTTGTGAAATCCATACACCCAAATGTGTACCCCAACTATTGCATAGGATTCTTTTACTTTTATGAAAAAAGGGGTTATAGTCTTTTGTATATTCACTTTTTACGTGCTTTTGCAAAAATGCTTACAGTCTTTCATATGTTCACAGTTTACGTGCTTTTATGTTTTTGGCGGATTAATTAAAAAAAATAGTCACAAACCAACTAAAATTCAAGACAAACCAACTAATATTGTAGGATGGATCAATGGAGATTTCATGTGATCTTATTGTTTCAAGGTTCCATAGTTCCATTAAATGGGTGTCCACCCACGTGATTGCACGCCATGTCTGGTCAGCCTTCACATTCATTCAAAGTCCATCATGATTATGAATTTCATAATATCGTATGATGAAAGGGAACTCTCAGAACTGGAAATTGACCAAAGGGCTTAACCTAAGGGACCAGTGGGTGAAAGCCAGTTTGTTGGGGTTTGTTTAGTACGTAGATATTGCATACACTACACAGTCATGATGTGTTTGTTTGATAAAATTGATGTGGAAAGTGAAACCTAAATTGAATTCTAAAATTTACATATATATACATATAATACATACCATATATTTTAATGATCACTATGTAAAATTGTAATATCTATAAATAGCAGCTGGGGCACATGTAATGCGTGTGCAACTCAATCAAAGTATAATGTGGGTTAGTGAACAATAAAAAAATTAAACACAAACCAACTTAAATTGAATTCTAAAATTTACATATATACACATACCATATATTTTACTGATCACTATGTAAGTTATGTGAATATATGAAGGTTAACTATTTATTAAGTTTTTCCATGTAATTTTCTAAAATGGCTTCGAAAATTAAATATTCATATATATTTTTTTAACATTTTCTTTTTCTTTTTTGTCTCAGTACTATTTCAAGTATCTTGGGAGAACCACCTACAAGGTATGTATTTTCTTATTCTTTTGTGTATTCTTCCTACTTTCAAGTGATTTACCATTTAGTTGTCACCTCAATATTGTGATGATTATTACAACTTAAAACTTTTTCTTAATTCTATATATATATTTTTATCTCTAATTGTCTCTCCAATTGAATTTTTTTGCTTACTTTATTTATTACATTTTACTTAATTGTTACATTATTACTTAATTATTCCCATGTGTAAAAAAAAAATAAAGGTTTTTAACGAGCAATATTAGTGGAAAATGATTCATTAATAGTAATGCCACATGTATAATGCATGTAAGAATTTAAGAGATGGAATAGTGACTTTTAACTTTAAATATGTTTGCTAGGTAATAAACCAAATTTAAATTCTTCTTTTTTTTGTATGTTATTTCTTTTTTTGCATATTTCTTTCTTCAATAATCCCAAGTTATCGCATTGCTTACATTTTCCTTTTCTCTAATAATCCCAACTACTGCATTAGTTATTGTTCCCATCCTCCAATTTTGTCCCCAAACACTAATGTGTATCATGAAGGGAATAGTGACTTTACAGTCAACTCATACATAATCTGTTCACTGCATGAAGATATTTCTAAACTTTGCAAAAACTGAAGCACAACTTCATTTACGGTGAATCTACAAGGCTGTTTAGTGCTTTGCATCACTTGGAAGAGAACACAAATATAATAGAACAAGCAAGGTATTCAAATCAGGGAGATTATGTATGTCACCTAGAATCATAAAATGATATGCAAAGTACAGCAAGCAACCAGTCATCAGAACGATTACAACGAGTTAGACAACAAAATTGAGAGAGATAATGACGCCGTTGACAACATCTTACATTGGAAGCAGTTGCTCAAGAAAGAGAAGTAAACACCCAAACAGATCAGTTGGGACTCACAAACATCACCCTTGAACATGTTTTTCAACCCGAATCATCGACTGCTATGCAGAATAGATATAACAATCAGTTAAGAGGACGGTCACAACAAGTTAGAGAAGCAAATCGACAAAGGCAACGACAACATTGACAAAGTCTTAGCTCAGAAGCAATTGCACAAGAAGACAAGATAATCAATAGTCACAACAATTGCGAATCCAAACCATGATTTCTGACCAAGTTACTCAAAGATTGCAAAGGCATCGTCTCACACGGCGAATGAGAAGGACATCTAATTCCTCTTAATGTACTATAGCTCAGTCTCCTTCACAAAGTCACCGACAAAGAGAGAGGCGTCGTGATTACGCCAGACAAAGAAGAGCTTCACTGAATACTGAACAATGAGAAGAACAATTAGCGAAGCGAAGAACAAACTATAGACAACAACGCTTGACAGGTACAACGCCAATTTTTGCATATTACAACATTAAAGAACGAATGATACCAATTTTCTTATTTGGTTTTAACAAAAACTATATTAGCAGCATCAATATCTAACTCTTTTAATGGAGTTCTAACATGGAGTCGATCTACAAACTTTAGGCGTAGGCCTAGATCATCTCCTTATCCTACCTTCTACTACCAAGGTGAGATAACGAGGGTGGAGGTGCCAATTGAAGGTACATCTCCAATACAAGGGCCTTATAAAACTACTTTTACTCCACCTATTTAGTTTTGACACAAACTGCATTATCAAGATCAACAGCCAACATTTTCAATGAAGTCCCAAGACAGAGTCGATCAGCATGGCGTCGGCCTAGATCGTTTCCTTTTTCGCCCTTCAATGACCAAGGTGGGTCTACGGTAGTGGATGCGCCAAGGGTAGTACCAATTGAAGGTATTATTTCACTAAATGTTTGATAAAACTAATTAATTCTTCATAGCTTTCAAATAACTCTCTTCTTTCATCAATAGTTATATTGTAATAAGTTCTGTGTGCAGTTATATCAACTATTATTTTTGCATTAAGATTTTCATTTATGGTATAACAATTTGTACCTTACACCTATAGCTAACCTTTTTCCAGGGGTCACAATAAGTACTCGCCTCACACATGTGAGGCGCTCATGTCATTCAATACCTTTGCCTATCATTCTAGAAGAAGGTATTGCAAATGTGATTCAGCATGTTCATGCAATTTCACTTCAAGTCACATTCAAATATGCTTATAATAATGTATGCAATCTTATTATTTCATGAACTCATAATAGGCTCGCAAGAAATAACTAAAATAAGATGTTTACCCCGATATGCACCTACCCATTCAACTTACGAGCATGGTAGCACAAGTGGCTGTAGAGAAGAAACGTGTCAGCAAGTGCATATGGCAAGTACAACTTAAGTGCTTAAGTCATCTATTTCATTAAATTTATTTAGAACCATTTTTTCATATATATTTACGTTTTGAGAAATTCTTTTCAATTCCCACTACACTACAGGCCACATACATGCGTGTGCAAAATTAAGCAGAGAAAATAAGGGTCCAACCTTTGTAAATTAATTTCAAGGGTCCAACCTTTGTATTAATTCGACGGGTATTGTACAAGTTCTTTCTTTACTTATATACCCTTGAAATCAATAAATAGTTTATACTTAATAGACATATAGAGAAAACTTTGAAGTATGAAAAAATTAAATTGAGAGATAACATAGAATATTGATTATAAATTTCTTATATTTATATAGAAGATGAAAATAAAACGAAAACTGATTACGTGGGTGGCCAATCAATAGACATACAAGTAGTTGGCAGTGCTCGGTCATATGGAAATAGGAGACATTACAATTGTGCAACAGATTTTCATGAGCGCTAAGGAATACCAAGATTCCAACTACCAACACCCAGAACATGTCCACATTGCCGAGCACGACTATTCCTTCATGAGTCATACGACATGTGTTGTAAAAATGGAAGGACTCGATTGCCTCTAATTCCAGTTCCAAATGAGATGGTTAATCTTCTCTCAGAGCAAACTACACAAGGCCGATATTTCAAACAAAACATTTGAGCCTACAATCATGTATTCTCTTTTACTTCAATGGGAGTACATGTTGATGAACATCTAGTTAGGAGAACAAGGAGTGTGTACACTTTTCATGCACAAGGTGCAATTTACCATAAGATTGGCAGTTTGTTACCCAACGCAAGTGAAAGACCTCGATATTTACAACTTTACATATATGACACTGATCATGAAGTCAAAAATCGAATGTTAGAAAATGATGGACTACAAAGGCCTTTGATTGAGAAGATAAAGCATATATTGGATGTCAATAACTCATTTGTAAATATGTTTCGCCAAATAGCGCAACATACGGATGTTCAGAACTTTAAGTTTATCATTAGAGAACAACCATCTGATCAACGTCAATACACTCTTCCTATTGCTTCTCAAGTTGCTACAATTATTGTCGATGGGGATGAAGCTGCAAATATGAGAGGAAGAGATATTATTGTTCAATCTACTAGCGGTCGGCTTATCAATGTACAAGATGTTGCTGGCTTCTATGATCCATTGTAATGTCCTTTACTGTTACCTTATGGTACTCATGGATGGGATGTAAATAGCCGCAATAATACTGGAACCAAGGTGACAAGTCGTGACTACTATGCATATATGTTGCAGGTGAAGTATATTAGTTTCAATTAACATTAAATTTTTATTTTTTTTTAACAATTCACATTAAACTTACTGGTTATCAATATATGTATGTTAGATTTGACATAACCATGAATCCATTATTCTTCGTGGGGGACTTCTTCTGCAACAATATGTGGTCGACAATTTTGTCAAGATTGAGTCTCACAAGCTTAGATGGTTACGAGAACACCAAAATGACATTCGAGCAGAATTGTATGTTGGGCTCCAAGATTCCTTAAATACAGGCAGCAATTTTGCAGGTATGAAGTGTCCACTATATTCGGGAAAAAAATAATATTATAACTCTTTTTTTTAATATACAAAATACTAATGTTATTGTAGCTATTATTGAATAGGTGACGTGAGACGAAGAACCATATTGCCATCATCATTCGTTGGTAGTCCACGTGATCTGTACCAACGATATCAAGATGCAATGACTTTAGTCCAGAAGTATGGTAAACCTGATCTTTTCCTCACGATGACATGCAATCCCAATTGTAAGGAAATTCAGAATGAGCTATTACCTGAGCAAGCTCCTCATGATCGTCCTGATCTACTTATTAGAGTGTTTCGATCTAAATTAGAAGAGTTTAAAAAGGACATTTTTGTCAAACATGTTCCAGGCAAAGTTATGGCATACGTGTATATAATTGAGAACCAGAAAAGGGGGTTTGTCATACGTGCACATCGTACTTATTTTGGATGAGAATGATAAGCTATGCACTCTAGATGATTATGATCACGTGGTAAGAGCAAAAATTCCAAACAAAGAAGAAGAGCTTGAACTTTATAATGCTGTTCTTACTCATATGATTCATGGTCCTTGCAGTATGTATAATGAGCGGTACCCCTGCATGAAAAATGGGAGATGTAAAAGAAATTATCCTAAACCATTTTCTGCTGCTACGATTATGGGAAATGATTCATACCCAATTTATCGAAGACGAGAAGGAAGGTCAATTTCTTAGCATAACAATGCACAAATACAAGTTGATAATAGCTGGGTCATTCCATATAACTCATGGCTCCTTTTGAAGTATGATTGTCATATCAATGTGGAAATATGCAGCAGCATTACAAGTGTGAAGTATTTGTATAAATATGTTTATAAGGGTTTTAATCGAGTATCACTTGAAGTTCATCCAATCTCCAATTATGATGAAATACATCAGTTTATTGATGCAAGATGGGTTTGTGCTCCAGAGGCATTGTGGAAGATATTCAAATTTTCGATGAGCCGGATGTACCCATCGGTGGAGTGTCTATAGATCTACATGCCAAATCGACAACAGGTTAGATTTTACCATTACCAAAATATCTCAGACATTTTGTCTAATGACCGGTGTACAAGGACAATGTTAACCAAATTTTTTCTAACTAATGTTGCGAATCCTAGAGCCAACCGTTAGTTATATCGGGAGTTCCCGCAACATTTTAGATGGCATATGGATTCAAAAGTTTGGGAAGAAAGGTTAAGTCATCATAAAGTCATTGGTAGGATTTACACAGTTTCACCATATGAAGAGGATAGATTACTTGAGAATTTTATTAAATCATGTAAGGGGTCCTAATTCTTTTGAAACTCTCTTAACTGTTGATAAAATTGAGTACCCAACATTCAAGCAAGCAGCTGAGAAGCATGGCTTATTGGAGTCTGATAATAGCATTAGAGAATCTCTAACTGAGGCGTCAACAACTCACATGCCATATGCTCTTAGACGAATGTTTGTAACTACATTGGTTTATTGTGAGCTAACAGGTGTTCGAAATCTATGGGATGAATTCTATCAGTACATGATTGAAGATTATCCTACTCCATCTTACACAAATAATGTCTATCTTATGAATAAACTGTTACAAGATTTGAATGCTTTGCTGTTGCAACATAATAGAAGCATATCTGAAATATGATCTTCCAAGTTTTTCTGTAGATTTCGATGAAAAGTCAGGAATTCCGAAGCTAATACGAGATGAGTTTTCTGTGTCCATTCCTTCAGAAGATTTGAATTCAATAGCTACATTGAATACTGGTCAATCTTTTGCATATACTACAATTATGGGGGCTATTGAACGTAACGAAAGTGCAACTTTTTTTGTTGACGGCCCTGGAGGTACAGGACAAACTTATTTGTATCGTGTTGTATTAGCTTCACTAACAAGTCAGGGTCGTATTGCTATAGCTACAGCAACATCAGGTATAGCAGCTACCCTTTTACTTGGTGGAAGAACTGCACATTCAAGATTTAAGATTCTCTTAAATCCAGATGCATCTTTAGTTTGTGCAATTAGCAAGCAATCTTATTTGGCACAACTGATACGACAAACAACAATAATTTTATGGGATGAAGCAACAATGACTCATCGTTATGCATTCGAAGTAGTGGATCGGACTTTAAGAGACATCATGGGTCTAGAATTGCCATTTGGAGGAAAGGTTATGGTTTTCAGTGGTGATTTTCGACAAGTACTTCCTATTGATACATTGCTAAGTCACCTTTATGGAGAAACATTCAAGTTCTTCGTTTAAAACAAAATAAGAGGTCTATAAATGATCAAGAATTTTCATATTTTTTGCTTCACGTGGGTGATGGAAATGAGCCCATCATTTCCGATGATATGATGCAGATTCCAACGTCTATGGTTATATCGTGGGAAGATCACAACTCACTTGATAAATTGATTGAAAAAGTGTATCCTAACATGGTTATTCATTCCACTGATAGCAAATATATGGTTTGTAGAGGTTTGGTAACTCCTCGAAATGAAGATGTTAACTGTTTAAACAACAGGGTGATTCAAAGATTTGACAGACAAGAAAGAGTTTATCTCTCATTTGATAAAGTAGAAAATGACATTCAGAATTTGTATCAACAAGAATTCTTAAATTTCATTGCGCCTAGAGGATTACCTCTGTATGAATTAAGATTGAAGGTGGGTGCACTGATTATGCTTCTAAGAAATCTTGATCCCAGCAACGATTTGTGTAATGGCACGATACTACTTTGTCGTGGTTTGAGAGAGAACTTTATAGATGCTGAGATATTGTTAGGTCATTTTAAGGGTACAAGAGCTTTTTTCCATCGAATCCCCTTAAAGACCCCTGAGAATATAAAACTATCATTTGAGATGACTGTGACACAATTTCCAGTTTGTTTAAGTTTTGCTTTAACAATCAACAAGGCCCAGGGACAAACAATTCCACATGTTGGTATTTTTCTTCCAGAACATATCTTCAATCATGGACAACTGTATGTGGCATTATCGAGAGGAACATCACAAATATTCTGGTAAAAAAGGGATTAATTGATAGGCATGAAGGGGTGTATGCAAAAAATATCGTATACAGGGATGTCTTATTGCCATCCACTTGAAATGGCTTCATGTATTTAATTTGCACGTATATGTTAAGAAAAATATTATGCACTAAGTTTAATTATCATCATCACTTCTTCTCTACACTTTAATTTGTATTTACTTTGCAAGTCCATATCTATCGCCCATTTTAGAGAATGACAAATATATATTCTATAATTACCAAGACAAAAAATTGTAAATATTGTGTATGGTAAGTTTATTTGTTTAATTTTTTTGTTCATTTAACTATTGTTAAACTTTTCTTTTTGACTAACGTATTCTCTAATGATGTAGCTATACTTGAAAATTTTAAACAAGTAGATGCTTGGGATAGATTTAAAGATGAGCAAAATTATCCCAGTGACTCCAAAGTTACAAAGCAGGTAAGTCTCCTAATTTATCATTGCCTTCTACCCAATATTGTAGTAATAAAAAATAGTAATATATATATATATATATATATTGTGAATCTTATAATCACGTGTATTTTAATAATTAATACAGGTAAAACAGTTAATATTACGAGAGTTCAATGCACAAAAAACAAAATAGGTATGATAAGTCTTTCTGAATGTTAAATTTTACATTTCTGTATAACTTTAAGTATGACAAGTCATTAATAACATTAAATTTTACAAGTGTTGTAGTACAGACATAACTCTATTTTTTTAATTTTTAACAGGAATTCCATTATATCTAAAATTGAGTATGATTTGACAGAGGTAAGCATTACATTTTTTAAAATTTTTGTTAATTATTTATTTTAACATTTTGGAGATAGCAAGACACTCAATCTAAACCTTTGTTGGTGGGAATGAATTTTCGACGTCATCAATGCGACGAAGAGACAGCATTTCGGTACAATGTTTATAAGATTTAAATTTGAGATAAAGTTGGTTGTTTATATAAATGCACATTTATATTCTTATCATAAATTCTTATCATAAACTAATTATAACTATTTCATTATAAATTTAACAACAGTGGAAACCTACGGTATGAAGACAATAAAGACATAGAAGTGGTAATTAAAGTTATTTATAATTTTACATTTTAGGCTTATGCAGAATATTTCTATTTTCAATTTTAATCTCACTTTCTTATTTATCGAAACAATATTTGATTTGATGTTCAAAATTATTACTCAGTTTTACAGGCAACGAAAAATAGAGAAATTAAAAGCTTATAAAGATATGTGCAGAATTGTTACGAGGTAAATTGTTTACAGGGGTATAAATATATAAATATATACATATAAATTATCAAAATTAATAATTACACGTACTTTGATGTTATTTCAAATCTCTGGCAAAGAAAGATGCAAAACAATTTCAATAGATATATATCAGTTGGCCATTCAATGCGAGCATATCATATCCAGTGGAGATAAAAGTTTGTTTAATTTCGTGACTACCACATGATTTATTTTTTGAGATTTCTGCTAATCTTATTCTTTGTACTCTTTGGATAATATTTATCAATTTTCTATTTTGCTTGTAAGCACCCCATTTTTGCCCGCTCGGCGATCTCCGACACGACCGGGTTCGGTTTCCAACATCACAACACATGCAAGCTCAAGATGAGCCTTTCAATCTCCAATCTAGTCAATTGGCCACTTCTCGGGCCCACAAGGACCCGTTGGAGCCGTAAGCACTATTATTCCAGGCAGCTTTCAAGACTGGGCGGTCCCGGAAACCAACACCATCCAAGTAACTTCCCGGGATCGGGCGATCTCGGGGACCAACACCTCATCAAAAATTTCAGACGGTTCACTTCTGGCACCTGCTAGCTCGCCAATGTAGAATGTCTGTCATTTGGTAGTTTTTCGGGACTAGGCATTCTCAGAGACCAACACCACCCTTTCAAGTAGCTTTCTGGGACCACGTGTTCTCAGGAACCAACACCACCCTTACAGGTAGTTCTCTAAGACCAGGCGTTCTTAGAGATCAACATCGCACAGGTAGTTTTCCGAGACCAGGCAGTCTCAGGAACCAACACCTAGGTCAACACCGGCGCCTGCTAGCCCGACTCGGTGAAAAATGACCAAACCTGCCCCTTGTGCCTCCAGGCACGTTTTGAAAAAGTTTAAAATCCCTCAAAACGATAAGTCCATCCTTCCAAAGTGTTGTTAAACCATCAAGCATCCCTCGCATGCCATTCGGTCCAAATCCGGTCCTATTCTGGCCCACCCCGGTTAAATGACCATTTTGCCCCTGAACTCCTCAGCACGGCACAAACCCTGTTGAATGGTAAAAGACTCTCTCAAAATCATCTCTGAATATTCCTACACACTTAACACAATGTACCACACCATTCTTGACCATTTCCAGCCAACCCCGGTCAAAATGACTGTTTTGCCCTTAGGAGCCAAAAAATGCCCCGAAGCAGCACCGGCCTTGGGATTTCGAGCGGAGGGTTTCACCACACGCCCTTGTTTAACCCAAGGAGCACCCTACGACACTAAGCTCACACGATGCGATAAAAGTTCCCTGGAGCGTGTCGCAAACGCTCCGCCTAAATTGTCTTTTCCCCGGATTCCCTGGTTATAACGCACCGTCAACCGACTTGAGAAATGTGTAAATCAAGAAATTCTTGAAAGCTCATTCGTAGATCTTTCCATCGATACGGTTTGATCGAATAGATCGCTTCCTGAAGCCCTCCGTCGTACTGTGTGAAAACTATAACTTTCAGTAACCCCTGGAGCGTCTCACAGACATTCCGCCGAGGTTGGCTTTTTCTCCAATTCCCTAATCAAAACGCACCATCAAACGACTTGAGAAATGTGTAAATTTGGGAATTCCTGAAAGTATTTCCAGAGTACTTTCCATTGGTATGATCCGATCGAATAGATCGCTTCTTGAAGGCCTCGATTACACGAAACGAAAACAGCCACTTTCAAACACCCTCGGAGCGTATCAAATATGCTCTGCAAAAGTGACCTTTTTGGCACACTTCCCAAGACGATATCACTCACCTCCAAGCATAATTCAAACTTTTTGAAAACATGAGAGTTCATCGGAAGCACTAAGAGAACATCCCGAGTGCGACCGATTCCCTCGAAACTTTCCCGATTGACTCAATTATCGAGGCAAAGTTTGGACGAACTTTCTCTGTGATGGAGCATATGCTACATGTGCTCAAATTTTGATCAGATCGACTGACTTTCGATCAACGGTTGAGATTTAACCAGTACACAGGGTGCCACATGTTATTCTGGCAATGGAACAGTACCTGCGCATGTCTTACATGCGCAAGGCCAAATTTTGGCCATGCGCATGTAGCACATACGCAAGACCTGTTCCAGATTGCCTATAAATAGAGGCCTCCCCCCCCTTGCATATTCCAGGTTCGAAATTGATACGAAGTTCTGTTGAAATCACTCCAGAAATTCGAATCTCTACATATATTCCTCCCCTCCAACACTTAGGCTAGATTCTACCCCTCCTAAGCCTATACACTCCACACACAAGGCCTCATACACACTTATACACTCCACTCTAGCCTCTCAAGCCTTCTTGAAGTCACTCAAGCTCCAATCAAGACATCCATTGAATACTACAAGTGTAGTGAAGGCAAAAGGTGGTATCCCTTTTACATTTATGCTCTCCCCACTCTTCTCTTCTCCCTCCTAGCTTACTTAAGCTATTCTCTATTTTAATCCCCATCTTTAACCCCCCTTTTCTTGCATGCTTGGCCAAGAGGGCTCTTAGATCATGCCTAGAGGAAAGTAAGTGAGAGCCACCATGTAGGGGGACCTCTCACTAGCCTACTTTAAGATGGTATGGCCTAGGAGCCCCTTGTTTATGTGGTGTAGCCTAAAAGCCTTGTATGTGAATCATGACCCCTTGCATATTGCTATCTTGATCATGTCTTGGGTGCTTGGCTTCATTTTATACTTATTGTCATGTTCCACAATGCTTACATTGCTCTTAATTTTATGTCACTTCCAAGATCTACATTTCTTTCAAAAATCGTTTCAAGAGTTGGCCCCTTGAAGTTTAGGATGAGACCTTAGGAGTCATGCCTCAGAAAATCTCTCACTACCCCCCTAATTCACACTTTTGCATCATTGCATTTTAACTTGCATAAAAGTTGCTTTCAAACTCTCTAATTTTCAAGGTTTCCATTCTCTCAAATTTAGTGGTTAAAATGGCCCCATGGAACCCTCTCTTGAGTGGTCTCCCTTTGTATTGGCCATAGGAGCCCTAAATTGTTAGGATGGTTCCTTTTTCTCTTTATGCTCGTCTAAGAATGATGTTCAAACTCTTTGATTTCTATGGTTCCTATTCTCTCAAGTTTAGTAGTTGGAATGGCCCATAGAACCCTTTCTTAAGTGGTCTCCCTTTTGTTGGCCAAATGAACTTTCTCTTGATGGAATGTTCCCCTTGGAAAATAGTTTTCAAAATCCTTCTCAAAAGATGATTTTCAAAAATGCATTCTCTCCATCTTTGCATCAAAAATGATTTTTCAAAAATTGTCATCGTTATGTTGATTTTCGACCCCTCATACTCTTGTCAAGATAGTGGTTATAATGGCCATGAGGAAACCTTTCTTGGAATGGTCTCCAAGCACCACCCATACAAACCATACTCTTGACTAGAGTTAAAATTTTCATGGAAATGATCTTCAAAGAGATGGCCTACTAAAGTCCATTGCATAACATGTTTTGTTTTCCAAAACTCTTTCCAAAAAAACACCAAATCACACTTCAAAATCATCTTTCAATCCAACCCTAGGTTAACTTGACCCTAGTTGTCTAACCCTAGGTTAACTTGACCCTAGTTCACACACCTTAGGTTAACCTAACCCTAAGTCATCCTAACCTTAGGTTAACCTAACCCTAGTTAGTTAACCCTAGGTCACCTTAACCTTAGGTTAACCAAACCCTAGTTAGTTAACCCTAGTTCACCATAACTTTAGGTTAACCTAACCCTAGTTAGTTAACCATAGGTCATCTTAACCCTAGGTTAACCTAACCCAAGTTAGTTAATCTCAGGTCACTCCTAACCCTAGGCCAACCCAACCTAGGTTAGTGTACTTCGAGGTTCCAACTCTTGAATCCTTTTCTAAATGATCCTTCAAATTTTCAAACTATCCTCATAGCTTATTTTCCCAAAACCTCCTATTCTCTTGATTTCAAAAAACCAACTCCATAAACTCTTCAAATATTCTTACATCCCCTCTTCAAGACTTTCCAAAAGTGTTTTCTAAGAGTCACAAACCTAAGGTGTCCCTAGCTCTCTCATGGTTAGGGATTCCAAGGAGAAGTGATGAAACAAGAACAATCTCTAAGGTTATCCATATTAAGACTCCAAACCCTTAGCCATTTTCAAAAACCACTTTCAAAAACTAAGTCATCAAAACATTCCTCCAAGGTTTTCAAAACAAAACTTTAAAAACACTTCAAGTTCTCTTGAGTCATGCCAAAGCATTTTTTCAAAACTCCCTTATGTTGATTCAAAAACATTTTCAAAACACTCCACCATCCAATTTCAAGTCAAAAACTTTCAAAGATTTCAAAGTGTCTTAAACTTTTCTAAGACCACAAAGAGTCTTCAACTTCCAAAGACCTCAAAGTGTCTTAAGCTTTTCCAAAGATCCCATAGTGTCTTCAAACTTTCCAAAGGCCTTAATACGCCTATTTTCCATTGGGCTCTTGCCCGAACTACGAATGACCTAATTTTTGCTAAATGAGATACGTAGGCAACCTAAAATGGTGCGATCATAACTTTTATTCCAACTCCAATCCCTTTTTCAAAAAAATTCTAATCAATTCAAAGTTCCTATTCCAAACTCCCTTAAAACCCTTATTATTTTCAAACTTCTTCCAAAAAACTTGCATCTTGCATCATCCATCCGAAAAGTGATGACAAGACCCCGTTTTTCAAAATTTTAAAGTGGATATTAAGTGGACAATGGTAACCGGTTATTCTAGTGAGTGAACAAAGGGTGATTAGACATGTAGGTACCGAAAGGGCGGGATAGGGTGATGATCTTAGGATATCTTCCCTACACGTAACCAACCCCCGAACCTTAGATTTCTATTTTCAAAAGACCAAAATGGAGTTATTTTCGAAAAAGGGCTTAAACATTTTAAAAGGTTGTCAAACAACTTATTTTCCTAAAAACCCTCTCTCGAGGGAGTTTTCAAAAACCTTTTTCAAAAACTCTAAGTTTAATATTCGGATTAATGCTTAGTTTCAGGTGCCCTAACTCACTTTTACCAAGTTAGGTGGCCACTCCTATTTTTCTAAAAAGCCCTTAGCCAAACCAATTTTCAAACTTAGTCGCACTTGTCCTTCTAGGAGGACAAGTTCTAATGACAGAGTTCCGTGCTTTAGGGTCTTCGAGCCGAAAGAACCTTGGACACCCCAAAAATCGGGGCGCGACATTACTTTTACAAAATTTTAGTAGAGTAAAAGGCACTTATCATTGTTGTTTCAATTTGTTTCTCTGTATACATATTGTGACGTGTATGATGTCTATAATAATTTTAATAATTTAGCAATTTATAAAAAAATGTTAAATATACTTTGATCGAGTTGCACACACATTATGTGTGCCCCAGCCACTAGTATATATATATACACCCAAATCAAGCATATGATGTGTATGGTGGGTTTCGTTACATATGAGGAAGGATGCGGATCTCTATCTGCTGGACTTGTATTTGATGATTGGGCGACCTTTGTAATCGATGACACCGTTGATGACGTCTTCGAGCAGTGGAGTTCCAGCCTCAGAAATGTTGATGATGGGGCCGTTGAGACTGCCATGTCTCCACCAAATCTACCTTACAGACAAGCAACTCCATCACTGAGAGATATATAATACATTAATGCTTTGTTGCCGAGTGGGTTGTCGAATTTTGTTTACTATATTCCATAAATATTTTACATATATATATATATATATATGTGTGTGTGTGTGTGTATTTACCTTATTATATTCCCATGTTACCGCGTGCGTTTTGCTTATTATAATAGAGGTTTCAGCTAATTCTTGTCTTACTGAAGTGTATGACCTAAGATTCCCTAGCCTGCACAAAATGTAATATCTTTGGATATGGTGATAAGAACTGTGTAATGTAGAATAGAAAGGATTGGAAAGAGAGAATTCAGAAGTTTCTAATAACCTCAAAGAGGATGGTTGGCTTGTGAAGGCAGACAAAGGGATAATAATTAAGACATAGATAGTCAAGCAAAGGAAAACAAAGGAATGTTCAGTAACTGTTAAGAGAATAAAAGTCAAAATTGTAATGTAATCAACTTGATAATTATTGGAAAAGAGCAGTTTTCTTCTTGGTGATACATCCATCCAGGGGCCTAACTATGTTGAACAGATTGATCAACGTGGTGTAGAAAAGTATTTACTTTCTAGTGTTCGCTCCAATGTTTCCTTTAACTTTCCTCGTCATTAAAAGAAAAAAAATGTAGTCATTAGAACATATTTCTCTAATAAATACAATGACAGTAAGACATTATTAATTAGAAGATAATTGCCATTACCCTACAATCTAGTTTATTAAGTAATGAGGTTGGAAGGGGCAATGATTAAGGAGTTGTTTAAGTATTGTGGTATCTTTTCTGACAAATAAGGCCTAACTACTAGTTTTCATGTATGAACAATTTAGTTGAGTTAATTTCACATAAATCCCTTAGGTTTCATGTATCAACACCTAAATTCACTACATTTCAAAAATATACACTTATACCCTTGCCATCCCTTTCCATCAACAACCATTACATTGAAAGGGTACTTTTGACTTTTTACAAGTTATATATTTCAAGAAATACATTTACCTCTTATGAGAACCATAAAAAACCTAATCATTACATTCTCTTTTCCCATAAGCCTTTTCTCTTGGTCAACAACAGTAACCACTCTCACTATCAAGGTTGTACATAGTTGAGTTGACTTTAGCAGCTGTAGTTAGTATCTTGCTCTTCTCTCAACGGTTGCGTGTTCGAACTCGCTTGTGATAGTAGTTGCGTGAATTAGATAATATAAAGAAGGGGTTGAATGTTGCTTGCACTTTGGTAGGACTGTCGTGATGGGCTTGTCCTTCCCGAATCAGTAGTTATGAGTCAAATCGAATATTTTGTAGCGAGTGCGAACTCATATGGTCACGCTTAAGGGAGATTGATATGCTGGTTGCCCCTTCCCACATTTTTGCTTAACAAAAAAAAAAACACACACACACACACACACACACACACACTCACACACAACAACACAACCCCCCCCCCCCCCTCTCTCTCTCTCTCTCTCTCTCTCTCTCTCTCTCTCTCTCTCTCTCTCTCTCTCTCTCCAAGCCTTCCCCATCCTTACCTACCATTCCCTCTCCCAATCCTCTTCACCCAGCCCCACTAACACCACTCCCTCCTCCATCTCTTCTCGCCACCCCCACTTCACCTTCCACCCTTCCCTGCCACCTCCACGCAACCTACCACCCCATACTCTTTCCACCATAGAGACTACCCCCTCAGCCTCCACCTAACCCACCACCCTGTGCTCTCTCCTCCACTAGCCCACCACCCTATACTTTATCAGTTGAGTATCTTTTCTAGTTTCTAATTTTTTTTTTGCTATCCTATTTTGTGAATTTATGATGAAATATTAGCTAATTTACTTCATTTTGGCAATTGGTTTTGCTTTCTGTAATGTTCCTTGGTCATACACACACACACACAAAGATTTTTTTTTTCCTCACTTTTATTTTTTTATTGCAAATATTAGTCAATTCAATCTGTCAAACTAGCTTGTAAGCACCCCATTTTTGACCGCTCGGTAGTCTATGATCTATCCAGACTTGTACTCAAGTCAATATAGATGTATTCCAATCGAAATCAACTCTTTAAGTTTAATCTCGTCTATCCATCTTTTCGCGGGCCCACTAGGCCCAAATAGAGGCAAAATGACTGAAATACCCTTAGGGGCATTGTTCGGTCCAATTCGAAATTAGGCGCGTCTTTCCGAAGATGGTAAGTCCCCTTTCCATATTCCCACAGGCACATCTTTCCGAAGACAGTAAGTCCCCTTTCTATTTCTAAATCAGACACGTCTTTCCAAAGACGGTAAGTCCCCTTTCCAATTCCAATAGGCAAGTATTTTCGAAGACGGTAAGACCCCTTTCCAATTCCTTTTCCAATTCCAATTCCAATCCCTCTCTCGAGAAAGTTGATTCCTCGAGACAGTAAGTTTATCCTATCTGGCACGTTTTCTGAAGAAAGTTTCTTCGAAATGGTAAGTCCCTTTAAACTTGTCGACCGGGATGAGACCCCAAGTCCCCTAGATGATAGAACTGTCCATCTTTGGCGCTTGCTAGCCCGCCAATGCAGAAATGTCCATTTCAGCACGCTTTTTGAGAAAGTTGACTTCTCAGGCCCTAAGTCTCTTTAGCAGCTTCCCGAGATTAGGCAGTCTCGGGAATGATCGTAAACCGTCAGAGTAACGGAAGTACTCGTAAACATCGCAACCGTCAGAGTAGCGAAAATACTTACAAGCAGGTCGATATAGGGAATTGCCAACAAATCCCTGTGTCATGAGACTGACATCAGAGTGAAGGAAACACTTAAAACCCAGGTCAACACTAGTGCTTGCTAGTCCACTTCGGTGAAAAATGACTAAGTTGCCCCTAGGGCCATTTTTGGGCACTTTTCTCTAGAACACACCTAAGTCCTCATAATGGTAAGTCCACCCTGTCGCGCCCATATTTTTCGCACTCGAGGAATACTCACCCAAGCGGGAAAAATGCTGTACTCTCTCGTTAGAACTCACCCTCCTAGAAGAATGAGTGCGACTAGGTTTGAATTGAAAACAGGTTTGAATAAAGGGCTTTTTGAAAAACATTTGGAGTCGCCACTTAACTTGATTAAGGTGAGTTAGGTCACCTAAAAACTAAGCATAATCCGAAAACTACACTTAGGGTTTTTGAAAAAACGATTTTGAAAATATCTCCTCAAGAGAGGGTTTTTAAGAAAACAGGTTGTTTGGCAATCTTTGGAAAACATTTAGCCCTTTTTAGAAAAATGACTCCTTTTGGTCTTTGAAATCAGTGATCTAGGTTCGGAGGTTGGTTACGTGTAGGGAAGACGCACTAAGCTATCACCCTACCCCGCCATTTCGGTACCTACATGTCAATCTACCCTAGATTCACCTATGAGAGTCTTTAACTAACTATAGTTCAATCCCATTCACTTTGAAAAACATTGTTTATAAACTAACATGGTGCATGATATGCAAGTGCAAAATAAGAGCATTGAAAAATAGATTTGGAAAGAGATTGATTTGATTTGAAAATAGATTTGAAGAGATGGAATTGAAATTGGAAAGTTTGAAAATTTGGAAATAGAAATTTAAAATAGAAATTTTGAAATTGAAATTTTGAAAATAGATTGGAATTTGATATTTGGAAAGATTTTGGAAATCACACCCATGAGGGTGGAATTGAAAGTTTGAAAAGTATTGTGACCGCACCTATGAAGGTTGCCTACATATCCCTTTGGGGGAATCAGGTCAGTCGTAGTTCGGACCGGAGTCCGATTGAAAAGGGATTCATTTGAAGAGAGAGATTGGACTGGAAGATTGAGAGATTGAATTGGAAATTGAATTGGATTTGAAATTGGAAGAGGAGATTGGAAATTGAAATTGAGAAAATTGGACTTTGATTTGAAAAGATAGATTTGGACTTGTTTTGAAAAAGAGAAAGATGAAGGTTTAAGAAACCTAGACTTAGGAAAAGCTTGACTCGACTTGGAAGGTTTAGGAGATTAGGAAAGGTTGGATTTAGGAAATGTTTGAATTAGGAAATGTTCGATTTAGGAAAGTTTCGAACTTGGAAAGTTTCATTTTTGGAAAGTTTTGAAATTAGGAAAGTTTTCGAAAAAGGAAAGGTTTTCAGATTAGGAAAGTTCCCAAATTAGGAAAGTTTTGAAAATTGGAAAGTTCTGAATTTAGAAATGTTTTTTTTTTTAAAAAAAGGAAGTTTTGAATTTGGAAAGCTTTGAAAACAAGGAAGTTTTGAAAATAAGAAAATTTCGTTTTAGGAAAGGTTCGAAAAAGGAAAGTTTTCAACTTAGGAAATGTTTGAATTAAGAAAGTTTCAACTTAAGAAAGTCTTAAATTAAGAAAGTTTTGAGTTTAGAAAAGTCTTAGATTTGGAAAGATTTGAAGTTTAAGAGAGTTTAGAATTTAGAAAGTTTTAGGTTTAGAAAGATTTAACTTAAGAAGGTTTCAAATTTGGAAAGTTTTGAATTTGGAAAGATTAGAACTTTAGAAAGATTTGAAATTTGGAAAGTTTAGGATTTAGAAAGTTTTAGAGTTTAGAAAGATTTAAGATTTTAGAAAATTTTAGAGTTTTAGAAAATCTTGAAAATTAAGAAAGGTTTGAATTTAGGAAAGGTTTAAAAGCTTGAATTTAGAAAGTTAAGATTTGGAAAAGGGGTTGAATTAGGAAAGGGTTGAATTAGGAAAGATTTGAAAGTTGAGTTTTAAAATTTAGGAAAGATTTTTATGTTCAAGTTTTGGAAACTTAAGGTTTAGGAAAGTGGAAGTTTAGGAAAGATTTGGATTAGGAAGGGATTGGATGTAGTTTCTAAAAGAGAAAGGTTGGATTTTATTTCCAAAAACGGAGGACAGGATCTAATTTCCTAAATGGGGAGATTTGATTCGGTTTCCTAAAGGGAAGATAGGATTTGGCAAGGATTTGGAAAAGGAGATTCTAGAAACCCTAATTTTGAAAAATTGTAGTTTTGACGTAAAAAGGGGCTTTGAAAACATGTATAGTTTTGATGTAAAAAACGAGAGATTTTGGAAACCTAGGTTTGGGGCAAAGTTTGAAAATCATATTTTTGGAAAAAAAATTAGGGTTTCCTAATTGTGGGTTCTAGGGCTTGACTTGGGCTTTAAGGAAAGAGTTTTTAGAAAGTGCGTTTTTGAAAACGAAGGTTTTCTAGAAGGGAATCCTAAGGAGGAGTTTTTGGAAAGTGAATTTGGAGATGGAGTTTTTGGAAAAAGATTTTAGGAAAGAGGGAGTTTTGGAAAGTGTGTTTTTAGAAACGTGTTTTTTGGAAAGAAGATCCTAAAGGAGAGTTTCTAGAAGAAAAATTTTGGGAAGAGAGTTTTTAGAAAGATTTTTGGAGAGAGTTCTTAGGAAGGTGAATCTGGGGAGTGTTTTTTTAGAGGGTGAATTTTGAGGAAAAGGTTTTGGAGAGGAGTTGAAAAAAAAGAGTTTTGAAAAAATAGATTTTGGAAGGGAGTTTTTGAAAAACAATTTTGAAGAGGGGAGTTTTAGGAAAGTATGTTGAAAAAGAGATTTTTAGGAAGAGATTTTTAAAGAGAGGGAGAGTTTAGAAGGATTAAAAAAACATCTCACTTTCCTAAAGCAATCCTAGCCATAAGAGGACTAGAACCACTTTAGGAAAGTGGTTTTGAAAACAAGGTTTGAAAATATAGACCAAAAGGTCACTTTTTATATAACACTTTCCTAAAGCAACCCCAGCCATGGAAAGGCTAGAATCACTCTAGGATTGTGATTTTGAAAACATGTTTTTGAAAAAGAGCTTTTGATGCAATTTTGAAAACAAGTTTAGAAACGATTTTTGAAAACAACTTTTTGAAAACAAATTTTGGAAGATGCAAGACTATGACATGCACAATGCAATTTAGGGTCGTGAACATACAAGGTTAAGGCTTCACCACATAATCAAGGGGGGCCGGACCCACGTGGTCTTTGGTTAGACTAGAGGAAAGCCCCCGACACGGTGACTCTCCCATAGTCCAATCCTACACATGGACCGGAAATCCCCTTGTTTCAAGCATGCAAAGAAAGGGCGGGAAAGAGATGGGGGATTAAAATAGAGAAAACCCAAGTGGGTTGGAGAGAGAAGAGAGAGGGGGGAAAGTGCGGAAATTTAAATAGGGAGCCTACCTTGTTTCTTGTTTATTTTGCGCGCCGTGCGGTCTTCGGTCTTCAGTCTTCGGTCTTAATCTTCTTCTTCAACCTTCAAGGATTGTCTTCAAGCTTTAGATGGCAGCTCTTCAAGTCTTCCAAGGATGGTGGAAGGTTAGGGTATGAGTGTATGGGGGTGTATATGAGTGTATAGGAGGCTAGGGTTTGTGTAGGAAAACCTAGGGAGGCTAGGGTTTGGAAAACCTAGGGAGGCTAGGGTTTTTGAGGTGCTCGAGCTCTGTATATCGAATTGTGTGATTTCTAGGTTAAGTTTGCAAACCCCTTTCATGTTGAATGAGGCTCTGTATTTATAGAGGGAAGACAAGCCTGGCGCCTGTTGCAGTGGCGCTAGGGTAAAATTTACACTGGAGCCACTACTAGTGGCGCCAGGCCATTTTTTGGCTTGGCGCCACTAGTGGCGCCAGCCATTTAAGAAACAATTAAGGTCGGCAAGCAACGTATCTTTGACTAGATTTGGACGCCTGTACTAGTGACTACCATGTAAACTTTAGCCTGGCTTCACTAGGAGTGACTCCGGAAAGTCCGGGAATGATTTGAAGGAGCCGGGAGTGACCCAGAAGGCCGGAAAGGAGCAGGAACACTTAAAATAGTGTCCTGGAGGTATATGACTTGAAAAGTGAGGATTGGATGTGTCGGAAAGGTTGATCGAGCCTTTAGGGGCAAAACGGTCAATCGGACCGGAAAACTGCCGGGACAGACTCAAACTGTCCCGGAAGAAGACTTGGGTTCTGGAAACATTATTTAGAACGTTCCCAGAGGTTGCCGGTTTGATTCCCAGGGCCGGCGTGGTCGGAAATGGAGGCCGGCCCACCAGGGGCAAAACGGTCATTTTGTACCGGGTTTGCCGGAACTGACTCGGAATGGTCTGGAAAGGTAAAGGAAGGTTGAGAACACTATAAAAAGTATTCTCGGGACATTACCGGTTTGATACCCAGAGCCGGTGTGGTTGAAGAAGGAGACCGGCCCACCAGGGGCAAAATGGCCATTTTGTACCGAGTTTGCCGGAACTGACTTGGAATGATCCGGAAAGGTAAGGGGAGGTTGAGAACACTATAAAAAGCATTCTCAGGTCATCACCGGTTTGATACCCAAAGCCGGTGTGGTCGAAGAAGGAGACCGGCCCTCCAGGGGCAAAACGGTCATTTTGTACCGGGTTCGCCGGAACTGACTCGGAATGGTCCGGAAAGGTAAAGGAAGGTTGAGAACATTATAAAAAGTGTTCCCGGGTCATTACCGGTTTGATACCCAGAGCCGGTGTGGTTGAAGAAGGAGACCGGCCCACTGGGGGCAAAACGGTCATTTTGTACCGGGTTGGCCAGAACTGACTCGGAATGATTTGGAAAGAGAAGGGAAGGTTGAGAATACTATAAAAAGTATTCTCAGAAGGTTACCGGTTTGATACCCAGAGCCGGTGTGGTTCCCGGGGCGTTCGAATGCCTAGGAAAAATGGTCATCTTGACCGAAAAGCCTCAGAAAAGGTCCTAAGGGTAGTCTGGTCCTTTTTCACCGAAGTGAGCTGACAAACACGGGTATTAACCTAGGTTTTGAGTGTTTCCGCCACTCTAATGGTGTGAGTATTTCCGCTACTCGGACGGGGTTGATGATTTGTGAGTATTTCCGCTACTCTAACGGTGTGAGTATTTCCGCTACTCGGACGGGGTTGATGATTTGTGAGTATTTCCGCTACTCTAACGGTTGATAATTTGTGAGTATTTCCGCTACTCTAACGGCTCTGTGAGTATTTTCGCTACTCTAACGGTTCTGTGAGTATTTCCGCTACTCTAACGGTTTTGTGAGTATTTCCGCTACTCTAACGGTTTTATGAGTAGTTTTGCTACTCGGACCGTCTCGAGGAATAAACTGTCTCGAGAGAGGGATTGGAAAGGGGTCTTATCGTCTCCGAAAAGACGTGCCTGGATTGGAACCGTCTCGAGGAATAAACTGTCTCGAGAAAGGGATTGGAAAGGGGTCTTACCGACTCCGAAGAAACGTGCCTGGGTTTTGAGTGTTTCCGCCACTCTGACGGTTTTGTGAGTGTTTCCGCCACCCTAACGGTTTTGTGAGTGTTTTCGCCACTCTGACGGTTTTGTGAGTGTTTCCGCCACTCTGACGGTTTTGTGAGTAGTTTTGCTACTCGGACCGTCTCGAGGAATAAACTGCCTCGAGAGAGAGATTGGAATTGAAATAAGAAAGGACAATGCCCCTAAGGGCATTTTGGTCATTTGGCCTCTATTCGGGCCTGACAGGCCCGCGAAGCGATGGGAAGACGGAATTTGGACTAGAGGATTGGTTTCGATTGGAAAATGTCCATAATGACTTGAAAACAAGTCTGCACGGAGTGTAGGCTGCCGAGCGGTCAAAAATGGGGTGCTTACACACCCCTTCCAAGATTGTCTTAGAGACAATCTGGCATGAATAGGTGCCTTCTAGTCAGTTTCGGACCAGTTTCGAAACTTTTCGGTCAAGATGACCATTTTGCCCCTAGGCATCTGAACGCCCCGGGAACCACACCGGCTCTAGGTATCAAAATAGTAACCTCCAAAGAATGCTTCTTATAGTTTTCTCAACCTTCTATTATCTTTCCGGATCATTTCGTGTCAGTTCCGGTAAACCCAGTGCAAAATGATCGTTTTTCCCCTAGGGGGTCGGTCGTCTTTTTCTGACCACACCGGCTCTGGGTGTTAAACCGGTAATCTCCCGAGAATGCTTCTTATAGTATTCCTGACCTTCCTTTATCTTTTCATATCATTCTGAGTTAGTTCTGGTAAACCCGGTGCAAAATGACCGTTTTGCCCCTAGTGGGCCGGTTGCCTTTTCCGTCCACACCGGCTCTAGGTATTAGGCCGGTAGCCTTTGGGAACATTCTAAATAATGTTTCTAAATCTAAAGTCTTCTTCCGGGACATTCTGAGTCCGTCCTGCCAGCTTTCTGGCCCAATTGGCCGTTTTGCCCCTAATGGCCCAATTAACCTCTCCGACAATTCTTGTCATCTTTTTTCAGATCAAATACCTCTGGGACCCTGTTCTAAGGGTTCCTGCCCATTTCTAGCCTTCCAGACCATTCCCGATCCCTTAAATGCTTCCCGGACCTTCCAAAGTCACTCTTAGTAAAGCCAAGCTAAAAATTGCATGGTAGTCACTAGTACAGGCACCCAAATCTTCCAAAGATACGTTGCTTGCCGACTAAATGAACTTTCTTAAGTTGCTGGCGCTACTAGTAGTGGCGCCAAGCCAAAAAATGGCCTGATACTGCTCCTAGTGGCGCCAAGAGGAAATTTGCCCTAGCGCTACTGCAACAGGCGCCAGGTGATTCTGTTCTTTATAAATACAGAGCCTTCTTCAGCATGAAAGAAGTCCGCAAACTCAGTCTAAAAACCTTACTTTTCAATATATAGAGCTCGTAGCCTCTCTAAACCCTAGTCTTCTTAGGTTTTCTAAACCCTAGCCTCCTATACACTCACATACACTTCTATACACTTATACACTAGCCTCCAAAGCCACCATTGAAGACTTGAAGTGTTGCAATCTGAAGCTCTTGAAGATCGAAGCAAACACTCAAAGATTAAGACGAAGACTGAAGTGAAGACCAAAGCAAGATAAGCAAAGCAAAGCAAAGCAAAATAAAGAAGACACAAGGTAGGCTTCTTACTTACGTTTACGCATCTTCGCCCTTCTCTTCTCTCTCCTAACCCACTTGGGTTTTCTTTTATTTTAATCCCCCATCTTCTTCCCCCCCCCCCCCTTCTTGCATGCTTGAAACAAGGGAATTCCCTATCCATGTGTAGGATTAGACTATTAGAGGGTCACTATGTCGGGGCCTTTTTTTTAGTCTAACCGGAGACCACGTGGGTTCGGCCCCCTTGATTATGTGGTGAAGCCTTAACCTTGTATGTTCACGGCCTCAATTTGCATTGTGCATATCATGATCTTGCATTCTTTCAAAATTCGTTTTCAAACTCGTTTTCAAAACTTGTATTAAACTTGTTTTCAAAACTTGTATCAAAATCTTTTTTTTCAAAACTTATTTTCAAAATCACAATTCTAAGGTGATTCTAGCCTTTTCGTGGCTAGGGTTGCTTTAGAAAAGTGTTACATTTAAAGTGGCCAATATGGTCCATATTTTCAAAACCTTTGTTGTTTTTCAAAACCACTATCTTAAAGTGGTTCTAACCTTCTTATGGTTAGAACCGCTTTAGGAAAGTGAGATATTTTATATACTTTCTAAAAACTCTCTTTTCAAATCTTTCTTTCTAAAAACCTCTCTTTTAACATACTTTTTAAAAATTCTCTTCAATTTCCTTCTTCAAATTCTTTTCCAAAATTGTTTTCCAAAAACTCCCTCCATAAATCTATTTTCAAAACTTCATTTCCAACTCCTTTACAAGACACTTTCTTCAAAATTCTTTTCTTAAAAACACTCCCTAGGTTTCCTTCTTAGAAAACTTTCTCCAATCTCCTTTCCAAAATTTTTTTTCAAAAACTCTTTTCTAACAATTGCTTTCCAAAAACATCTTTCCTAAAAGCTCCTTTCTAAAAACGCTTTTCTCAAAGTTCACTCTCCAAAGACGCTCCTTACGTTTCATTCCTAAACAACTCTTTCCAAAAATCTCTTTCTAAATACTCCTCACTAGGATTTCTTTTTAAAAATTCTCTCTTTTCAAAATTCACTTTCGAGAAACTCTTCTCTAGGATTTTCTTTAAAAAATCTCCCTTTCTAAAAACTCACTTTTCAAAAACTCTTTCCTTAGAGCCTAAGTTAAGCCCTAGAGCCAACAATTAGGAAACCCTAATTTTCTTCCCCAAAAACATAGTTTTCAATTCCTTATTTTGGCCTCAAAACCTAGGTTTCCAAAACCTCTTGTTTTTTACATCAAAACTATAGTCTTCCCAAAACTAGAATTTCCAAAACTTCATCTTTCTAAATCCATGTCAAATCCAATCTTCTCTTTAGGAAGTTAGATCCAATCATTCGTTTTTGGAAACAACATCAAAAGATCTCGTTTTAGAAACAAAATCCAATCCCTTGTTTTAGAAAATAGGAATCTCAATCCTTCCAAACCCAAATCTTTCCTAATTCAATTCCTTCCTAATCTAGTACTTTCCTAAACCTTAAGTTTCCTAAACTTAAACTTTTAAATCTTTCCTTAAACTTTAAGCTTTCAAACCTTTCTTAATTCCAACCCTTTCCAAATCTTAACTTTCCAAATCTAAGTTTTCAAACTCTTCTTAAACTCAAAACCTTTCCTAATTTTAAGAATTTTTAAAATTCAAACTTTGAATCTTTCTAAAATTCTAAACTTCCCTAAACTTTAAATCTTTCCAAATTTGAAACTTTCTAAAGTCGAAACTTTCTAAATTCTAAACTTTTCAACTTTCAAAACTTCCCTATTTCAAAACCTTCCAAATTCAAAACTTTCCAATTTCAAAACTTTCTTAAAACGAAATGTTTCCTATTTCAAAACTTTCTTAATCCAACACTTCCTAAATTGAAACTTTCCTAAAACGAAACTTTCCAAAAATGACACTTTCCTATTTTGAACTTTCCTAAATCGGACCTTTTCTAATTCGAACCCTTCCTAAATCCAATCATCCTTCGATTTTCCAAGTCCAACATTTGAGTCAAGTTTTTCTTAATCTCGAGTCCTTTCTAAATCCTATCTTCTTAGGTCTAGGGTCTCTATTCTTCCATTTCAAATTCCAATCTTCTATTCTAAATTCAAATCTAATTCAAATTCCAATTCAATTTCTTTTTCCAATTAAACCTTCTATTTTCTATCGGACTCTTGTTCGAACTACGACTAATCTGATTCTTCAAAAATGATACGTAGGCAACCCTTATGGGTGCAGTCACAACCTTTTTCAAATCTCCAATTCCATAATCTATTTCAAGTTTTCAATTTCAAAAATCTGTTTTCAAATCTCTTTTCAATTTCAATTTCAAATCTGTCTTTTCAAATCTCTTATCAAATTAATTTCTTTTTAAATTTCTTTCCAAATCTATTTTCCAACTCTCTTTCTTACACTTGCATATCATGCATCATGTTTTTTTTTTAAACATTCTTTTTCTAAAGTGAATAAGATTGAACATTTGTTAGTTGAAGACTCTCATAGATGAAATTAGGGTAAATAGACATGTAGGTACCGCAAGGGCGAGATAGGGTGATGGCTTAGTACGTCTTCCCTACACGTAACCAACCTCCGAACCTAGAATCACTGTTTCAAAGACCAAAATGGAGTTTATTTTCAAAAAGTGCTTAATTATTTTCTAAAAGTTGTCAAACAACCTGTTTTCCTAAAAATCCTCTCTTAAGGAAATATTTTCAAAATTGTTTTCAAAAACACTAAGTGTAGTTTTCGAATTGTGCTTAGTTTTTAGGTGACCTAACTCACCTTAATCAAGTTAGGTGGCAACTCCAAATGTTTTCCAAAAACCCTTTATTCAAATCTATTTTCAATTCAAACCTAGTCGCATTCATTCTTCTAGCAGGGTGAGTTCTAACAAGAGAGTACAGTATTTTTTTCGCTTGTGTGTGTATTCCTCGAGTGCGAAAAATTTGGGAGCGATATAGCTTGCCAACAAACGAAATATGGGTACAAACCTAATGACAGGGGTCCACGTACTAGTACACAAAATCTCAAGGGGTCTAGGTGTTTATTTTTGAAAGATAATGGGTCAAGATGTCAATATTCTAAATTTGAGGGGTGTCTTGGTTAAATTAATACTGATTGAAATCCACCCAAAGCTGTATATTTTTGTTAATATGTACATATAGGTACATACATATACAGTAGGCTTGAGTTTTGATGCTATTAGAGAATGTACATTTATTGTTTTAGTAAATAATTGTGATTCTCATCGTTAATAGCTTTTTGTAGCTAACAATCTGTTTGAAACTTGGGGAAGGGAAGGGAAGGGAAGGGAAAGTGAGGGAAAGAGAAAATGAAGGAAAACTATTTGTCTTTCTTTGTTTAGTTATGTGAAGAGGAGAGAGAGAGAGAGAGAGAGAGATTTAAAATTTTTTCTCACTTTTGTCTTCTGTTTCTCTCTTTTTCCTTTCCTATTGCCTCCTAAGTAGAATTAAACAAGAAAAGGAAAGCAAATAGTAGTTTTTCCTTTCTTTCCCTTTCCCAAATTCCAAATAGGCAATTAATCATTAGGAGCTATCACGTGTCATGATGTCCTGTCAGCTTCCTTGGAATGGTGTCCGTTGTGATAAGCAAGGCCCAATAGCGGTATGGTTCTATGGATATATATACACATATGTGTGTATTTATATCTGGTATATAGATCTATATTATTATCAACGCAATGCCTCGGTTTGGTGATCCCATTTTTGAAGACTATTACAATTGCAGTTTTTAAAAACAACTGTACCTTTCTTTTTGAACTAAAAAGATAAATATTAATTAGTAGAATAATAATTTCAATATTACTTAACAAATCCCATTAGTGAGAGTATGGGTTAGTGTGAGTAATGGGTCCATTCATTGTGTGTACCACCACTTCTAGTATAGAGAAAGAGTACAGTTGATTTTAGTGAGTGTACATCTACTATCACTTAAACTTATTTTATTTTTAAAAATTAGGACCTTACAAGTTCATAGAGTTTGTCTAGAAGCATTACTTTTAAATAACTCAATTTGATTTGAAAATCACATAATAATTTTTTTTTCAAACATTTTGAACATTTCCTTTTTAAATAGTTCAATTGTCAATTTTTTATTTTTGTATAAATAGAATGGCTAAATTTGCCTAATAGTATTTGTTGTACACATAATCTCTTAAATATAATTTACAGTTCTACAAAGTATTAGATTGTCTTACTAAAATATGTTGACGACATGATTATATGAATCATGACTACAACAAAGCCATACTTGTACACAGTATACACAAATATAGGATAAATTACAATGATCAACCTTGCACTTTACACTGAGTCCTACTTTGATCTCTCATTTTTTAATTGTAACAGTCAACCCCTTATAGTTATGGTCAAGTTGCAATGTTCCCCTTATGTGAGATTCCATTTGTAGGGATGGACGAAAAGTGCTCACGTGAGCCACTAAAAGGATATTTGTGACTTTTTACTCCTATTCCAGCCTAAATGGACACCACCCCTCTTGATAATTCCTGTTACTAATATATATACATGTGTATGTAACTATTTTAGGTTGAATAAAACAGGGAAAAGTCACAGGCTTTAATAAAGGCAGAGAAAAACAGGAGAAAGAGGAGGAACACCAAGACAAAGGCAAAGAAAGAGCATGAGGTACAATAATGGAGGGTAGACTTTGTGAATGTGGGAAACCTGGCCACTTGAGGACTTCATGGACCTCTTCCAACCTACGTAGAAGGTTTCCCGGATATGGCTAGTTTGGGGTAAGTCTCCTGCTAACAGACATATTATTATGTAAATTTATGAAAGTAATTTGATATAATTTCATATTGTTTTGTAGCAACAAGGGGCTTGTGGGTTCTTTGTTTGGTATGACCCACCAATGTGTCATCGGTCAAAACAAATTATACCAGGCCTCTTAACGAAGCTGACAAAGCTAGAAAATGAGGTAAATGACATAAGAAGAAGTAAAAATTTATTGTAGGCATGCCTAGTTATGTCTTGGGTGATAGTTATGATGATGGTATGTTACTTGGTTTGGGCAAATTGAAAAAGTGTATTATAAAACTATGTATTTAGATTTAGGGTCCGAGAGATGGCATGAAGGAGAAATGCATTGCAAAATTTTGTGTCAGTGAATGTAAGGTCTAGAGATATTGGAATGGCTACTTTTGTATCAATGGATTTGCAAGAGGAATGAAATATGTATTTGTGTTTGAGTTATGATGTAATCTGTCTTTTTTTATTTATTTATAGAAGAACTAAATATAAAGCCCCACACATGAATACCAATCGGGATACCAATTCATAAAATACACATAATTATTTTTTATTGTAAATACCAACTATAATACCCAATTCATCAACCATATCTATTCCATTGATAAAGTAAGTGTCACATAATCCCACAAGCATTACATAAAAACCAGATAACTGTCACCATTTGTACAAAACATACCAATTGCAAAAAGAAAAAAAAACCCGAGATCCTTGTCGTAAACAAAACATACCACTTGCAAAAAAGAATAAGCAACTTTCATTTTTCACAAAAAAGATAGTTTAACTAGAAAGCCTAATTGTTGTTCCTAGAGGCTGCTGGTGGATCTAATCTTGCTTTGGATCTTCTTTTCTTATAAGAAGCTGCTTGCTGTAATGAACTCCTTCTCATCACTTGTTTCCCTCTCTAAAGAAATAGAGTTACCTTGATGGTTTGAGCAGATGTAGCAGATTGTGCTCTTGGTGTTGATAGTGCCCTTGGTGTTGTTGGTCTTTGTGCTGAGAGAAAATTTGTCATTGTTGGCCTTAATGGTGCTGCTCTTAGTGTTGATGCTGCTCTTTTAGTTAGTGGTGCACTTGGTGGTGCTGTTGACCTTTGTGCTGGGAGCATTGGTGTTGCTAGCCTTGTTGGTGCTGCTCCTGGTACTCTTCGTGCTGCCCTTTTGGTGCTGATGCCACATTTTGTTAAGGGTACTCTTGGTGCTGATACAGATGGTGTTGCTCTGGTTGCTGGCATTGGCCTCTGGCTACTTTGAGTTGTTACATTAGGCTGCAAGCATGACATGACAAATATATCATAATTGTCATATAAAAGTGGGATTTCATAAGTTAAATTCAAACTTACGTGTGCTCTCCTTCTAGGATTATTGGGTTGACCCATGGGGTTGTTTTTTCACCTGGGTGGGTGCTTGTTTTGGTGCTCTAGTTTTGTTGGATTTTTACAGCTTCTATAGTTGTGGCCCCACTTCCCACATTTGCCACACCTTAGTGAAGTTTATTGTCTCCTTACCTTGTTAGGGTTGGCAGGTTCATCTAGTTCTCTCCTCCTTCCCTCTTTGGCCTACCAAATAACTTATGAAAGATATGAGGTAGTGGTGGCTGCAATCTAGTCTTAAACCACATGCTAGGACCATTCAATGGATTGATAACATGCTCATATATTTTCAAATTTCTGGTTGTCCAATAACACGCATTGACACCCTTGTAGAAAATGGTAGCCACACTATGAGCACAAGGCATGCTGGTCAAATCCTACTTCTTACATGAGCAATTGTGCTCATCCAAGTCCACTACCCACTGGTCCCCATTGGAACAATTAATTTGAAACCTAGGCCCCCCTAACCACATAGGACAACAACCCCTCAACTCCAACTTTAGTTTTTTTAATTTTTGTTGAATCTTAGGACATAATTTGCCTTCATGTTTTCTCATAATATCCCTTCTTACTTGCACCCTTCTCATCAACAAACATCTTATTCTCTAAAGCATGGTAATTATAAGTTTATCCCTTGCCTCAAGTATAAAACTATTAAATGACTCACATAAATTGTTAAGTAGAATGTCACATCTAGGGAATGTGTTGAAGTGTGACCTAGACCAATGCCTAGGGGGTTTGTCTGCAAACCACTTGAAGGCATCCTTATCAATGTCCTTAAGTTGAACCATCATTTCTTCAAAATGTTAAACTGTAGATGGCCTAGCTACACTCCATAACTTATCCTTCAATGTTTTCCCTTTGTGTTTCTTTATGAAATTGGTGTACAAATGCCTCACAGAGTGTATGTACTTAGTATTTGGCGTAACTTCTCAAAGTGCAGGAATCAATCCCTACAATGGGTACAATTAGAATGAAATGTCCATTAATTCGTACAAAAATAAAATCAACAAAAGAAATGTAACAATTAAATGGCAGTCATCCATTACCTTCTGCTTATCAGTGATAAATGTCCATGCATGCTGATTTTGTATTCCAATGTCTTTAGTTAGCAACTGAATAAACCATATCCACGAGTCTTTAGTTTCCCCTTCAACAACTACATAGGCTAATGGAAAGCCATGGTTGTTGGCATCAACCCCTACAATAGACAACAACATTCCGTTGTTTGCACCTTTAAGGTGACACCCGTCCAAACCTAAAAGTGGCATGCATCCTGCCGAGAAACCTCTCTTGTAAAGCTCTAGACAAATGTATAGTCTCTCAAAAGTAGACTGCATGCTAGGTTCTTTTGAGGGGGTTAATTTCATAAGCACGATAGTGTTTAGATTTGTTCTCCTAATCTCCTCACAATAATCCCACGATTTGGTGTATTGCTCCATATTTGTACCTTGTATGATGTCCATAGCCTTCCTCTTTGCCCTATACAATTGACTCCTAGATGCCCCCACCACATAATCCTTTTGAACTGTCTCCTTCAAAGCTTCAATAGGCCATTTCAAGTTGGATCTAATGCTGTCAATGTATTTTTTTGGATAGCCACCTAGAGTTCACATGCCTATTGTTAAATTTCCTACCACAATTATGTTCATTTTTATAAGTCTTAACTTGTATTGTGCTTTGGTTCTGTATCAAGGATGCAAATATCATCCACTTACAGCCCTCCTTGCATATTTCCCTTATCCTTGTCTTCTCATTCATGACAAATTTCAAATTATTTTCATTTTTTATTGCATAATCCCTTATTGCAGCCCTAAATTTAGCAACTGAACTAAACATCATCCCCACCTGGAACACCACATTATTCATGTCTGTCTCAGCATTGAATTCTGGATACCTTAGGCCTTTGCCTTCCTCATCAAACGAGTCATAAATACTATAAAGCTCATCAGATGATGCACCATTAGACTCAAGTAGTGCACTATCATCGACTTCAAATGCCATGAAATCTTAAGTACCTTGGTTGTTACTCTCACCCCCACTAAGCCCTGCCCATTCAACATCTTTGTTCACATGTGTTTCAAACATAAGATCATCATCTGACATTTCATAGTCACTATCATAAAAGTTACTGTCATAAATAGAAACTTCAACATCCTCATCATTTAACTCAAATTTAACAACCTCATAATATTCACCCACAATAGGAACTTCTACCTCTGTTTCATCTCTCAATTGCTTTGTTTCATTCCTTAATTCATCTACTTAGTCCCCATCCATCTTTTCTATTACTACCCTTTGTTGATTACCACTTAGAATTTCAGAAGATCCTACCTGGCTTTGAAAAAAATTCCATCACTGTCACAGTTTCTAGGTAGACTTCCATTACTCTAGTGGGAGAAATTTGGCCAATCATGGCAATCACACCAGCATTACATGCAAGCAACTACAGACCATTATCTAGGTCCATCCCAAGAATTCTGAAGTGGTAATTCATAAAACCAGCATATCCAAGTGAAATTATATGCCCATTAAAACCCATCAAAGAAAATTTGTCAGGGTTACAATTGTAAAGGTAGTCAATTCTACTACCTATGTACACTTTACTTAGCGTATAAACAAACTCTCCACCATGGTGGATCTCAATAGAAAAGCATTCAGCATACCCTGGAACCCAAATTAGGAAAATGTATAGCTTTAAATAATGTAAGTCAAGCATGTTAGAAAGATCAACCAATCTGCAGAAAACTTATGTGACACAAGATAACCCAATCTATGGAAAACTTAAGTAGCTTTAAATAACTAAGTCAAAGAAAGCATATGCATAGGGACCATAATAACAGTAAAGTACACACTTATGTAGGGTCAAATGGGTTAGGCACACAGACATGAATAAACATATACAAACAACTGACCCCACATTGTTTCTACAATAAACAAATTAGTTACATGTTTCACATTCACTACTAAGAACAAAGCGTTTTGTCTGTGTAAAGCTTTACAAAAAGATCATCATCTGATACAACATCAAAGAATCACTATTTTCAACTAAAAAAATTGCAAGATTCAATAAACAATGTATACTATCCTAGTTAAGAAACAGCCATTCCAAAAACAAAAAAAAAAAAAAAAAAAAAAAAACACATCCCATAACAAACTAGTAAAAGAAAAACACAGGTCCAAATTTGAAGCACAAACCAGTTGACGATTTGGGCCCACAAGCAATGTTAGAGCCTCCTATGTTGCTTTGGCTCCACTCTAAGCATGGTCGATAATTTTGCCCTAATCCCTCCCAATTTTTCCAAACATCTATTGAATCGTTTAATGTCCTATTTAAGCATCATAAAAGCCTTAAATCGCCTCATGTGTATATCACATGAGTTGGTGTCCATTTAAGCGGGAATAAGAGTAAAAAGTCACAAATACCCTTTAAGTGGCTCACGTGATGCTTATGTGAGCACTTTCCATCCATCCCTACAAACGGCATCCCACATGAGGGGAACATTGCAACTTGATCAAAATTGTAAGGGGTTGACTGCTATATTTAAAAAATAAGAGACCATAGTGGGACTCAGTGTGAAGTGTAAGGGTGATCACTGTAATTAACCCCATAAATATATGAAAAGTTATTGAATTCATGCATTTATGTGAATAATATATTGGTATGGTATAAAGTTTAAGCATGTAGATTTAACCAAGCCTTCATGGGTTGTTTTGCTCTGAGTCTGCTTGGAGCTTAGTCAATTTTAGGTCTTCAAATGGCAAACTCGATTAGTTCGACTGGAATATCAAGCTAGTCTTTCAGAAATCAAATAGATTCGATCTATTTATGTTACAAATGTTTTAATTATTCTTGGTTTTTTTATGTTAGTTTTTATATTGAGAAATTGAGAATGCAAAATTAAAACTTTTTTGAAAAACATTTAACCTACCTCGAACTTAAGCACGTCATGCTTTTCGTTTTGACTTGTTGCTATTGTCATACATGTGCAACTCACACGAAAATTGTCTACCCATTCTCCAAACGGACTGCTAGCAAAGGTGTGATTTATATAAATTGATAATTTACGGAGTTAATATAGTAAATTTTAGAGTTTAAGGGAGTTTATGATACTGAGTCATAGTTCGGAGAATATTTTTGCAATCAATCCATTATAATTCAATCACTTGTATTGAAGTTTGAGCTAATTGTTCTCTTATTCAAGAGATTGACCCAGTTTTCCCACTTAAATAATAGTGGATATCCCTGGCTTGCACAAAATGCAAATTTTCTATTCTTAGGACAAGGTGAACAGAGCTGTGTAATGCATAATAGAAAGGCGTGGAAAGAGAAAAAACATAGAAGTTTTTGGAAACCTCAAAGAAGATGGTTGGCTTATGAAGATATCTGTTTATATACAATATTTAGAGTAATGTTATACTAACAGTAAAATTTATACAGAGTTCATCATTAGATATGGTTGAATAAGAGCCATTTACTCCAAAACAAAATATTCATTATAATGGCTCTTAATTACAGTAATGTCATTACTCCCCTTCAATTTCCAAATCAGTGGGCTCCACATAAATCCTCCACCACCCCCCCCCCCCCCCCCCCCCCGCCCCGGCGGCCGCTGGTAAAAAAAAAAATTCTTTCCTACATTTGGACCATAATTGCCAAAAAAAAAAAAAAAAAAAAACAAAACAAAACAAAGGAAGTGCAAATGAAAAATAATAATAGAAGCTGAAAATGACGCAAAACATACACGAGAAACGAAATGTCAGAAAACGATTGAGAAACGAAGGATAACCTTAATTGGAAATCTTAGAAAGAATCTTTTGCAAAGCATGAAGACAATATTAATTAAAATCTGTTTAATGACACTTGTGGATCACTATAGGAAGCATATAGGAAATTCATAAGAAAATATGAATGTTTAAGTTTCTTTGAAGTAGTTTTCAAGTAGCTTCCACATAGTTAGATGACAAGTTTCTATAGAGTTTTTAAAAAATATACGAGACATTTCTCTTATTTTTCATTTTATTTTTACACAAGAAACACTGACACTTTTAAAAAAAAATGTCGTATCCGTGAAAACTCATCAGACACTCCTTCGGCATGTGTCCAACCATGTCATATATATTTTTTTATTATTTTTTAAATCGGATATGTTTTATACACTCGAGGAGCATGCGTGTCCATTATTTGAATACTCTGTGTCTATCACTTATATATATAATACGTAGTAAGTTAGAAGTAAACAATTTGAAATTCAATTGCAAAACAACGCAATGTAATTTTATACATAATTTGATTTTCAAACAATAGAAGTAAATATTTTTATATATGATATATTAAAAAAACGTAAAATGCATAATTTCACCGTGCTGTATCATTTGTGTTTTGTGTCCACTTTCCATGCTTCTTATCCATAAAAGACAAGATGTCATGCTTCTTATGTGACTGGCTCATTCACTCCAATATGGAATAGTATCATATGGATGAATGGAATTGTACTAGTAACCATTTTTTTTTTCTTCCCAAGATGCTCTATTTTTTACTCTGATTTTAACATAACCTCCCTCCAAAACAGTTGTGATCATAAACATAGTGAAAAACCAGATCTGAGTAACAAACAGCTACATGTGCATAGTGTATATATATATTCAAATTCCAATACTTTTGACCAAACAGCATATATACAAAGTTATGCCATTGATTCGACAGTTTTCTCAATCTGCTCACATACTAGTACACATAACTAACTACCCTGCACGATTGTGAGAATTGTGTGTCAAGCAATCTCAGATGGTACTTCCTCGATTATAAATGTAAGATTTTGCAAAGTACAAATAGGCTACCGATGCCACCGCACTAAGTCCAGCAAGTAGCCAATAGAAGTAATCAAGATGCGCCCGATTCAAGTTATCCGAAAACCACCCGTCATGACCGCCTCCACGTGTAAGTTTCTCCACAACAGAGATGAGAAAGCTGCTTAGGAAGCTCCCTACACCAAAAATGGTAAGGTAGAGAGAGAGACCAACACTCTTTAATTCACTTGGCACCTGATCATAGAAAAACTCTTGCAGACCAACCATGGTGAATACGTTACCAATTCCAAACAATACATATTGAGGTACCAACCACCAGAAACTCATGGGAATTGTTGCCTTTGGCGTGTCTACAAGCCCATATTCTATTGCAGTTTCAAGACGCTTCCTCTCAACCATAGCTGCAATTACCATGGACATAATGGATAAGAGTAAACCAAATCCAATTCTTTGAAGCATTGTTATACCTGAGGGTTTCCATGTTATAGCTCTAGCAACTGGAACAAAAATACGGTCATAAATGGGAATGAAAATAACAATGGTAAGGGTCATAAAAGATTGAAGTGAAGCAGCTGGTATATCAAAGCTTGACCCAATCGATCTATCCATGGTAACTCCTTGCTTTGTGAAAAGAGTAGAGGATTGTGCAAATACAATGCCATATACCAGACAGGCAGTCCATATTGGAAGCAGCCTCAGAACTGCCTTTGCCTCTTCAACCTCACTGATGCTACAAACTTTTTGGTCTTCCTTCAAACCATCCGGTGCAAGCAAGGCTTTATTAAGAAACCTGTAATGAACACAATATATTCAATAAAACAGTTATTAAGAAGCTGTTTCAGCAAGTGTGAAACTGATTCCAGTATTTACACCTCACAAAGAGCATTGAGTTTCTCAATAAGATTGTAAGTTTGTTTATTTTGTCTTACAATGAGGTTCCCTTAAGTGGGATAGAAGAGTAAAATAAGAACTAGAAAGCAAGACAACTATCTTGAGATGGAGCCATTACACAAAGCAGCATTGCAAAGTAAGTCTTTCGTCATATCCACAATGCCCAAATGTCAAACATTGTCATTGAAACTGAATTCACTTGGATACCATCATACATACGATGAACTCCATATTGTAAGTCAAATAAAATGATATGTTTCAAGACCATATTTATTATTCTGAAATCATTTTATGGACAAGAACAAATCAAGAAAATAATTCAGCAGAAAGTTATTTGTCTTACTTGAATTCGTCAGAACCGTGGTGACGAAGAATTCCCTGGGCTTCCTCTGCCATAGCTACTGCTGATGGGGTGGTTCGCCAATTCCTAGCTGCTTTAACAAAAACCCTACCAATTCTTGTAAATGGCCTTTTTTCATCACTTCTGATATCAAATCGATATGCTGTAGTTCCAAGCAAGAATATGACCAGGGCAAAGGCCATGACAATACAGGGGATACCAAACCCAAGCCCCCAGTTAAGATTGTCTTGAATGTAGTTTAAAATCAAGCGTGTTGTCAAAGTACCAAAACATGAACCAAAGTACCACCAGTTGAAGAATGAGCTTTTGGCTTTGCATTCTTGTGGATCTTGTGCATCAAACTGGTTGGCTCCAAAAGCCTGAAGACAAGGCTTGTGCCCTCCTTGTGCAACTGCTACTAGATACAGGGAAAAGAAGAATAAGACAATTTGAAGCTGAGGAGGAGAACATGGCTGGACATTAGCAGCATTTTGGCAGTCAGAAGAGCTGAGAGATGGAAGCACTGCTGATAGGGTCAACAGGCCAAGTCCCTGTGACTCATCCCAATCCAGGATAAACATTATTGGCATCTCAGAGAAGTAGAGACTCTAAATTATGATGCAGAGAAACACCGTCTAGTAGCAATTCATATCAGTCAAGTCAGAACTTTCCAGTAATCACAGAAGTTGAATTCTCAAATGTTGTAGCTGTTAAATGCTAAATTATTAACCACCCTCTTACTCAAAAACCACAGTAGCAGTAGCGTTAGAGCTTTACATACCAGGATTGCTCATCTAGATAATCAAACCATGATACAAGTACACATTATTCAGAAGAAATTTAAAACTTAAATTTTTTTTAACTGGGTGCTGTGGTGTAAACAGCAAGAATCAAACTATAGTTTGAGAACGTATCGTTCAACTGCATCAACTCACAGCTTGTAATAGCCTTCCACATTTTTTCCTAACCCTTTCACACCTAATATTGCAAGCAAAATCAGCAGTAAAATGGAGTTTTTAAGTGTAACCTTAACTGGTCCTCTCTGTAAATTGATTGCCAGCCCTGATTTCACATCTTATCAAGCAAATATGTAAGACCAAAAATTTAAAGGTCGCTGCGTTGATTCAATCGAATGAACTGTATCCTGTTTGAGGTAAATATCTTCTGAACCAAGGTTAAGAAACTAGGAATCACTGAAATAGATTCCTTGCACCAGAGAAAAATTTTCTCCATGTCACATGACAGTACAACAGCTGGACACCGATTTTATTTGCACTGCCTACTGAAACATTTGGAAAAGAAAAACTTGTTGTTTCAAACATGTCCCTTGTTAAATCTTTGATAGCAACATGATTTTATAGGACTGCTCATTTATTAAGGCTCAGCTGTTGAATTTTATCTGGCAAAGGGTTGGGATGGAAAAGGAAAGCATTCATTACAAGATCAGATGGACACATATATCAACTTTTCCCCTGATAGCAAGGGGACTCGTGAGTCATGACACATCATCTGATGAAGTCTTAGAGCTTAACAAATTTGTTTTCAATGGAAAAAAAACCTACAAGCCAAATTACAACAATGATTTTGAAAACCCCAAGAAAAGTACTGCAAGTAGAAAATCAAGTGAAAGTTGTTTCAAATATCATATGCTAGAGACATTTTCTTTATGCAATTGCACGTCTAGTTTTAGTCTTGTGCGATTCTTTAGTTTCTTAAAAAAGTCAAAGCCACATTCGTACGTTATTGAAAAAAAGAATCATCAGAAACTACAAAAGAAGAAAGGAAAAAAAGAAAAAGAAAAGAAAGACCCTCATTAAATGTATAAAAAAATCAGAAAAAAATAAAACAGAACAATCTAAAAAGCTAAATCCTCATTTAATAAACCAGTAGAAGGAGAAGTTGCAATTTAATTAAGTAAGCCACCATTATTGGATTTCAACACTCTTGCAGTCCATAACAAAGTACTTCCAAACAAGTAAGTCTAAATATTTAGGCTTAATCTAAGAAAGAAAATAAATCATTAACACAACACATTAACTATAATATATTTTTGTTTCCAGGTTTGTGATTTGAACTAATTTAGACTACATAGCAGGAGCAGTGGAACGAAACCATCAACATATCATTCAGGTTGGTTCCAATCTGAATACAAAGTTGATCCATATGAAGAAAATCAATCAGATAACAGAACATATAATCTCATCAAAATGAGAATTTATTAAGGGAGAAATAAAACAACAAAATTACCACAAAATAAATTTATTAAGGGTACTTTTTTTTTTAAAGTTAAATAGTATAATGTCAGCCATAGATTAAATATGTTTTGCTCAGTAAGTTTATTGAAATTATCAGACTAGAAGAGTTAGGCAATAGCTCTTTATTTATCAGTAAATTAAGCGTACCTATTTGCTTGTGATTGTATAGCCATTTTACTGTGTACAAGACATTCAATTTCTCCAGCCTCATGATTAGATGTCCTTGATATCAATGCCCATTTGATCTGGGCTCGTTTGCAACTGACTTGTTTACATGTACATTCAGTTTCAGCTTTAATCACTTCTGATCTTCTAGGGGCATGTCGGGTACTGCCCCTTTGATTACAGCATGGATATCATCATGTACTATAGTTTTTGTTTCTGTATTTTCTCATTTTGCTTGTCTTCAAAGGTCAAAACTGACCATAATTTTTACACCCGGAGATCCATTCATTGTAAAGTTGTGGACTTGAGCTTCTCAGGTCTTTATAGCTTCTACTTTGTCGGTCTTTCCTTCTTAAAACCTGAATGGTATATACTACCAATTAACGAGAGCATATAGCACATGCTTTCCATGTTTTTTTTTATCAGCAAAGAGACCGACTATATTAGTGACTTAAGAGTCAGTTTGGAAGAACCAAAACCAGTTTGTTAGGTTTTTTCTTTTCTTCTTGGCTCCGGCCTCCAAAGCAACCACACACAACCCCACCCCCCCGGGGGCCCAAAAAGAAAAAAAAACATAGTTCTACAGTCCACAATTAAACTAGTTTGAAACCTTTTAGTGCCCAAAACAAGAGAGGGTTGGCTTTCCCAAAAACTAGAAAATGGAAGGGGACCTGACATGATCCATTTTCCAAGATATCTAAACGTCCCCTTATATAAAGACAGTAAATGGGATGTTTTAACAGCCCCTACATATATTCAAGTGTATATCAGTGGCCCAAACGGTTAAATTTTTCTCAGCAATAAAACTATTTCGGTCCACAGCAGCCTACATTTAACAGAAAACACAAAGCTAGTGAACGATTACTTCATCGTGACATCACACAAATGCAAGCACTTTGAAAAGTCAAAAAAAGGCTGCTGGAATATGTGCAGAATCTTGCTTTCAACCGTCATTGCTTTCTACCTAAATACTGTCCTAAGGGCTTCTGACATTATTTTAAGTTAATATCAGCAATGATGTCATTCTCCACTAAGAAAGAAAAACCAATTTTGGAGTTGTCGCATGACCCACAAAATGAAAATCACTTCCGGCACGTGAAGGCATGTATTCAACAACATACATCCACGCGTGCATATATTTACTGACATGGCACTCATCAGCAGGCTCTTATCCGGACTGCAGATAGAGGTACCCGGTGCTCATATAAAAATGAACCGTTTCTTACATAACACAATTATATAAAACATAATAATAATTATCTATGAGAATGGAAGACATTAAAATATTAATTCTCTTTAAGAGAAAATAATAAAAATATATTAACAAAAAATTCACACACAAATCTGATAAGAAAAATAAATAAATGATGTAAAAGTAGAAAAGTAAAATATAATAATTTAAAAAATTATTAATTATTCTATTGTAATTTTTGGAATTTTTTAGCCGAGTCCACATAACATAGTACACCACCGTAGCGTGATATAACTCTTAGTTAGGGTTGATCGATCAGGCCCCCAGTAAATCAGATCAAACATGGTAGCAAAATATTGCACCACTAGATCGGAATGGCAAAATGAGACTCATAAGAGAAAATATCCGAATAGCGGTGATGACATATTATTTTACTTGATGTAGTACCACAAACTAATCAAATCATGTCAAATAAACATGTTAAAATCTTAATTTTAATCACACATCCTCAATTATTGAGATAGCCAAAAAAAATCTTTTTTTAATTTTAAATAATTGTGCATCTGGCATAATTTGATTGAATTGTCATATCATATCAGTAAAATTACACGACATCCGCTTGCGTTGAATATTTGCTCGGATGGTACTTTGGAAAACTACTAGTGAACCAAGAACAAATTAATTAGCTTTAACTGTTTAGAAATACAATTAAGTGAAATTCAGAACGAGACCATGTATGGTGCCTATCTTTGTTTGAAATTTGAGCTAAGATTGTTTCCAATTACAAATCCAAAGCATGATTTCACGTCACCCGACACAGCGGTGGTAAATAGCTATGTAAGTCCTACAAGCCCTTCTTCCATCCACCTAACGCCTTAGCTTTTGTTGCTTCACATAACAAAAGCACTTCTAACTCCAACAACTATTCTCAAGATTTTCAGAATGAGGTCCCAGCACTTAAAGCACCAAGTACAGGTACCTCAAAACCGTCCTGTTTTTGTTTTTGGAAACAAAAAAGTGTTTTCTGGAAAGAAAATGCTGAGAGAGAGAGAGAGAGAGAGAGAGAGAGAGAGTTAACTAACCAGGATGTAGATAACGGAAGCAATGATGATGGTACGGTATCGGCCGAGAAAGGAATCGGCAACAAATGCTCCCAAAAGAGGCAAAAGCTTCGCGGTGCCGTTCCAAGCGTTCACGTTCTCGGCTGCCGTCGCCGTTGATTGGCCGAGCGGCCCCGTCAGATAGCTGATGAGGTTGGAGCTTATCCCATAACTCGCAAACCTCTCTGCCACTTCCACACCTGCGACCAACCCCTTCAAATTCAATTTCACTTTCAATATATACATGCATACATACATATATCTATGTATGCATGCACACATAAGTATACGAGTATTGGGTGGGTTTTTGTTTACCTATGATGAAATATGCGGATCTCCATCCGCCGGACTTGGATCTGATAATTGGGCGACCTTTGTAGTCCACGACGCTGTCGACGACGTCGTCGAGCAATGGAGTTCTGGCGTCAGAAGCGTTGGCCATTTCTCACACCGGCTTTACCAGACAAACTAAAAACCAAACCCACACTTGGACCTGACCTCGGCCTCCAATATGGAGAGGTTTCTTTCTTGCATTGCGTTTTGTCTTTTTGCTGATAATGTAATTCCCATTGTCGCCAAGTGGGTGCATAGCACCAAGCCACCACGCCTTGAGCGTTCACTTCATAACTCCAAATGTTAAATCTTATTTTGGGTTTTTATTCGATCCATTCGAGAGTTTCTTATGCAATCGCAGCAACTCGGATAAAATTACAAATAAATAAATAAGAAGTTAAAATATTGGAGAGAAATCTTTTAAAAAATTAAAATGTTTTTAGCAAACAAGTAGTTATCACTTAAATCACACCGTGCGCACAGGTGAGTGTGCGAGTGAGTGAATTTTATAAAAATTTATACGGGTGAGGGCGCTTTGAAAGCGTTTATATTATATTTTTTATTTTAATATTTTTAAATTTTGTATTATTAAATATACTATAATATTTTTATATTTTATTATATAGTTTCTATACCAAAATATATTCTTTATTTAGTATATAGTAGTTTATAAACTAAATAAATTAGCAACTTGGCCTATTGATTATCGCTTTCAATTAGAAGTACATTTTCTTATTTACAGTTCAAGTTTCAACATATGTATAAATACGATAATAATACACATGACAATCAATTATTAGTCTCAATTAGAATTTGAGTATTTGAGTTGGAGAAGTTGACCATTTGAGTTCGCGAATTTGACAATAATTAGCTCTATATTCGCTATTTCGAATACTCTATCGCAGTTTGTCTACCTAGTTGAAAAGATAGTGTGACTTAGATTATCACAAATGTGACCCATTTGTTACAATAATATGCTTATATTTTGGAATAATTATAATTATAATGTCGTAACTATGATTAGTCTAAATGATAACTATCATCATCAGTTCAGGTAGTAACTACTTTTAATTTAGAGTAGCTTCGAAGTACCATATCTATTTCAAAATCATATTAGATCACATATGCATAAGTGGAGTCAACATACCCTATCAAACTTTAAAAAGTTAAATAATATTTTGTTTTAGTTTTTGATCAAATATTTGTTCAAATTATCTAAAACATCAATCCCATCGATCCAATAAAAAAAAGTAAAAAAAAAAAACTCACGAGCTCAAAAAGAAGAAAAAGAAAACACTAGGAAATCTCATACTCTCCAGGAGTGGATTTATGGACACATAAGAACAAATACCCATTCAACTTGTAAAAAAAACTATTTACTATTATTTTTCCTAACACAACGTGCCATAATCTACTCCATCCCATACATGAATGATTTTACTACATATGAAATAAATGTAATTATTGTATTATAAAAATAATAATTTTTTTTAATATAATAAGAGAAGCAAGTTGTATAAACAACATACAACGTATAGTTATTCTAAAAATCGATATGGATGGACATCCTGATTCAACTATGTAATGTGATATTACAACAAAAAAAATGAAGTAATTGTTATTGAACTATAATAGCATGCATTCATATAAGATTTATGGTTTAAGATGGATTTTGGCTGAGTGAAATTAGTATTGATTTTACTAGTAAGAAAAGGTGTTTTTCTAAAAATAAAATTCATAAAAAGAATCAAAATGAGAAATTAGTAAATAAAATCGTTCATCAACATAAATTGAAAATGACATATTTGATAGTATATATTAGTAATGAAATCATGATGTTGCGATTCTAAAATATAAAACTCAATTGTTAAAGTATATGTAATTATATATTTGTATAAAATATTTTTAATCTGTTAACTTTTTTTAATTTATGATTTGAAAATTAGCGTTTAAATTTTTGTACAAGGATCCACAAAAGTTCCAAGAGTCCCACTGGGTTCAATGTTGCTAGGTGACAAGGATGGGAAAGGCTACGATGCCATACCTCATGTAGTTATCAGAATTATTGCTTAATATAAAAATAGTTTTATCAAAAAATCTGATCATATTATGGTAACTAAGAGTCCCGTTTACGGTAATGTTTTTTCACCAAAACAATTTAATATTTTTTTAAACAAGTCCAATGGGCAAATCAAATGTGTTTTTTTTAATTTTTTAATCCAAAAACTGAGATTGCAGGGGTCAGTAACTTAGAAAACTCTGGAAGATAACGGAGAAGTTTGAACAAATCGGCAAATCGACAATTAAAAACTGGGTGTAGCTAAGCCGGCCACAGTGTGAAGTTGTCTAGTGGATTCATATCTATCTCTCCATCTTATCGGGTATGTAAAAGTGAGGAAAACATAGGATTCATGCATGATGTGGAAAGGTCTTTCCCGACGATAGACAGTCCAAAAAGAACATTCTCTTGATGTATGCCGCGTCATTTCTTTTTCAGCTTTCTGGAGTCCGGCAATATACCCAAAGGCGAGAATGGATGCCAAAATGGTCCAGGATCATAATTTGCTGTTCTAATGACCCACCATAAAAGGGGAAGGGATTATGTATGCAAGCTTGAAATTAGTTGAGTTATGACACCAAAAACAATTTGGGATTGATTCACCGTAAGCTGATGCTACAAATTCCCCATTGGGAATAGAGTAAAACAAGCGTCAAGACCAGAGACAAATCTGATTTCGTTCAACTTTGGGAATTATTAAAATAATTAAAGAGAAGAATCTGCCGAAAGATGGGACTCCGATGGTGTGGCGGTGACCTCTACTCCTAACACTTCTCTTCTCCCTATTTAATAACTTTATGAATAACGTTATACAAAATGACATGTCTCAATGAGAGTCTTTCATTTTAAAATAAACACTTATCATAATGATTTTTAATTACAAAACAGTTACTGTCACATTATTTTGTATGTAAATTTTGTATAAATTTTTTTTTGTAAAAATAGCATTTTTCTAACTTTATCCTCTCTCTCTCTCTCTTTCTCTCTCTCTCTCTTCATTTTTCCAATAATGAAATGGGATAAAAACTCTCGATTTAATCACTCTTTATCTTTATTCATTTTTGGGTAAGTACATTTTATATATCTAATAAAATAGGTCGGATTTTGAAAATGTGTGTGAGACATTATTTAAACTAACGGATGAGATTTATTTTCAATTTGATTTTATGACTCGCGTCAATTTTTTGTTGATCTATCTCTATCAAAATCCCACCCAAATCTGTAAATCTCAGATGGACCAACTATCCAAAGACGCACGCTACCGCATGCCTCCCTCTCTCCTCTCCTCAATAGTCTGTTTGGAACTTGGGAAAAGAAAGAGAAGAGAAAAAAAGTACTGTTTGTTGTCCTTTTTTTGTTTGATTTTGCAAAGAAAATAAAAGAAAAATGGAGGGAAAGAAGACAGAGAAAGAGAGAGATTGAATTCAAAATTTTCCTCATTTTCCCCTTCTCTTTTCTTTTATTTTCTCTATCTTCTCATTTCCCTTCCATTCCCTTTCCACCCCCAAGTTCCAAACAAGCTCTACTTCGGTTTCAAAAAGTCAAAGGTTTTAGCCCTCTATCCCACTCTTCAATTTCTCTCTCTCTATCGTTGCCTTTCCTCTGGCTCTCTTTCTGCTTGCCACAGCCACCAGCAAGATCACTATTTTGTGCCTTCACCACACCAATCACTAGCCACTCCAATAACCAAAGCATTATTTTTTTGGATGTGGTGTGATTGCTAATATTGCGAAACCCTTTTCACAAGTATGAAATTTGAATTTGATCTTTGGGTCAAGAAAAACATGGCGGTAGTTATGTTCATCTACAGTCTCACCTAACTGTTAATCTTCCTATGCTTTTGGGCCACTAACCCATACATGGTTCTTCTCTCTCTTTACCCTACTCTGGTTCTCTTTCTAGATTTTTCTTTTCTTAGTAGTAATTGCTTCTGTTGGTGCGCTAATTATTGAACTGGCGTTGTTCTTTTGGTTCAAGGTTTTTGTTATCTGTCTTTAGGAGGGTGATCAGAGGCCACCCCAACATCACCGCTTCAGCACCACTGGAATCCCCTGTCCCAGTCGCCACCGAACCCCCACTGGCCAAAACCATAAAGAAACATCTCAAAAGTAGACCTAGCTTGAACACTCAGAGAAGTCAACGACTAAGTAATGGGTTTGCTAATGCTCAAATCTCAACTTAACACTACCGCCATTGCCTTCATACACCAATCTTCATATGAAAGCCCCAAATAGGAGAACCATAACATGTTTCAATTTTATGTGTAATGGGTTTCAGTGGACCCCATAAACATACTTTGATAAATGCAAGAAGTTTAGGAATAATCATCTATACTTGAATTGTTAGCTTTTATAGCTGAATATATTTTTGGTTAGCTTTTTACCTGAATTTGTTTGTGGTTTGAATTTATTTTCAGGCACTTTTTAGCTTTGTACCCGAATTGTCAATACTTAGCCTATTTGTGCTACCTAACGTGCTTTGGTTGGAGCTAATGCTATCTCATTAGGCTGTTAAGTGCTAATAAAAAGAGTTGGGTAAATGTGATTGTTTAATTTAAGAGATTATGTCTTTGAAAATCAAAAGGCTTTGTTTAGTCTTCAATTTTGCTGTCATGTGTTCTGATGAAATTTTTGTTTTTCGTCACTAAAATTGTTTTTATAAGTGGAATGCAGTTATAAAACTAAAAGAATATAAAACAGATAAAATAACTCAATACAAAGTATAGAAAATAGTTCGTCAAGAATTGTCAAATATTATCATATTAGTTCTTCTAGAATAATTAAAGATAGATTTTTGCACCACCCAAAACTTTATTAATAATATAGAACCAAAAATAATACAACATGAGCTTTGAAAACTTACCTATACTTCACTTCCTTCTATTTTCTCTATACTTCTTCCTTTCTTTTTTCTCTCTATTCTTGATTGTACCTCAAACTATCAACTGAGCCCCTATTTATAATGATTTGGAGTCGAGGCGGTAAGTTAGATTCGTATTCTGCAAGAGTTGATTAAGTCGGCTGAGGCTATTCTTGAATGTTCGCGGAGGAGGTCATCTATGACATCATAACACTCCTCCTTGGATGATCGCAACACACATTAGGGTATGTCAATTGATAGACAAGAATTCCATTTGATAAGTGCTTAATCTGTAATTCAAGACAAAATTTTGTTCTCTCAAGATATTTCATTTCAAACTCATTCTTTAAATAATTAACATCTTTAGTAATCTCTTCAGGAGTTCCAATCAGATTCAAATCGTCAACATAGACTGCAATGACAACAAATCCGAATTCCGATTTCTTAATGAAAACGCATGGGCAAATTGTATTGTTCACATATTCTTTTTTTAAAAGATATTCACTTAGACGATTGTACCACATGCAACAAGATTGTTTTAACCTGTATAACGATCTTTGAAGTTTTATTGAATACAAATTTTGTGATTTTGAAATATTTGCTTCAGGCATCTTTAATCCTTCAGGGATCATCGTATATAGATCATTATCCAATTGCCCATATAAGTAGACGGTCACTACATCCATTAGACTCATATCCAGTCCATCTGAGACTGATAAACTAATCAAGAATGTAAATGTAATTGTATCAATTATAGGAGAATAAGTCTCATTATAGTCAATGCCAAGTCTCTGCGAGAAACCTTGTGCTACGAGTTGGGCTTTGTATCGTACTATTTAATTTTTCTCATTTTGCTTTCTTATGTATACTCATTTATATCCAACTGGCTTTATATCTTCAAGTGTGTGGACTACAGGTCCAAATACTTTATATTGTGCTAATGAGTGTAATTCTGTCTCAACAGCTTCTTTTCATTTTGGCCAATCAATTCTACGTCGACATTCATCAACTGTCTGTAGTTCAGTCTCTTCATTACTTCTGGTAATACCAAAAGCTACTTCAGATGAAAATACATTGTCGACAGCCATCTTATTTTTATTCCAGCTTTCTCCTATATTCATATAACTTATTAAGACCTCATTATTCTCAAGCACCATATCACTTACAGGAGATATCTTTTCAGGAGGTTTCTCTTCTGGAAATTCTTCTTCAGGATTCTCTTTTTTAGGAAGTTTAGATATTATGTACTTTTCAGGAGCACTAACTTGCTTATGCATTTTTTCTCGTGTCTTCCTTTTTCTGGACATTGTCTTTTGCACCGACAGGCCTCCCACGCTTCAAGGGTGTTTTAGATTCATTTGCTACTATACTAATAGATTGTCCTATAGGGACATCAATACATGCTAGAGTATTAGCAGTTGGTATATGTAATTTTGTCACTTTCTCTGTGTCAGTGTCACCCCCCGTTACTGAACCCTAGGCCCATTCTCGTCTCTTTCTTAGCCTAGGGGTGGGAATTTGGTATGGTGCTCTCTTGTTAGAACTCGTCCTTCTAGAAGAAAGAATGTGATGGGGTTTGAATTTTTGAAATAGAATTGATTAGAGCTTTTTTAAAGGTTTTTAGAGTCGTCGCCTAACATATTTAAAGATGTGCTAGGTCATCTACACTAAGTAAAACCCAAGGGGTAAACTCAGGTTTTGGAAATGTTTGGTTTTTAAAAAACGTCCTCATGAGAGGGTTTTAAAAGGTAGGGTTGCCTGACAACCCTAAAAACATTGGGAATCCCTTTTGAAAATTTAACTCCGATTTTGGTCTTTGAAATAGAAATTCTTAAGTCCAGGAGTTAGTTACGTATAGGGAAGATGTCCTGAGACTATCACCCGTCCCCGCCCTTGCGGTAGCTATATGTCTAATCACCTTTTACTCACCTAATTATGATTCACCAGTTACCTATGTTTAATACTATCCACTTAGAAAACTTTTAAAAAATAGAATTGAAAGAGAATTTGAAGAAGGAGTTGAGTTTGAAAAATGGAATTGAAAATTTGAAAAGGGTTGTGACTACACCCCATGAAGTGTTGCCTACGTACCTCCTTAAAGAGGATTAGGTGATCTGTAGTTCGGAAAAGAGTTCGAAAGAGTTGGAATTTTGAAATGAGTTCCTATTTCTATAAAGTTTCCTTTTTGAGAAAGTTTGAGTTTGAAAGTGTATCTTTTGAAGAAGATTGGACTTTTGAAATGTTTCCTTTTTAGGAAGATTTGACTTTAAAATGTTTCCTTTTCAGGAAGGTTTGATTTGATTTTGAAATGTTTCCTTTTTAAGAAGATTGAGATTTGAAAAGATTTGAGTTGATTTGAAAAGATTGGATTTTGAAAATTTTTTCTTTTTAGGAAAATTTGATTTTTAAAATGTTTTCTTTTCAAGAAGGTTTGATTTGATTTTGAAATGTTTCCTTTTAGGAAGATTGAGATTTGAGAAGATTTGATTTGTTTTGAAAAGATTTTATTTTGAAAAAGGCAAGTTTGGATTGTTTCTAAAATGGAATGAGTGAAATTAGGTTTAAATTTGGAAGATTTTGAAGGAGCGATTTGAGAGATTTGAAATAGAAGGTTTTCATTTGATTGAAAAGAAAAGTTTGGAAAAGGAAAGTTTCAATTAATTTGGAAATGGAAGATTTTGAAGGTTTGAAAATGGTAGGATTTTGGCTTAAAAATGGAAGTTTTCCAAGTTGGCAAAAACGAGATTTTCCTAGGATTAGACTTCTAGGGTTTAACATATATGAATTTTGAAAATGGTTCAAAAGCCAAGTCTTTTGAAAACATGTTTTAGGGCTCAAAACCGTAACTTGAATTTTAGACATCCAAATGAATATTGCACTTTGCTGAAAGCCATTCTAGCCATTGAAATGTTAGAATCGCTTTAGGCTTGTGGCTTTGGAAAACAACAGAGGCGTGAAGCAAAAAATGTAGACCTTTTGGGTCTTTTTGAATGTCACACATTTATCGAAACAACCCTAATAATGAAAAGACTAAGATAATTTCAAGAACGAGTTTTTTGAAAAGAAAGAAATGTAGGCTAATAGGAGCCATTTAAAATGTCACACTTTTATAAAAAAAAAAAACCCTAACCACGAGAGGGTTAGGATCCACCGAGAATTGCGATTTTGAGAAAACAACTTTGAAAAATGGTTTTAAGGGATAAAGACATGATGGGAATGCAAATTCAATTTCACGATAGTAACAGCATGAAACATATAAGGTTTAGGTATCATCACATTGCAAGAGGGCCCTAAGACCATGCCGTGAAGCAAGTGAGGGCCAAGAAGAGAGTCCCGATTGGTAATCTCCTCTTGTTCACTGTTGACATGGACTTAACATCCTATTGTTTTCAAGCATGCAAGAAAGGGGGGTTTAGAGATAGGGGATTAAAAAAGAGAAGAACCCAAGTGGGTTCGGAGGGAGAAGAGAAAGTGGGGAAGTACAGAAAAGTAAAAAGAGGATTACCTTGTCTCGTTACTTCTCTCTTTGGTGGAGGCTTCAACCTTCGACTTGGGAAGGTTTCGGCAACTTTCGGGCAGCGAGGCAATCCTTCAGTGGAGCTTGGAAGCTTGGGCTTCGGGAGATATGATTTCCACTACTCTAGATGGTTTATGAGTTTTCCGCCAAACTCGGCTAGCGGGACTTTGGAAAGACGAAATTTGGACCTAGAGGATTGGTTTGGATTGGAATATGCCCAAAATGACTTGAAAGCAAGTCTAGACGGAGTGTAGACTGCCGAGCGGTAAAAAATGGGGTGCTTACAGTGCTCTCTTGTTAGAACTCATCCTTCTAGAAGAAAGAATGTGACGGGGTTTGAATTTTTTAAATAGAATTGATTAGGGCTTTTTTTAAAGGTTTTTAGAGTCGTCGCCTAACATATTTAAAGATGTGCTAGGTCATCTACACTAAGAGAGTTTTGGAAATGAGAGAGAGAGAAGAGCTGTCTGGAATGGAGGAGGAGAGTTTCTGGAGGATTTTTCTAACCCAAAATTGGGGTTGACTGGGGTGTTGTTGGTTTGACACCTAAAGCCAGTGTGGTTTCCTAGGGCATTTGGATGCCCAGGGGCAAAACGGTCATTTTGATTGAGGAACCTCCAAGAAAGGACCGGGGTTAACTGGATAGCACTGGACATGTCGGACCATCTAAGGACGGCTTTGGAAGGTGGTCTTATCGTTTCGAGGACTTTATACTTTCTCGAGGAATATGTCGGGCTCGTTGGGGGCAAAATGGTCATTTTTCATTAGGACGGGCTAGCAGGCGTCCTTATTGACTGGTCTGGATTTGGTCTGTATTTCTGTCTGAAGAATTGGTACTTTCTTTGTGGACAGGGTTGAAAGGGTCTTACCGCCTTGAGGGATAAACTTTCTCAAAAGTCATATCGGATTGGGACGGTCTTTCGTTCTTAAGGGGTTTGTGCTTTCTCAAAGAACATGCTGGACTTGGATGGTCTCCGTTCTTGAGGGATTTGTGATTTCTCAAAGAATGTGCCAGATTAGTAGACATTCTACATTGGCAGGCTAGCAGGCGCTAGAAGTGAACCGCTCTTCCATCTTAGGGACTTAGGTACTTTCTAAAGATGAGTGTGAAAGGGGTTTTACCGATGCGAGGAATAAACCTTCTAGGTGATCATGCCATGCTGGATTGAATGGTTGTACCGTCAATGAGGTATCAACTTTCTCAAATGACTGGACAAATAGATTTGACTTTGGATTTGAATGGACTTATTGTCTTATGGAAGAAATGCTGGTCGGGATTGGACTAACTAATGCAATAGGGGCATTTTGGCCATTTCGCCTCTATTGGGCGCAACGGCCCCATGAAGCTGTTATTTGATTGGATTGAATTTGGGAAGCCGGTTTGGGCTTGAGTATGCTTGTGTTGATTTGGAGGTACTTTTGGTTGGGTTGGAGATCACTGAGTGGCCAAAATAGGGCGCTAACGACTGCCCCTCTTTTTCTGTCTTTGCTTACCAGAGATAGAAAACGATAAAGTAAAGGCCCTATTTGGGTTGCGAGGCGATCAGTGGGACCGAAGTTGATGAATTTGGAAACTGGTTTTCAAAGATGATTTTTGAAATGACTTTTTTGGATGAAAAGTTTAGAAAACCTTTGAAAGCGTTTTGAAATGGGACTTTTGAAGGGAAAGCTTGGGAAACCGGACATTTGAATTGGATAGAAACTTTTTGAAGGGAAAAGTTTTAAAAATTGGGAAATTGATTCAAAACAAACTTTTGAAGGAAAAAGTTTAGAAAACCTAGAGTTGAACTTTTTTCTTTTGCAAAGGGAGAAAGTCCAGGAAACCCGTCATTTGACGGGAGATAAAAACTTTTAGAGGAGAAAATTTTAAGATACCAATAGGATTGATTTTGAATTTAAAACTTTTGAGGAAAGAGTTTAGGAAACCGATAGGATTAATTTTGAACAAAAACTTTTGAAGGAAAAAGTTTGAAACCAGAATTTGATTTTTTTTTTTTTTTTGAGATAAACTTTTGAAGGATAAAGTTTGAAACCAGGATTTAAATTTTTTTTTTTTTTTTTTTATGTAGGATTTGAAAATTTTGAAGTAAACTTTTGAAGGATTTGAAACCAGACTTGAATTTTGAGATAAACTTTTGAAGGATAAAGATTGAAACCTGGAACTTTTTGAGGATGAAAGTTAAAACCCAAAATTTTTAAGGATAAAAGTTTAAAAAAATCGAGAATGATTTTGAGCAAAAACTTTTGAAGGAAAAAGTTTGAAACTGGAGTTTGATTTTGAATTTTAAAAATTTTGAGGAAAATTCTAAGAAACCTAGAAAATTATTTTAAAAATGATTTTGAAGGATCTTTTTTTTTCTTTTTTTTTTAATACATACGTCTTACCTGTCGATAAACCCTTATCGAGTCTTCAGGATGGCTGATAAAGGGGATGATGATTTATGCAGCAGGTGATGGTTGAGCTGACAACGACAAGAGCTTCTTTTGGCCAAGGACAAAACTAGCGCTACTGTCATTCAAGTTGATGGAGGTGACTGGTACACTCGGGTGATCGTACTAGGAACCGCTAAGCCAGGTTTTGTTGAGATGGAGTGTGAGCAGTTGCAAAGTTGGCTTGGAGAGGATAGAACTATAGAGCGAGCTATTCCTTCTTATCCTCCTTGCTCTCTTGATTGAATTTCACTTTCAGCTTTCAGGAGGCCTTTGAGAGGCTAGTAGCTTCGGAGTATTAGTTTTGAAATTCTTTGGACTACTGGCGAGGAAGAGGCCTATGCGAGGCTTCTTAAGAAGAATGCCCCATATAAGGTTGCTAGAAATGAGCTGAACTTGAGGAGTCATGGGAGGTTGTTCTGTGTTTGTAGTTCTTCTGTGTTAGCTTAACTGATGAGTTTTTATTCTGGTAGGCAAAATAGGATTCTTGTTGATGTCTTTCTGGAAGGATTTGCTTCTCTGAGAGTCTTAAGCTGGTTTATGAAGGGGTGAGGTCTTTTTTGATGGGTTTGAAGTATATGGAAAATTAAGCATCTCCGGTTGGTTCTTTATTTGATCGAGATGGTGGGCCATTGCTCTAGTCTTCATGGCTTAGAAAGGGTTAAATTAGGATAGATTGGGAGGTCGAGGGTGGGACGTTGCCCCAATCTTTGTTTCTTGTTGGCTATGGACCACAGCCCAGGCTGTGTGTTGTTTCTCTTCTATTCTCTTCTCTTCTCAAGGCTTACATGGCATGAAAATTCCGTCTAGTTGAACTTCTTCTCTTGAGCTAGTCACATAGGGATTTTGACTTGGATAAGGAGCTCGGCTCTTGCCATGTTTCTATTTCTTGAGGCCTTTCCTTTGATGAATGCATGGGTTTAACGAGAATAGGCACGGATGCATGCCCCAGTTGGTTGCGACTTGGCTAGCAAGATGATAGATCTTGTCATGGTGTCGAAATTCATTTTTTGGAGACGCCTTTGGAACTTGGAAAAGTTTCGGGAGGTGCCCTTTGAACTTGTACCTATCTTAGTATCTCATTAGTAAATATCAAGGTATAATAGAGTAATCTTAATAAATGACTTATGATATTCATACTTATCATTTTGTCATGTTGAGTTTAGAAATCTATTATCAATGCAGGTTCTCCATAGGTTGGCATCCCTTGACCCATTTGTTGAGGCCGTCTTGGATTGCTGATCAGGAGATTTGACTCTTTTGCTTCTTTTTTTTTTCTTTTTTTTTCTCTTGTTTAAGCCATTTTTGTCACCTGTGCCCTTGCGGGTTTTCATAGATGTTAGCTCTACCATTGTTGCACGTTAGTGCCTGTTTTTGGGTTTTCATTGCGTCGGTAGTTTTATATCTTGCCATGACCCTACTCTTTTACCCATAGGGCCCTGGAGGGTTTTCATTATGTCTTTAGGCCATGCCTTTTCTCGTGGTTTCTCTCGTTGATGCCGATAAAGACAACTCATTGCTTGTTGTTGACTGAAGTTGTGACTTTGGTTGAACACTATTAATGTTGCTTTTGATGGGGGTGCATAGAAACACTTGTTGAGTTGGGATAAAAGTTGTCTTCTCAAAAATCCTTCTGCTACATAGAGCACTTCCCAATGTAACCATCTTACTTTGAAGAGCAATGACAACAATGACCAATTTGAAAGGTCTTTTTTTTTGGACTATAACGTGAGCTAGGTGTCGGTTTTTTGAAAGAATATGATAGAAGGATCAAACCTACCATTCTACTTATCTTTGATTCTCGTGATCACCTTTAACAGTTTCATCCCTTTCTTACCCTTTGCTTTTATGACTAATGTTGAGGTCGTTTATTTGATGATTTTGAATTTTGCATTGCTAAATTTTTCCTCTTTATTTTCTCCCACTTACCTAGAGAAAACTGTCAGACTCTTCTCATTCAGTTTTTGCCACTTACCTGGTAGAAAACGACATTGCTTGAGCTTATTTTTATTTTTTTTTACACATGTAATGCTACCCCTATTTTCTTTTCTTTCCCTGCCCCTATGCTATGGCTTTTGACCCATTGTGGGTGGTGATCACCGGGTTGGTTATATGATGAAAATGTGACCAGCTCAAATGGGGTTTTGCAAGGGTTCTGTTTAACTGTATGGTAGAGGAATTGAGGGCCTCTCTTTATTTTGATCATTGTCATCATTGCTCTATCAGAGTTTCTAATTACACAGAGTAATACTTTATCAAGCTTGAGTTGATGGGTGTTGGGAAAATTTTCTTGTCTGTCTCTTCCAAGATCAATGACTTCGAATCTTTATTATTGGGAGTGAACTTTGCTTCTATCTTTCTGCCAGGCTGGAGATGTCCTTTTGGTGACGAAGCCTCCTGTTGAGATTTGATTTTTCTACTAAAAGATCTGGAGATGCATCTTTGATTGTACTGAGCATAGTAGATGGCTCGTTGCTCTCTAAGAGCAAGGCGGCTCATACCGCTTCGGTGGTTTGAGTTTCCCTGAGGATTTAGAGAGAGGGGATTCCTTCTTTAACTAAGATGAACTGTCTTATTGCGGTAGATCAATGATGATGGTGTTGCTCCAGTTGACACTCTGATTGGGACTTTGTGAAAAGGTAGCTACTCATGCCAACCTTTGTGATATTCTTAACATTTGTATTCTGCTAACTTAATGGCCTCCATTGTTTGTAGATGGTTGGATACTGAGCTGTTGTAATTGATTTTGAATTTCTGCTATCATGTGCTGCTTTGGGTTGCTGGAGCTATCTGTGACAATCTATAATGGACCTCTGCGAGTCTTTAGGGTCAAAAGATACTAGCCTTTGGGATACCCTGCAAGTTTTAATTTTCTAGAAAAAAGATTTTAGCATGGTAGAAAAAGCATTTCATGATCAATAGTCCTCTATTTTAAGATTAGCCTTTTACACACTTGATATTTACTTGACACTTCGACAAGCTAAAATCAAAGGTTCCTCCCGTAGGCTTTACCAAAGCCTTTAGGGTCTGAAAATTTGATGAATGGTTGTAAGCACCCTATTTTTGCCCGCTCGATAATCTCCGGCCTGACCGAACTCTTTTTCAAAACTTCGTAAACACAGTCAAGCATAAATCAACTTTCAAACCCCTATCCAGTTAGTCAATCGCTTCTCGGGCCCGCTGGGCCCAATGGAAGCCTAATAACCAAACCTACCACTTGGGTCTCCAGGCACGTTTTGATAAAGTTTAAAATCCCTCAAAACGATAAATCCACCCTTCCAGAATGTTATTAATCAGTTGGGCGTATTTTACATGCCATTCGGTCCCGTTCCGACTAATTTCGGTCAAAATGATCATTTTGCCCCTGAATATTTTTATATTGCACAAACCCCACCGAACGGTGAAGGACTCTCCCAAAACCATCCCTGAACAACCCGGTACACTTAATACAACATGCCAAACCATTCCTGACCATTTTCGACCAAACCCGGTCAAGATGACCATTTTGCCCTTAACGGCCTAAACATGTCCCAAAACAACACTAGTGCAATGATTTTGAACAGAGGGTCTCGCCACACACCCCCGTTTAACCTGAAGAGGACCTTACGACGCTAAACACTCATGACTTGATAAAAGTTCCTTGGAGCATCTCGCATATGCTCTGCCTAAATTGTCTCTTCTCCACGATTCCTTGGTTATAACGTATCGTCAAATGACCTGAGAAAAGCGTAAATCAGGGAATTCCTCGAAGTTCATCCACAGATCTTTCCATTGGTATAGCTCGATCAGATGGATCACTCCTCGAAGCCCTTCATCGCACGACTCCAACACTGCTACTTTTAATAACCCCAGGAGCGTCTCGCAGACGCTCCGCTAGGGTTAACTTTTTCTCCAATTCCCTGATTAAAATGTACCGTCAAATGACTCGAGAAATGTGCAAATCTAGGAAATCTCAAAATTATTTTCACAGTACTTTCCATCGATACGGTTCGATCAAAAAATCGCTTTCCGAAGGCCTCGATCACACAACACGAAAACAGCCACTTTTGAACACCCTCGGAGCATATCACAGACGCTCTCCAAAAATGCTCTTTTTGCACGCTTCCCGAGATGATATCCTGCATTTCCAAACGTAATTCAAACTTTTCAAAAACATGAAAGTCCACAAGAAACCCCAAGAGAACACCGTGGGTGCAACCAATTCTCCCGAAACCTTCTCGATTGGCTCAATTATCGAGACAAAGTTTGGACGAACCTTCCCGGTGATGGAGCGTATGCTACATGCGCTTAAATTTTGATCAGATCGACCAAATTTTGATCAACAGTCAAGATTTAACCAGCACACAGGGTGCCACGTGTCATTCTGGCAATGGAATAGTACCTGCACATGTCCTACATACGCTAGGTCAAATTTTGGTCAGGCGCATGTGCATACCTGTTCCAGATTGCCTATAAATACCAGACCACCCCTTTGCATATTCCATCTCTGAAATTCATGCGAAGCTCTGCTGAAACTGCTCCAGAACCTCGAATCCTTACATATATTCCACCCCTCCAACACTTAGGTTAGATTTTACCTCCCTTAAGCCTATACACTTCACCTACAAGACCTTATACACCATTACACACTTCAATCCAGCCCTTCAAGCCCTCTTGAAGTCATTCAAGCTCCAATTAAGACATCCATTGAAGACTATAAGTGTGTTGAAGGCAAAAGGTGGTATCCCTTTTACATTTATGTCTTCCCCCCACTCTTCTCTTCTCCCTCGTAGCCTACTTAGGCTATTCTTTATTTTAATCCCCATCTACACCCCCCAATTCTTGCATGCTTGAGCCAAGAGGGCTCTTAGATCATGCCTAGAGGAAAGCAAGTGAGAGCCACCGTGTAGGGAGACCTCTCACTAGCTTACTTTGAGATGGTATGGCCTAGCAGCCCCTTGTTTATGGGTTGTTCTCTAAAAGCCTTGTGTGTGATCATGACCCCTTGCATATTACTATTTTGATCACTACTTGTGTGCTTGGTTTCATTTTTATGCTTATCACCATGTTCTATAATGCTTACATTACTCTTAGCTCCATGTCATTTCCAAGCTCTATATTTTTTTCAAAAATTATTCCAAGAGTTGGCCCTTTGAAGTTTAGGATGTGATTTTAGAAATCATGCCTTAGAAAATCCCCTACTAACTCCCTAACTCTCATTTTGGCATCATGACATTTTAACTTGCATAAGGGTTGCTTTCCAATTCTCTAATTTTCAAGATTTCCATTCTTTTAAGTGTAGTGGTTGGAATGGTTCCATGGAACCTTCTCTTGAGTGGTTTTCCGTTTATTTGGCCATAGGAACCCTCTCTTGATGGAATGGCCTCCTACAAAAATGGTTTTCAAAACTCTTTTAAAAAATGGTTATCAAAAACTCATTCCCTCCATCTTTGCATTAAAAATGGTGCCTTAAAAAGTTGTAATCACCATGTTGATTTTTAAACCCCTTTATTCTCTTGTCAAGATTATGGTTATAATGGCCCCAAGAAAACTTTCCTTGGAATGGTTTTCAAACATCAACCATGTAAACCATGTTCTTGGCTAGAGTCAAAATTTTCATGGAAATGATCTTCAAAAAGATTGCCAACTCAAGTCTATTGTATAGCATGTTTTGTTTTTCAAAACTCTTTCCAAAAGTGCATTAAACCAACTTTCAAAACCATATTTTAATCCAACCCTAGGTTAACTTGACCTTAGTTATCCAACCCTAGGTTAACTTAACCCTAGTTGACCAACCCTAGGTTAACTTGACCCTAGTTGTCCAACCCTAGGTTAACTTAACTCTAGTTATCCAACCCTATGTTAACTTCACCCTAGTTCACTCACCTTAGGTTAACTTAACTCTAGTTAGTTAACCCTAAGTCATCTTAACCTTAGGTGACCCCTACTCTAGTTAGGCAACCCTAGTTCAACTTAACTTTAGGTCATCCCTAACCATAGGTTAACCTAATCTAGGTTAATATGCTTCAAGGTTCCAACTCATGAACCCTTTTTGAATGATCCTCCAATTTAAACTGTACTCATTACCTACTTTTTCCAAAACCTTCAACCCTCTTGAGGTTTCAAAAACCAACTCTAAGATGTTTCCAAAAACATTTTCAAAAGATCACAAACCTAAGGCATCTCTAGCCCTCTCATGGTTAGGGACCCCAAAGGAAAGTGATAAATTAAGAACAACCTCTAAGGTTGTCCATATTAGGATTCCAAATACCTTAGCCATTTCCAAAAACCACTTTCAAAAATTAATTTAACAAAAAATTCTAAAATCATGCCTCCAAGGTTTTCAAAACAAGACTTCAAAAACATTTTCAAGTTTTCTTGAGACATGCCAAAGCAATATTTCAAAACTCCCTCAAGTTGATCCAAAAACTTTTTTAAAACATGCCACCATCCAATTTCGAGTCAAAACTTCCAAGACTACAAAGAGTCTTCAACTTCCAAGACCACAAAGAGTCTTCAACTTCCAAAGACCTCAAAGTGTCTTAAACTTTTTCAAAGACCTCCAAGTGTCTTCAACTTCCAAAGACCTCAAAGTGTCTTAAACTTTTCCAAAGACCCTCAAGTGTCTTAAACTTTTCCAAAGACCTCAAAGTGTCTTAAACTTTTCCAAAAACCCGAAAAGTATCTTTGAACCTTCCAAAGGCCCTAATGCTCCTATTTTCCATCGGGCTCTTGCCCGAACTACGAATAAACTAATTCTCGCTAAATGAGATACGTAGGCAACCTAAAATGGTGCAGTCATAACTTCTATTTCAACACCGATCCCTTTTTTGAAAACTTTCAATCAATTCAAAGTTCTCATTTCAAACTCCTTCAAAACTCCCACATTTTCAAACTTCTTCCAAACCTTGCCTCATGTATCATTCATCAGAAAAGTGGTGGCCAAACCCCGTTTTAAAAATTCTAAAGTGGATATTAAGTGGACAATGGTAACCGGTTATTCTAAGTGAGTGAACAAAGGATGATTAGACATGTAGGTACCGAAAGGGCGGGGTAGGGTGATGATCTTAGGATATCTTCCCTACACGTAACCGACCCCCGAACCATAGATTTCTGTTTTCAAATGACCAAAATGGAGTTATTTTCCAAAAGGGCTTAAATCTTTCCAAAGGTTGTCAAACAACCTATTTTCTTAAAAAGCCCTCTCTTGAGGGAGTTTTCAAAACCATTTTCAAAAACCTTAAGTTTAATCTTTAGATTAACACTTAGTTTTAGGTACCCTAACTCACCTTAATCAAGTTAGATGGCGACTCCTATTTTTCTGAAAAGCCCTTAATCAAACCAATTTTCAAACCTAGTTGCACTTGTCCTTCTAGGAAGATGAGTTGTAGTGACAGAATTCTGTGTTTTTTGTCTCCAAGCGGAAAGAACCTTGGACACCCAAAAATCGGGGCGCAACAATGGTCCGGTCGGCCAACTTCTTATCCAATGCAACTAGATTGGTGAGACGTTAAGCAGAGTGAGCTGGTGGAAGATGAGGCATAGATTTTCAGTTGATGATCAGGGATGGAATGGCACCCTCTTTTTTTTTTTTTTTTTTTTTCAGGAGGACCACCTCGTAGCTTGTGCCCCTAGTCTCTTCTTAGGTTGGTCCCTTCTGTTGCTAAGGTAGTTGGTGACTATTTTCCTAATTGTCAAGTGACTGGAGGGTTTTGTTATGTCGATGCATAGATGGCAATTGTTAGGACATGATGTGGAGGTTGCTGCTTGAGAGGTAACACTTTGTTGATGAATGGTGAATCCCTTATACTCTTTAATGGGCTCATCCTTGCAAAAGTTACGGAGGGATTACATAGCTTTGGCTGTGCTCTTGGGCTTGGAAAAAGAAAAAGAAAAGCAAATGGAATTAGCATGTGGAGTTTAAAACCTTATGCAATGTATGTCCTATGGAGGTCCCTTCTTTGCAGGAATCTAGGCGTGATGCTAAATCCATTGTGGGGGTGGGGTATGGCTCCTGTATGCAATACAATACCTCTTCAGCATGGGCCAGTCGATGCTTCTTTGTTTGGGCAGTCCCGTCTCCATGGACTGAGAGAGATTTGAGCATCTCTTGAGATATGGTTCTATGCATGCCATGAATCCTTAGGGTTGGAAAACCTTTAGGAGTTTGGGTAGGTTTGATTAATATGAGATCGGATTGTTCCTTTCTCTCTACAGCTGATGAAAATGCGCTGACTTGAGTTTCTTGGAACTTGTGTCTTTAGAATGGATATTGATGCATGAGCATGATAGTAGTGAATATGTGCACAACACAATGACAATAAATAAGTGGTTTAGGAAACCCCCTTTTCTGTCCTTGCTTCATCTTTGGTTTTCTTGATACTTGAGAGATGGGGGGGAGGATAGATGACATGTAACAAATGAGAAGTTAGTGCCTTAGTTTGAAAGTTTATATGCAATGCATGCCCTATAGGTGCCCCTGGTTTGAAAAGGGGACTAAACATGCTATGTTTGCTCACTTTTGGAGATAAGGGTTGCCCCTATATGCAATATCATACCTGTGCCTGTAACATACATTCATTCATACATCCGTTCATTCAAGGAGAAGTAGAAAGGGTGATTTTATTTCTTTTGAGATAGAAAGCTGAAAGTATATAGAATGGGGGAAGGGAATATTTTCCATGGGACTTTCCACCTATTTACCTAGACTACTTTTTGAGTTTTCTGTTTCGCCTTGTTGATGTTGGGAGGTTGTTGAATGACCTTGTCTCCAGATTGCCCCTTGTTTTATGGCAACCTTATCTCTATGAGCAAGAGCGATTGGGACCCCTCTTATGAAATAATTCTTAAATGCATGCCATGACCCTTAGGGTTTGGAACCCTTAGGAATTGGGTGAGCTTATGATTTAAGATTGGCTCATGGGCCATTCTCTTGGAGGTTGATCATATACATGGAGTGCAAGTGGCTTGAGTTACTTTGAAACTCTTGCCTTGGGATGATTACATATGTATGGGCAGTTTAATAGTATGAATGACAAGATATTGGTAACAAGGCATTTATGTATGTAAGCATAATAACAACAGGGATAAGGAAATTGAAAAGCAGTTGCTCTTTCCTCCTTGGTTTTTGAAAAATACGTGCCTTAAATCAGGCAGAGGTTCGGCTATGCTTGGGTGCTATATGAACACGAGGTTGAGGGCTACTAATGCTTCCTAAAAAGCTCGGCTCCCAGATCTTTAAACCTAGGCCCACTCCCCGAAGTGGTGCCATTATAGGTTGGTGATTCGAGCGAGGGAACTATCTAAAGACCATTGGTTAGGTGACACATCTGCTTACCACCAACATTTAATGTACTATTCCGCCTTCTAACTAGAAGGTAGTAACTAGGGTCAATATTCCATGAAAATGCATCTTGTGATTTTGAAATTGGAGAAAAGTGCCCAACAACTCCCAGATATCCTGTCATACATAACATATATGGCAGTTTATGAACATAAATTAAAATGTGAACAAGGGTCCACCTATAAAACAAATGCATAGAGTTAGTACTTTTCGAGGAACTCAAATGCAAAATAAAGTATGATGTTATGAACACTGCAAGAGCATGTAATGAATGTAATGTTTAACTTTTTGCAAAACAAAGACCCTTTTGAAAAGTTTAGAAAGTGGATATAACTAAACAAGGTAACCGACGAACTTAAGGTGTGTAAAGGGTGACTGGACATGACATAGGCCTAACCCTCTAATTGTCCCCAGTGGAGTCGCCAAGCTGTCGTGCCCCATTTTCGGACGCCGGGCCCATTCTCCTCTCTTTATTGGCCCAGGGGTAGGAATTTGGTACGGTGCTCTCTCATTAGAATTCATCCTCCTAGAAGGACGAATGCAACGAGTTTGAATTTTTGAAATAAAATTGATTAGGGCTTTTTGAAAAGGTTTTTGGAGTTGTCACCTAACATATTTAGAGATGTGCTAGGTCATCTACACCAAGTAAAACCCGAGGGTTAAACTTAGGTTTTGGAAATGTTTTGTTTTTGAAAAACGTCCTCATTAGAGGGTTTTAAAAGGTAGGGTTGCCTGACAACCCTAAAAACATTGAAAATTTAACTCCGGTTTTGGTCTTTAAAACAGAAATTCTTAAGCTTAGGGGTCGGTTACATGTAGGGAAGATGTCCTAAGACTATTACCTTACCCCGCCCTTGCGGTACCTATATGTCTAATCATCTTTTAGTCACCTAATTGTGACTCACTGGTTACCTATGTTTAATACTATCCACTTAAAAAACTTTTAAAAAACATAATTGAAAGAGAATTTGAAAGAAGGAGTTGAGTTTGAAAAAATGGAATTGGGAATTTGAAAAGGGTTGTGACCGCACCCCATGAAGGGTTGCCTACGCACCTTTTTAAAGAGGATCAAGTCAATCGTAGTTCGGACAAGAGTCCGAAAGAGTTGGAATTTTAAAATAGGTTCTAATTTCTAAAAAGTTTTCATTTTTAGAAAGTTTCTTTTTTAGGAAATTATGGGTTTGAAAGTGTTTCCTTTTAAGGAAGATTGGACTTTTGAAATGTTTCATTTTTAGGAAGATTTGACTTAAAAATGTTTCCATTTCAGGAAGGTTTGATTTGATTTTGAAATGTTTCCTTTTCAGGAAGATTGAGATTTGAAAATATTTGATTTGATTTGAAAAGATTTGAGTTGATTTAAAAAGATTGGGTTTTGAAAATGTTTCCTTTTCAGGAAGGTTTGATTTGATTTTGAAATGTTTCCTTTTCAGGATTGAGATTTGAGAAGATTTGATTTGTTTTGAAAATTTTTGATTTAGAAAAAGGCAAGTTTGGATTGTTTCCAAATTGAAAGGAGTTTAAATTAGGTTTAAATTTGGAAGATTTTGAAAAATGAGCGATTTGAGGGATTTGAAATGGAAAGTTTTGATTTGATTGAAATGGAAAGTTTGGAAAAGGAAAGTTTCAATTGATTTGAAAATGGAGGATTCTGAGGGTTTGGAAATGGTAGGATTTTAGCTTAAAATTGGAAGGTTTCTAAGTTGGCAAAAATGAGATTTTTCTAGGATTAGACTTATAGGGTTTAACATATATGAATTTTGGAAATGGGTTGAAAATCGAGTCTGTTAAAAACATATTTTAGGGCTGAAAACCCTAACTTGGATTTTAGACATCCAAATGAATGTCGCACTTTACCTAAAGTCATTCTAGCCATTGAAAGGATAAAATCGCTTTAGGCTTGTGGCTTTAGAAAACAATAGAGGTGTGAGGCCAAAAATGTAGACCTTTTGGGTCTTTTTGAATGTCACACATTTCTTGAAACAACCCTAATCATGAAAAGACTAGGATCATTCCGAGAATGAATTTTTTGAAAAAAAAGGAAATGTAAGCTAACGGGATCTATTTAAAGTGTCACATTTTTCTAGGAAAACCCTAACCATAAAAGTTAGGATCCACCGAGAATTGCGATTTTGAGAAAACAATTTTGAAAAATGGTTTTAAGGGATAAAGACATGATGAGAATGCAAATGAAATTTGAGGATAGTAACGACATGAAACATATAAGGTTTAGGTATCAGCACATTGCAAGAGGGCCCTAAGGCCATGCCGTGAAGCAAGTGAGGGCTAAGAAGAGAATCCTGATCGGTAATCTCCTCTTGTTCACTCTCAACATGGGCTTAACGTCCTCTTGTTTTCAAACATGCAAGAAGAAGGGGGGGGGGGGGGGGGGGGGGGTTTAGAGATAGGAGATTAAAAAAAAGAAGAACCCAATTGGGTTCGGAGGGAGAAGAGAAAATGGGGGAGTACGGAAAAGTAAAAAGAGAATTGCCTTGTCTCATTGCTTCTTTCTTTGATGGAGGCTCAGGCCTTCAACTTGGGAAGGTTTTGGGAGCTTCCAAGCAGCGAGGCCGTCCTTCAATGGAGCTTGGCAACTAGGGCTTCGGGAGTTCAGACTTCGGACTCAGTTGGGGGGACTTCGAGAGAGAGAGAGAGGGCTCTGGGAGCTATTTGGAATGGAGGAGGAGAGTTTCTGGAGGAGTTTTTTTGACCTAAAATAGAGAGGGGGAAGGTCTATATTTATAGTGCATTTTTAGGGGGGTTGTGCGTCACTTATAGTAGTGCACGCTTTGGGCTTGGCCATGCACCACTATGAGTGGCGCATGGTCATTTAATTTTGGCTTGAAAAAAGGTTGGATATGGGGCTGGGCGATTCCTAACTGATTCTAAGGGATTATAGTGGCGCACGGCTAAAGAAAAGTCATGCTTCACTCGAAGTGGGGCAAGGAGGTTCTGGTTTACAAAGGGAGGGTGCCGAATGGCGGGGCCTGGCTAAAAATAGAAGGAAATACTATGGAAAGTGTCCTAGAGGTTGCCGATTTGATTCTCAGAGCCAGTATGACTAAAGAGAGTGACCGGATGGCAGTCACCTCATCTTGGGAGTTCTAAGGTTGACCAAATTGACCGGGGTTGAGTAGGTTGACCAAAGTTGACTAGGGTGGACTAGAGTTGACTGGGGTCTTGCCGGTTTGATACCCAGAGCCGGTGTGGTTTCCTAGGGCATTTGGATGCCTTGGGGCAAAGCGGTCATTTTAATCGGGGAACCTTCGAGAAAGGACTAGGGTTGACTGGATGACACTTGTAAGCACCCCATTTTTGCTCGCTCGGCAATCTCTGGCGTGACCAAACTCCCTTTCAAAACTCTGTAAGCACATTTAAGCCCAAATCAACTTTCAAATCCATATCCAATCAACTGCTTCTCGGGCCCGCTGGGCCCAATAGATGCTTAATAACCAAACCTGCTCCTTGGGCCTCCAGGCACGTTTTGAGAAAGTTCAAAATCCCTCAAAATAGTAAGTCCACCCTTCCAAAATGTTACTAGACTATTGTGCATACTCCACATGCCATTCGGTCCAATTTCGGTCCCATTTCGGCTAACTCTAGCTAAAATGACCATTTTACCCCCGAACGCCCCGACACTACACAAATCTCACCAAACAGTAAAAGACTCTCCTAAAACCATCCCTAAACGACCCGACATGTTTGACATAACACTCCGAACCATTCTTGACCATTTTCAAACAAACCTAGCCAAAAAACCATTTTGCCCCTAACAATCCTAACACACCCCAAAACAACACCGGTCCTAGGATATTGAACGACGGCTCTTGTCACACACCCCTGTTTAAGCTAAGGAGGACCTTACGACGCTAAACACCCGCGAGTCAATAAAAGTCCCTCAAAGCATTTTGCAAATGCTCCGCCATGATTGCCTTTTCTCCCGATTCCCTGGTTATAACGCACCGTCAAATGATTTGAGAAATGCGTAAACCAGGAAATTTCCGAAAGCTCGTTCATTAGCCTTTCCATCAATACGGCTCGATCGAATAGATCGTTCCCTGAAGTCCTTCATCCCGTGGGTCGAAAACTGCTACTTTCAACCACCCCTGGTGCATTTCGCAGACACTCCACCAAGATTGACTTTTTTTCCAATTCCCTGATTAAAACGCATCATCAAACGACTTGAAAAATACGTAAATTAGGAAATTCTCAAAAGTATTTCCAAAGTACTTTCCATTAGTACAGTCCGATCGGAGAGATCGCTTCCCAAAGGCCTCGATCATGCGACACAAAAGTAGCTCGTGGAGCGTATCATAGACGCTCTGCAGAGATGCCATTTTATGCACATTTCTCAAGATGATATCTCACACTTCCGAACATCGTCCAAACTTTTCAAAAACATGAAACTTCACAAGAAACCCTAGGAGAATATCGTGGGTGCAATTGATTCCCCCGAAACCTTCCCGGTTCACTTAATTATCGAGGCAAAGTTTAAACGAACCCTCTCGGCAGTGGAGCGTATGCTACATGCGTCCAAATTTTGATCAGATCGATCAAACTTCGCTTAGCCCTTAAGATTTAGCTAGTACAAGGAGTGCCACGTGGCATTCATTTTGTGGAATAGTACCGGCGTAAGTAGCATATGCGCCTGTGTAAATTTTACACAGGCGCATGTCCTATATGCGTTAGTGTCCAAAAATTTTGCCTATAAATACCAGCCTCCCCCTTTGCAGATTCCAGAACCGGAAATTGATGCGAAGCCCTGCTAAAACTGCTGTAGAACCTTGAATCTCCATATACATTCTCCTCCTTCATCACTTAGGCTAGATTCCACCTCCGTCAAGCCTATACACTTCACCTACAAGGCCTTATACACCATTAAACACTTCCTTCTAGCCCGTCAGGCCTTCTTGAAGTTATTCAAGTTCAATTCAAGGCCTCCATTAAAGACTACAAGTGTGTTGAAGGTAAAAGGTGATATCCCTTTTACATTTTTGTCTTCCCCCACTCTTCTCTTCTCCCTCTTAGCCTACTTAGGCTATTCTCTGTTTTAATCCCCATCTTCAACCCCCCTTTCTTGCGTGCTTGAGCCAAGAGAGCTCTTAGATCATGCCTAGAGGAAAACAAGTGAGAGCCACAGGGTAGGGGCATCTCTTACAAGCCTACTTTAAGATGGTATGACCTAGGAGCCCTTTATTTATGTGGTGTATCCTAAAAGCTTTGTATGCGTTCATGACCTCTTACATATTACTATTTTGATCATGTCTTGTGTGCTTGGCGTCATTTTCGTGCTTGTCACTATATTCTACAATGATTACATTATTCTTGTTTCCATGCCATTTCCAAGCTCTATATTTCTTTGAAAAATGGTTCCAAGAGTTGGCTCCTTGAAGTTTAGGATGAGACCGTATAAATCATGCCTTAGATAATTCCCTACTAACCCCCTAACTCTCATTTTGGCATCATGACCTCCTAACTTGCATAAGGATTATTTTCTAGCTCTCTAATTTCCAAAGTTTCCATTCTTTTAAGTTTAGTGGTTGGAATGGCCCTATGGAACCCTCTCTCGAGTGGTCTCCCTTTTATTTGGCCATAGGAACCCTCTCTTGATGGAATGGTCTCCTTCAAAATGGTTTTCAAGTTCCTTCCCAAAAAATGGTTTTCGAAAAATTCATCCTCTCCATCTTTGCATTAAAAATGGTACTTTAAAAGGTTGTCATCATCATGTTGATTTTTAGACACCTTACTCTTGTCAAGCTAATGGTTATAATGGTTATAAAGAAGCCTTCTTTGGAATGGTCTCCAAACACCACCCATATAAACCATACTCTTGGTAAGAGTCAAAATTTTTATGGAAATGATTTTCAAAAAGGTTGCCTACCAAAGTCCATTGCATAGCATGTTTTGTTTTTCAAAACTCTTTCCAAAAGTGCATCAAACAACCTTTCCAAATCGTCTTTCAATTCAACACTAGGTTAACTTGACCCTAGTTCACTCACCTTAGGTTAACTTGACCCTAGTTCACTCACTTTAGGTTGACTTGACCCTAGTTTTCCAACCTTAGGTTCACTTGACCTTAGTTGACCAACCCTAGGTTAACCTAACCCTAGTTAGTTAACTCTATGTCACTTTAACCCTAGGTTAACCAAACCCTAGTTAGCTAACCCAAAGTCACTCTAACCCTAGGTTAACCTAACCCGCGTTAGTTAAACTTCGGTCACCCCTAAACTTAGACTAACCCAACTTAGGTTAGTGTACTTCAAAGGTTCCAACTCATGGACCTCTTTTCGAGGTTCTCCCTATCTAGAACTGTTCTCATAACCCATTCTTCCAAAATGTCGTACACTCTATATTTAAAAATGCTTTCAAGAATTCACAACCCTAAGGTGTCTCTATCCTTCTCATGGTTAGGGATCCTATGGGAAAGTGACATATCAAGAACAACCTCAAAGGTTGTCCATATTAAAATTCCAAAGTCCTAGATGCATTCAAAAACCATTTTCGAAAACATTTTAACATTCCAAAATCTTACCTCCTTAATTTCCAAACAAGACTTCAAAACATTTTCAAAACTCTCTTGAGTTATCTCAAACCATTTCCAAAACTCCCTTGAGTTATTCCAAATACATTGCAAAATCCCCTTTTAAGAGGCCCAAAGTTCCATTTCAAAACGCTCCACAATCCAATTTCAAAACATTTCAAGCATCCTAAGTCCCTATTTCAAAGGCTTTTTTCTAAATCTCTCAAGTTTTCTTCTTCTAAAGACCACAAAGTGTCCTCAAACTTTTTCAAAGACCCCAAAGTGTCTTCAAATTTTTCAAAGACCTCAATGCGTCTTGAAAACATTCCAAAGGCCCTAATGCACTTATTTTCCATCAGGCTCTTACTCGAACTACGATTGACCTGATTCTCGCTAAATAAGATACATAGGCAACCTAAAATGGTGTGGTCATAACTCCAATTTTAACTCCAATCCCGTTTTCAAAAATTTCAGTCAATTCAAAGTTTCTATTTCAAACTCCTTCAAAATTCTCATGTTTTCCAACTTCTTCCAAGCCTTGCATCATGCATCATCCATCCGAAAAGTGATGACTAAACCCTATTTTAAAAATTCTAAAAAGTGGATATTAAGTGGACAATGGTAACCGACCATTCTAGTGAGTGAATAAAAGGATGATTAGACATGTAGGTACCGAAAGGGCGGGGTAGGGTGATGATCTTAGGATATCTTCCCTACATGTAACCAACCCCTGGACCATAGATTTCTATTTTGAAGGACCAAATCGAGTTATTTTTCAAAAGGGCTTAAATCTTTTCAAAGGTTGCCAAACAAGCTATTTTCTTAAAAACCCTCTCTTGGGGGAGTTTTCAAAAATCTTTAAAAAAAAAAATCCTTAGGTTTAATCTTCGGATTAACACTTAGTTTTAGATGCCTTAACTCACCTTAATCAAGTTAGGTGACAACTCCTATTTTTGTACAAAGCCCTTAATCAAACTAATCTTCAATTCAAACCTAGTCGCACTTATCCTTCTAGGAGGACGAGTCCTAATGACAGAGTTCCGTGCTTTTTATCTCCGAGCCGAAAGGAACTTGGACCCAAAAACCGGGGCTCGACAACTGGTGACTCCACTGGGGACACTTAGAGGGTTAGGCCATTAATATGTCTCTTCACCCTTCCCTCACCTAGAATCTCCGGTTACTTTGTTCAGTTTTATCCACTATTCAAACTTTCCCTAGTTTCCAAAGCAAATCTTATTTTTCAAAACGATTTTCAAACAAGTGTCGTCACTTGCATTCATTGTTTACATTCATGCTCTTGCATTAACCTTCCTTTTGACCTTGTATTGAGTTTTTCAAAAAACTACTAACTTTTTGCATTTTTCTTTTGTAGGTGGACCTTTTATTCACATTTTATTTCATGCTTTAGTTATTGTCACGAATATGATGAATGGACAGGATGTGATGTGTGTTGTTAGGTCCTTTTCTCCATTTTTAAAAATTTCGCACACACTTGGTGCGCTCACTTGCATTTGCATATTGCATATATTACCTAGTTACTACCCTTCTAGATAGAAGGGGGAACATTATATATGACTGTGGGCGGATGCTGTATCAGTTTCTCAGCCTACGGTCTCTTGATAGTTCTCTTGCTCGAACCACCAACCAAAAATGAAGTTCACGCTTTTGGGGGTGGACGTCGGAGGTTTGAAGGTTCAGGAACTGAGCTTTTTTAGGGAGCATTAGTAAACCCCTGACCTCATGCTCATGTAGCACGCCATGCATAGCTGAACCATTGCCGAATTTAGGACACACGCGTCAATTTCAAAACCAAGGAGGAAAGGGTGACCGCTTTATTTTCCTTTATATATTTTGTTCAATTCATGCTATTATGTTATATAATTCTTGCCATTTTATTATGTATATATCCTTTTGCATCATAACTACTCATGCATCGGAATTCATTCTAAGACAAGAGTTTCCAAAATAACTTAAGTCATTGCATCTTCATGCATCTAATCAACCCCCAGGAAAAAACCCAAAGACCTTCTCGCTCAAATCAAGCCAACCCAAAGCTCATAAGTGTACCAAGAGACCCTAAGGATTCATGGCATGTATCAAAGTCATTTTACAAAGAGAGGCCCTAATCCTTCTTCCCTCATGGAGACGGGCTGCCAAGAAGACAAAAGGGCAATTCAAATCAAGATTTCCCACCAACTTCCATCAAATAAGGCAAATCCGAAGACTCAGGAGTAGTTTAGGATTCTAAATGTAAAAATAGAATAGGCAGAAGTCTCAAGAAAAACGTTCCCCTTCCCCTTTAAATGTACTTTCAATTCCATACACAAAAAAGAAGAAAAAAAGAATCAAATGTAATAAAATTGTCCTTCCTACTTTCATCGAATGAATGCATGAATGTATGAATGAATGAATGAATATGCTTGCACAGGTATGGTACTGCATACAGGGGCAATCCCATATCTCCAAAAGTGAGCCAACACATCATGCTTAGTTCCCCTCGAATAGTAGGGGCACCCCTAAGACATGAATTGCATAAGAACTTTTAAATTGAGGCACTAACTTTTCTCTTTTCCTCGTTTTTTAGTCTCTCTTCCTCCCTCATTTCGTAGAAAGAAAAGAAGGGGCCAAGCCCACGCTTGCAGAGAACTCCCCTGTATAGGTCGCCACCCCAGAAAGAAGCATTACTCATTTCAAAACGTATAGCATCCATGGAGTCATTCAATATGCCACCAAGCTCAGTCCGTAAGCAAGGCCAAGCTCGGCTATTAGAAGAAATAAGAGGACTTGGGAATAGGATGACCAAAATAGAAACAATGGTCTCTTTACTCCTGTCTCATGCAAGTATAACGCTCGATGAGCAAGCGGAAGCTCTCTATGTCCAAATGCATAAAGAACATATTATCCTCCAAAAAAGGACCAACGAAAAAGATCGAGATTACACCCCGTTGGCTTGCTCTCTAACCACCGCCTACCGATGCCTTTGCCAAGCCAAATATCTCGTCCCGGTACCTCCCATGCCTATCTTCAACCGAACCCATGGATTATATGATCCTAATCTATCATATGAATACCATTCCAACTCACCCGGCCATGACATAGAAAATTGTCCCACTCTGAAATGCAAAATCCAAAGCCTCCTTGATTTCCAAGCCATTAACCTTGCCATTGGAAAGTGGAGCATATAATCTCGAAGCCTGTCTAAGGAGCTTATCAATTCAAAAAGAAAAAGGGATGTTTTTTGTATTCATCTATTTTTCTTCCTATCTCCTACTTTTCCTGCCTTTATTCATGTCTTATGCTTATGCTTTCAATTAAGGCCATGCCATGTAAAAAAAAAATGAAATGAAAATGAAGGGCTCTAGTTCATTCTCTTTGACTCATACTCTTGTGGATAATTTGTAATGACTCGGCTTAAAGGATGGGATAGCATGGGCAACCCATTCAACGGAGATCAAAACCTTTGAGAGAAAGATAGAGAGTGAAAGAGGGGAGGAAGATAGATTCAACAAAGAAATGCAGAGCTTATTAAAGAGGCGACAATTGAATGATATCCTAGCTAAGCGATGGATAGCCAAGCTCCAAAAATGAAGAGAAGCCATCGTTCAGTCCTTCCAAAAGAAATAAATACTTCCCTTTGCTCAGCCCACTAGAGTCGTAAGTGATTTCCATTCGAATATCCCCAAACCACGAACCATCCCCCATATTGGGGTAAGCGCATAATGGTTGATTCAATAGAAAGTACAGGGATTTATTTAGAAATTTTGTCTAAATTTTGTAAAAAAGCTTTATGGACTAAGCAATTTAATCTGAAATGAAGAGGGGCCCTTGATTCCACTACTATACAGTTGGAGACAACCCCTTGCAAAGCCCACTTGAGCCGGTCACATCCTTTGAAAAGGAATAAATACCGACCTAATGATCACCGCTCATACTGGGTTAAGGCAAAAACCATAAACAAGAACTAATGAGTAATGAAGATGGTGATTCGCAAGAGGATATGACAGCGGTGACATCTCTAAGAACAAGCATAGCAGCAAGTTTTGGTGCAAAGAAGAGTCTTGGATGACACACAAAAAAACAAAGAAAAAAAAAAGCAAAAAAGAGAAAAGATAATGTCATCCCAAAATGGGAATGAAAACGTTAGCACCTCTAAAAGTTGACATAAGAACAAGTTTCTATGAAAAAGTTGTAATTAGAAGGGAAAAAAAAGTCCAAAAGAATAAAAAAAAAAGAAGGTAAGAAGGAAATGGAAGTTAGCCAAAGGTGATCATGGGTCTTTCGAAACCCCATAAGTGATAATGTTTGAGCTTTTATATCCCTTTGTTCATAAACCCTTTAACCTAGCTCACATTACGGTCCAAATTAAAGTTCTCTCAGATTAAAGAAAATTACTTAGTCCAAATAAGCCTAAACAATAGGAAGACCAGATTAAAAAAAAAAAAAAAAAAAAAAGAAGAAGACAAAGAAGAAGAAGAACGAATAGGAATGTAGGGGCAATATCATGTTCAAAGGTGTGCTCAGATGGTTTTGGTTTAAATAACCCACTAAAAGAAAATCTTTGAGCCTAAATATCCCTTCATTTCTTGCAACTCCCAAACCCGGCCTACATTACAGTCCTAAAAGAAATCTTCTTGGATTGAGAGCCAAGCTGTTTATCACTCTGCAAAGGGCAGGCAAGTTGTCGCTCAAGCTATAGTGAAATATGAAGATTTGAGGGAGAAAATCAAGTGAGGACAAAAAAATCCCCAAACAGTAACCTCATAGAGAGTAGGGATAAGCTAGTAGCAACCCAAAAGGTTAAGATCCCTTGAGAATGGTGCATATGCTATCACACCCCGACAAGAATGGGACAGGATCCTGGAAGGGAAGCAGAATCCTGAGAGTATGGGCCTTGTGGTAATCCTAGGTCATTCTTCATAAATAACCTGTATTCACGCAGTACTTGTGCATTCATGACATATATATATATCCTGTACATCCGTGCAATTCTTGTGTAGTTCAATTCTGTTCGTGCATTCATCAAAAAGTATGGCATGCTTCCATTCCCATTCATGTACATGCAAGTGTAACATGCATTCAAAACCCATCTCTATATATTCATCAAAAAGTATGATAAGCATTCATTTTCATTTACGTGCATTCATAAAAAAGTATGACATACATTCAAAATCCATCTCTATGCATTCATCAAAAAGTATGATATGCATTTATGTATGCGCATTCATAAAAAAGTATGACATGCAATCATTTCCTTATGTATCAACTCGTGCATTCATCCAAAAGTATAATGTGCATTTATTTTAACCTCTAGTGGACTTATACAGTATATACCAAACGACATGTCTAACAAAATACACTGACAAGTGTTTAGGTGATTACAAAAGAAAAAGTGTCCCGAAGTCGAAGCACAACATCCTAGAAGGTCTGTGGGCTAGAATCCAAGCGCTCTGCAAAAGAAATGGCGTACACCCCAGAAAACCCGAATTGTCATCCATAGACAATAAGAAATAGAGAATGGGGCACTGAATCAACCTCGACCTCCCTAATCAACCATGAACAGCCTAATCCAATCTTTTTCAAAGCCATAGAGAATAGGACAACGACCCACCCTCGACCACCCTAATTAATGTAAGCCTGACCCGACCTCTTTAACTCGTAAAAACTGGGGTAATGGTCCACCCTACACCTCCTATTCAATCGCAAACCAGTTGATCCACTTAAGGAAAACTGACCTCCAGATGTTCGACCTTCTAAATACCTCAAACTTTTCGAAAGAAGGCCTCACCCCCTCCAAAACCAAATTCAAGAACCCAAGGAAGCACCTTACCCAGATTTTTGTCATGCCAGTTAGAGGCCAACGTCAACAATCAACACATCAAAGGAACATTACTCTCTAAAAATCTCGATCCAAGAAACAACAAATGTCATCTTCTCCAACGTTCAAGACAAAAGAACTACAAGCAAATCCCTTATATCAGCAAAGATTGGGTTACGAGCTTCCTCCGAAAAAGTAGATTGGGTTACGTGAGCTTCCCCCAAAAAAAGAAGATTGGGTTTCAGACCTTCCTCCGAAAAAGCATATTGGGTTTTAGAGCTTCCACCGAAAAAGCAGATTGGATTTCAGAGCTTCCCTCGAAAAAACAGATTGGGTTTCAGAGCTTCCTCCAAAAAAGCAGATTGGGTTTCAAAGCATCCCCCAAAAAAAGTAGATTGGGTTTCCGAGTTTCCTCCGAAAAAGCAGATTGGGTTACAAGCTTCCTCCGAAAAAGTGGATGGGGTTTCAGAGCTTCCTTTGAAAAAAGCAGATTGGGTTACGACCTTCTCCCAAAAATAGCAGACTAGGTTTCCAAGCTTCCTCTGAAATACCAGATTGGGTTACGAGCTTCCTCTGAAAAAGCAGATTGGGTTTCAGAGATTTTCCTGAAAAAGCAAATTGGGTTACGAGCTTCCCCCAAAAAAAGTAGATTAGGCATCCGAGCTTCCTTCGAAAAAGCAGATTCGGTTTTCGAGCTTTCTCCGAAAAAGCAGATTGGGTTACGAGCTTCCTCTTAAAAAGCAGATTAGATTTCAGAACTTCCTCCGAAAACGCCGATGGGGTTTCAGAGCTTCCTTCGAAAAAGGAGATTGGGTTATGAGTTTTCTCTAAAAAAGCAGATTGGGTTTCAAAGCTTCCCCCGAAAAAGAAGATTGGGTTACGAGCTTCCCCCAAAAAAAGTAGATTAGGTTTTCGAGCTTCCACCGAAAAAGAAGATTGGGTTTCTGAGCTTCCTCCGAAAAAACAGATTGGGTTATGAGCTTCCTCCGAAATAGCAGATTGGGTTTCTGAGCTTCCTCCTAAAAAACAGATTGGGTTACTAACTTCTTTCGAAAAAGTAGATTAGGTTTCAGAGCTTCCCCTGAAAAAGTAGATTGTGTTACGAGCTTCCTTTAAAAAAAGCAGATTAGGTTTCCGAGCTTCCTCTGAAAAAGCAAATTGGGTTTCAGAGCTTCCCCCAAAAAAAGCAAATTGGGTTTCCAAGCTTCCCACAAAAAAGTAGATTGGGTTTCAGAGCTTCTTCCGAAAAAAGTAGATTGGGTTTTCGAGCTTCCTCTAAAAAGGGAGATTGGGTTTCAGAGCTTCCTCCGAAAAAGCAAATTGGGTTTTAGAGCTTCCTCCAACAAAGCAGATTGGGTTTCAGAGCTTCCTCCGAAAAAGCAGATTGGGTTTCAGAGCTTCCCCCGACAAAGCAAATTGGGTTTCAAAGCTTCTCCCTAAAATGCAGATTGGGTTTCAGAGCTTCCCCTGAAAAACTAGAATGGGTTTTCGAGCTTCCTCCTAAAAAGCAGATTAGGTTTCAGAGCGTCCTCTGAAAAAGCAGATTGATTTTAGAGCTTCCTCTGAAAAAGCATATTAGGTTTTCGAGCTTTCCCCTTTAAAAGCAGATATCAACCTTGAACCTCCCCAGAGGAGCAGCATTTCGCTAGACGAAACGTTTGTTCAAAAAGAATCAGTCTCAGGATATCAACGTTGAACCTCCCCAAAGGAGCAACATCCCGCTAGACAGAGCGTCAGTTCAAGAAGAATCAATTTCCAGAAATTAACCTTGAACCTCCCCGGAGGAGCAGCATTCTGCAAGAAGGAGTGTTAGTTCAACAAGAATCAATGTCCAGACGATAGCCTTAAAACTTCCCGTAGGAGTACCATTCCACCTGATGGAATGTCGATTCGAGATAACTTACTCTCCAAAGTTTTTCAACTCTGGTCCCTCCTATTACCTCGCGGTCAACATGAGATCCTTCCTTTTTCATTTTCTGTCTTCGATAAGCAAAGACAGAAAAAGAAGGGCAGCTATAAGCACCCCATTTTTGCCCGCTCGACAATCTTTGGCCTGACCAAACTCTCTTTCAAAACTCTGTAAGCACATTTAAGCCCAAATCAACTTTCGAATCCATATCCAATCAACTACTTCTCGGGCCAGTTGGACCCAATAGAGGCCTAATAACCAAACCTGCCCCTTAGGCCTCCGGGCACGTTTTGAGAAAGTTTAAAATCCCTCAAAATGGTAAGTCCACCCTTCCAAAATGTCACTAGATTATTAAGCGTACTTTACACGCCATCCGATCCAATTTTGGTCCCCATTCGGCTAACTCCGGTCAAAATGACCGTTTTGCTTTCGAATGCCCCGACACCGTATAGATCTCACCAAACAGTAAAAGACTCTCCTAAAACCATCCCTGAATGACCCGACACGTTTGACATAACACTCCAAACCATTCCTGACCATTTTCAAACAAACCTAGCCAAAATGACCATTTTGCCCCTAACAACCCTAACACACCCCAAAACAACACCGATTCTAGGATATTGAACGGCAGGTCTTGTCACACACCTCTATTTAACCTAAGGAGGACCTTACGATGCTAAACACCCGCGAGTCGATAAAATTCCCTCAGAGCGTCTTGCAGATGCTCCACCAAGATTGTCTTTTCTCCTGATTCCCTAATTATAATTCACCGTCAAATGACTTGAGAAATGCGTAAACCAGGGAATTCCCGAATGCTTGTTCATTGGTCTTTCCATCGATACGGCTCGATCGGATAGATCATTCCCTGAAGTCCTCATCACGTGGCTCGAAAACTGGTACTTTCAACCACCCTGGGAGCGTCTCGCAGACGCTCCGCCAAGATTGACTTTTTTTCCAATTCCCTGATTAAAATTCATTGTTAAACGACTTGAGAAATACGTAAATTAGGGAATTCCCGAAAGTATTTTCATAGTACTTTCCATTGGTACGGTTTGATCAGAGAGATTGCTTTCCAAAGGCCCTGATCATGCGACACAAAAGCAGCTACTTTCGAACCCCCGCGGAGCTTATCACAGACGATCCGCAGAGATGCCATTTTATACACATTTCTTGAGATGATATCTCACACTTCCAAACATCGTCCAAACTTTTTGAAAACACAAAATTTCACGAGAAACCCTAGGAGAACATCGTAGGTGCAACTAATTCTCCTGAAACTTTCTCAATTGGCTTAGTTATAGAGGCAAAGTTTAAAAGAGCCCTCCCGGCAGCGGAGCGTATGCTACATGCACCCAAATTTTGATCAAATTGATCAAACTTCACTTGGCCCTTAAGATTTAGCCAGTACAGGGAGTGCCACGTGGCATTCATTCTGTGGAATAGTACCAGTGCATGTCCTACAGGCACTAGGGTCCAAAAATTTTGCTTATAAATACCAGTCTCCCCCTTTACATATTCCAGAATTGAAAATTGATGCGAAACCTTGCTAAAACTACTTTAGAACCTTAAATCGCCAATACCTATTCTCCTCCTCCAACACTTAGGCTAGATTCCACCTCCCTCAAGCCTATACACTTCACCTACAAGGACTTATACACCATTAAACACTTCCTTCCAGCCCTTTAAGCCTTCTCGAAGTTATTCAAGTTCAAGTCAAGCCCTCTATTGAAGACTACAAGTGTGTTGAAGGCAAAAGGTGGTATCCCTTTTACATTTTTGTCTTCCCCCACTCTTCCCTTCTCCCTCCTAGCCTACTTAGGCTATTCTCAATTTTAATCTGCATCTTTAACCCCCCTTTCTCGCATGCTTGAGCCAAGAGGGCTCTTAAATCATGCCTAGAGGAAAACAAGTGAGAGCCACAAGGTAGGGGGATCTTTCACTAGCCTACTTTAATATGGTATGGCCTAGAAGTCCCATGTTTATGTGGTGTATCCCAAAAGCCTTGTATGTGTTCATGACCTCTTGCATATTACTATTTTGATCATGTCTTGTGTGTTTGGCTTTATTTTCGTGCTTGTCACCATATTCTACAATGATTACATTATTCTTGTTTCCATGCCATTTTCAAGCTCTATATTTCTTTGAAGAATGGTTTCAAGAGTTGGCTCCTTGAAGTTTAGAATGAGACCTTATAAATCATACCTTAGATAATTCCCTACTAACCCCCAAACTCTCATTTTGGCATCATGGCCTCCTAACTTGCATAAGGATTATTTTCTAGCTCTCTAATTTCCAAAGTTTCCATTCTTTTAAGTTTAGTGGTTGGAATGGCCTCATGGAGCCCTATCTTGAGTGGTCTCCCTTTTATTTGGCTATAGGAACCCTCTCTTGATGGAATGGTCTCCTTCAAAATGGTTTTCAAGATCCTTCCCTAAAAATGGTTTTCAAAAAATTCATCCTCTCCATCTTTGCATTAAAAATGGTACTTTAAGAGGTTGTCATCATCATGTTGATTTTTAGATACCTTACTCTTGTCAAGCTAATGGTTATAATGATTATAAAGAAGCCTTCTTTGGAATGGTCTCCAAACACCACCCAAACAAACCATACTCTTGGCGAGAGTCAAAATTTTAATGGAAATGATTTTCAAAAAGGTTGTCTACCAAAGTCCATTGCATAACATGTTTTGTTTTTCAAAACTCTTTCCAAAAATGCATCAAACAACCTTTCCAAATCATATTTCAATTCAACCCTAGGTTAACTTGACCCTAGTTTACTCACCTTAGGTTAACTTGACTCTAGTCATTCAACCCTAGGTTAACTTGACCCTAGTTCACTCACCTTAGGTTAACTTGACTCTAGTTCACTCATCTTCGGTTGACTGGACCCTAGTTTGTCCAACCTTAGGTTCACTTGACCTTAGTTGACCAACCCTAGATTAACCTAACCCTACTCAGTTAACCCTATGTCACCTTAACCCTAGATTAACCAAACCCTTATTAGCTAACCCAAAGTCACTCTAATCCTAGGTTAACCTAACTCGAGTTAGTTAACCTTCGATCACCCCTAACCTTAGACTAACCCAATTTAGGTTAGTGTACTTCAAGGTTCCAACTCATGAACCTCTTTTCGAGATTCTCCCTATCTAGAACTGTTCCCAGAACCCATTCTTCCAAAATGTCCTACATTCTATATTTAAAAATGCTTTCAAGAATTTACAACCCTAAGGTATCTCTATCCTTCTCATGGTTAGGGATCCCAAGGGAAGGTAACATATCAAGAACAACATCAAAAGTTGTCCATATTAGAATTCCAAAGTCCTAGGCGCATTCAAAAACCATTTTCGAAAACATTTTAACATTTCATAATCTTACCTCCTTAATTTCCAAACAAGACTTCAAAACATTTTCAAAACTCTCTTAAGTTATCTCAAACCATTTTCAAAACTTCCTTGAGTCATTATAAATACATTTCAAAACCCTCTTTTAAGAGTCCCAAAGTTCCATTTCGAAATGCTCCACAATCCAATTTCAAAATATTTCAAGCATCCTAAGTCCTATTTCAAAGGTATTTTTCTAAAACTCTCAAGTTCTATTCTTCTAAATACCACAAAGCGTCCTCAAACTTTTTCAAAGACCTCAAAGTGTCTTCAAATTTTTCAAAGACCTCAATGAGTCTTCCAAGCATTCCAAAGGCCCTAATTCGCCTATTTTCCATCGGGCTCTTGCCCGAACTACGATTGACTTGATTCTCACCAAATGAGATACGTAGCCAACCTAAAATAGTGCGGTCATAACTCCAATTTCAACTCCCATCCCCTTTTCGAAAATTTCAATCAATTCAAAGTTTCTATTTCAAACTGCTTCAAAATTCTCATGTTTTCCAACTTCTTCCAAGACTTGCATCATGCATCATTCATCCGAAACGTGATGACTAAACCCTATTTTTAAATTTCTAAAAAGTGGATATTAAGTAGACAATTGTAGCTAACCATTCTAGTGAGTGAACAAAAGGATGATTAGACATGTAGGTACTGAAAGGGCGGGGTAGGTGATAATCTTAGGATATCTTCCCTACACGTAACTAACCCCTGGACCATAGATTTCTATTTTTGAAGGAACAAAATGGAGTTATTTTTCAAAAGGGCTTAAATTTTTCCAAAGGTTACCAAATAACCTATTTTCTTAAAAACCCTCTCTTGGGGGAGTTTTAAAAAATCTTTTAAAAAAAAACCCCTAGGTTTAATCTTCGGATTAACACTTAGTTTTGGGTGCCCTAACTCACCTTAATCAAGTTAGATGGTGATTCCTATTTTTTTACAAAGCCCTTAATCAAACCAATCTTCAATTCAAACCCAGTCGCACTTATCCTTCTAGGAGGACGAGTTTTAGTGATAGAGTTCCGTGCTTTTTGTCTCCAAGCCGAAAAGACCATGGATCCAAAAGTCGGGGGGCAACAACACTAGACATGCCGGACCATCTAGGGATGGCTTTGAAAGGTGGTTTTACTGTTCTAAGGAATTGTACTTTCTTGAGAAATGTGTCGAGCTTGCTGGGGGCAAAATGGTCATTTTTCACTAAGACGGGCTAGCAGGTGTCGGTGTTAACTAGTCTGGATCTGGTCTGGACTTCTGCCCAAGGAATTGGTACTTTTTCAGTGGACAGGGTTGAAAGAGTCTTACCGCCTTGAGGGATAAACTTTCTTAAAGGTTGTGCCTAACTAGGACAGTCTTTTGTTCTTGAGGGGTAAATGCTTTCTTAAAGAACGTGCCGAACTTGGACGGTCTTCCATTCTTAAGGGATTTATGCTTTCTCAAAGAACGTGAAGTGAACCGCTCTTCCATCTCGAAGACTTAGGTAGTTTTCAGAGATAAGTGTGAAAGGCGCTTTATCAATCCGAGAAATAAACCTTCTCGATAATCGTGTCATACTGGATTAAATGGTCTTACCGTCAATGATGCGTCAACTTTCTCAAATGACGAGACAAATGGATTTGACTTTGGATTTGAATGGACTTATCATCCTATGAAAGACATGCCGGTCTAGATTGGACTGACTAATACGATAGGGGCATTTTGGTCATTTTGCCTCTAATGGGCCCAGTGGGCCTGCGAAGCAGTTGTTTGATTGGACTAGATCTGGAAAGTCGGTTTGGGCTTGAGTATACTTGTGTTGATTTGCAGGTGCTTCCGGTCGGGCCGGCGATCACCGAATGGCCAAAATGGGGTGCTAACAGTCGGTGAATGCATCAGGCAATTGATTTGCAATTGTCTGTAAATGAATGATTCTGTGAATTTCGGATTTACATTGACTTGTTCGAGGATCAATATGAGATATTGTTGAAATATTCCAACTGATCTCTTGTTACTTTTCTAATCGTGTCTTTTCTCTCCCTAATGGTAGGAAGACTGACTCATGAAAATGACAATCCACAAAACGTGCTTTGAAGACATCACCTGTTAAAGGTTTCAAATATTTAATAATAATTGGAGAATCAAAACCAACATAAATTTTAAGTCAATGCTGAGGACCCATTTAAGTACGCCGTGGGGGTGATATTGGCACATATACAACACAATAAAAAAACTCGTAAGTGAGAAATATTGGGTTGTTGACCAATGAGAAGTTATAATGGTGAGTAATGATGATAAGGTCGGACCCTAACTAATGATGCAGCATGCAAAATGGCATATCCCCAAGCAGAAACAAGTAATTTTATTTTCATAAGTAAAGGTCGAGCAATAAATTGAAGTCATTTTATAAACAATTCAGCAAGACTATTTTTTGTATATGTGTGAGTGATAGAGTGTTCAACATCAACACCTGTTGATGTGCAATAATCATCAAAGGCTTGGGATGTAAATTTCTCAGCATTATCTAGTTGTATTAACTTGATCAGGTAATATGGAAATATGGAAACTATGCCCGTAATTGAATAATTTGAGTAAGAAATTTAGTTAAAGCAATATTATGGGTAGAAAGTAAACAAACATGTGACTACCATGTGGATATATTTATTAAAACTATAAAATAACTAAATGGTCCACATAGAGGATGTATTGGCCCATAAATATCCCCTTAAATTTTTTGTAAGAATGATGGGGACTCAAAAACTACCTTTGAAGGGGATGGTTTGACAATTAATTTTCCTTGTGAACAGGCAACACATGTATAATCATTTAAGAAAAATATCTTCTGGTTGTTTAACAAATGTCCATATGAATTTTCAATAATGCAACGCATCATTATTGATCCCGAATGACCCAAACAATCATGTTATAATATAAAATTATTTAGGTCAAAGCACTTCTGATGCATCACTATAGGTGATTCCTTAGCTTTTATAGAAGTATAATATAATCCAAAAGACAATGCAGCAAGTTTCTCTGATATATATTTATTTCCTGAAATATATAAAATAATGTAAAGTTGTTTTACATTATCTTCATTTGTCGTTTCAATATGATATCTATTACGACGTATATCTTTAAAACTTATCAGATTCCTTACAGATTTAGTAGAGTCCAATACATCATCAATGCATAGCTTTGTTCCTCTTGGCAATATTATATTGGCCCTTTCGAAGCCTTCAATTAATTTTATTGTACCAAAGATTGTATTGACAATAGTTTCAAGTAATGTCAAGTGTGAGAAATATTTTCTTTCCAAGAATTATGTGCGTTGTTTCACTGTCTACTAGACATGTGACTTCACCATTTATTTTAGAAATAATCAACATGTTGGTACAATCATGCATCTATATACAAATATTAAAATTACTTATTTAAAACACAATAATTTATTGAAAGGACAAGCATGTGAAGAAAATATTATAAAAGATGATAATAAACTTAAATAGACTTGAATAACTAGAAAATAACATTAATTAGCGTGGACATTCTTATCACCAATTAAATGGTCTATGTTTTCACTTGCATCTTCAAAGAAATCTGAAATATTCAGATGAGGAATATCGATTAGGCCATCAAAATCCGTAAAATGTATTTATGCATTCTTTCCTTGATCTTTAATTGAGGCTTGGCTAAGCTCTCTCAAATGTTTGGGCGTATGACAGGTATGTGATCAATGGCCAATCATTCCACACCTATAACAAGTATCTTCATAATTCTTGAGAGGTTTACTTTGTAAATCTTTTTCTTTTTCAGAGTTATTCCACTGCTGGTGATATGGTATGGTATTTTTAAATCTCATTTGATAACCTCCACGATAATTCTCACAAGTTCAAAAATTATTTTTGCCACAATTATGGCCACATCCTCAACTACGTTCGCTAAATACATTCACTTCAGGGAATGGAGCAGAACTAGTAGGTCGGGACTGATGATTTTTCATTAGTAACTCATTATTTTGCTCAGCTATAAGAAGACATGATATCAATTCAAAATATTTTTTTGAATTAATACTCTCAATGTTGCTACTGCTGGAGCACGTCCGAGGTGTAAACTATATTTTTCTACCATATCTTCATTAGGAAGATTTTTTCCACATCATTTTCATTGTGAGCTTATTTACATAATAAAAATTGTACTCATCTGCATTTGTAAATTATTGCAACTCCAGGTACACTAAATCATGGCATTGTAACTTCATGTGCATGCAATTATAATCTTGCAATTCCAAGTATATTTATTAATAATCTTGCAATTTCAAGTGCATTTAATCATAATGAGCTTTTTGAAAAAAGTACAGTCTTCTAGCACTCGCATCTTTCTTAAAGAAAATTTAATATTATGCTAAAATTATCAATTACCGTAATAAGCCTAGTTAATAGAAATTAAAGTAGTAGCAGGTAGCAAACCGTTCTTATAAAGTAACAATAATTAAATAAACGGCGTGTAGGCCTTAATAAACATTTTACAAGAATGCTTGATTTCTTCTATTTAATTACATTTATAAAGTAATACAGATAATAAAATGTAATTGCAATAATATGATCTGACAACATAAGTTAATGATCATGTAAAACTTATACTGAACATAGTAATGTTAAGTAGGTATTATGATAAAAGATAACCGACAAAACTTTAAAAAATATTGCATAACATACTATTCATTAAATATTGTTTTTATATAATTACTACGCATTTACTATTCATAAATAGTCAAATCACTGTTCATGAATAGTGGTTATCAATTATAAATTATATGCATAGTATTTATTACTATTCAATTCATCTGATATATATATATATATAATATCATTGTTTTTATCCAAAGTATAACCTTCAATCTAGACATCAAAATATAGTCAAGTCATATGTTTATAGAAATCTATTGAAATAAGGATTCTATATCTATAAATATCATAGGCCAAAAATTCAAGATCTAGGAAAAATAAACCAACAAAATTTTGAAATAAACAACCATTTATCTCAATAGTTCAACCACTATTTATACTATTTATCTACTATTAACAAAAATATAAATTATGCGATGAATTAACGAGTAAACAGTAAAGAACCTAAAACAAAGATAAATTACACATAAAATGAAGTACCTTTCTGATGTAAGGAAGAATACAGTTTTATTTTTCATGAGCATTTAGAGCTTCGCGCTGATAATGTGTTATAAAACTAAAAGAATATAAAGCAAATAAAATAATTCATGACAAAGTATAGAGAATAATTATTTAGAAATTGTCAAATAGTTATCATATTAGTTCTTCTTGAATAATTAAGAATAGATTTTCTGGACCACCCAAAATTTTATTAATAATATAAAACTAAAAAGAATACAATATGAGCTTTAAGAACTTATCTATACTTCACTTTCTTCTATTTTCTCTATGCTTCGTCTCTTCTATTTTTTCTCTATTCTTTATTGTACATCAAACTATCAACTAAGCCCCTATTTATAATGATTTGGAGTCAAGGCGGTAAGTCAGATTCGTATTCTGCAAGAATTGATTAAGTCGGCTGAGGCTATTCTTGAATGTTCACGGATGAGGTCATCCATGACATCATAACAAATGCACTTTTTGCCTTATCTTCTTTTTTAGTACTTTTAACCATTTCAAAAAGTAAATCTGGTTCTTATATGTTCAATTTTGAAGTATGTGATTCCTTTTTTTTCTTCAAAGTTGTCAATTTTTATTTATCAAAATTTATGCAATTAAGAAATTGTTTGTTGCTTGTTTTGAGGTGGAAAATGTTACTAGAATTTTGCTACCTTTTAGTGAACATGTTTTATGATTTGGACCTAGGAGCAAGCCTACCTTGTGATATGAGTCATTGGTTTTTGCTCTCAATATGATTGGTGATATGGGTTTTGATATGGGTTCTGCTTTGGAAAGGGTTTTGTGATTGCAAGTGGAGATGAAGTGTGCATTTGCATGGTGAGGTTTGGTGATATATGGACCATTTACCTTTTGCCTTTTGCCTTTTGCACGGTGAGGAGGATGCTGTTCTACAACTAGCTACTGTGTTTTCATCCACTCTTTCTTTGCATTCTCTGGTAGAAGTTTATTCTTGAGGTTTATTATTGTCTTTGGATTTGCAATCCTAGTTACCGTGTATTTGGGTTTGAGCTTCTTAGATTTGAGAAGCTTCTTCTGAGTATGAAAAAAGATTAACTAGAATTCAACAAAATTGTTTGCTTCTACAATTTGAGAATTTTGGTTTTAATTGAAGTTTGAAAAAACTGCTAAATTCATTTTAACATTCTTTTTACTAAATTTGGAAATTTTTGTTTTTTTCCAAAACATGCTTGCTAATTTAGGTTCTTGCAGCAACTTTATTAAGCGAGATGAGTTAATTGTTTTTTTTGCTCTCAACATGATTTTTTATTTGGGTTTTGCTATAGAATTTTTTGATGATCCAGGTTTTGCTATGCTTTAGAGAAGGAGTAGGGTTAATCATGGGGTACTACTTTAAGGTTGTAGCTACTTTGTATTAACTTCATCAAAGCCTAAAAATTTTCGTTGTGAATCATATGACAATTTTTTTGAGGTCTTTAATGAAGTTGAGTTGCGTAGTGAATTATGGGGACTGAAAAATTAGCTATAGTGATTGTTTAGACATTTTGATTTGCTTAGAAATTATGGTTTTGATCTTTACACAGTAACCACAGGAGCCTTAGTGGTAGTAATGGTTGTTCTATGATAGTAGTAACAGATCTTCAACTCATGCTACTACCAACCCAACTTGCAAGGTGTGTTGCTCGAAAGATACCACTGCAATTGACTGCTATGTTAGCACGGATTGGTACGCATAATGTCATAAGAACGGATTATCCTAGTCTAACTTACAAAACAGGTTGGTTTTTTTCAAAATGTATGAGATACAAATGAATCTAAGGGTTGGAAACATTTTGTTTCCTTCAATCAACGGTTGATGCCATCTTGATTTTATCGTTGACCTTTCAATCCTGCCCATTTCAACAAATCGTCTATGTATGACAATAAGCATTAAATGATGCCAACCAACTTGCTCCTTTTTTTTTATATTTCTTCTTACCTTTCTTTGTTTTGAACTTCTTTATTCCATTATTTCTTTTGCTTTTTTGTTATAAAATTAGAGAAAATATAAAGTAAATAAATATAACTCAACACAAGATATAGTAAAATTAGTTATTTGAGAATTGTCAAATATTTCTTAGATTAGTTCTTTTGGAATTATTAAAAGTTGATCTTCTTGATCACCGAAGACTTCATTATATTATAAGAAGAAATATAAATACAACTGTCTAGCAATATTTGTCCAGAACTTCTACTTTGTCTCTCATTTATTTTCTTCTCTCCTCCTCTTTCTTTTCTCTCCCTTTTCTCTCTTCTTCTTGCGTGCTTTCTCTAGCTTTATATATAGACGAAGAAAATGTACAACAATGGGAGAAAAACGTCAATGTTTATGTTATTGTTGCAAAATTCATTCATGAAACTATTTGATAACACTCCCCTTGTTTGACTTTTACACAAAAACATTAAAACCTTGCTAGGAAAAATCCAGTGAAAAAAAATCGTAGCGAAGAAAAAAGAGTATAATATTCTTGTGTAACATAGTAAAGTATGGGTGCGTTAAAACTACCTTATTAAAACCTTACTAAGAAAAACCCAATGGAAAAAAAAACTGTTGGCGAAGAAAAAAGAGTATAGTATGCGACTCCCCTTTGTTCATACAGTTGGTATGAAGTTGGTAGCTTCAATTGTTCAGAATAAACAATCTTTGAGACGACACATGCTAATGTTGTATACCAATTTCACAAATGTTGCAGTTGAGAGTGTTTTAGTACATAAATCTGCCAAATTATTGCTTGAACGTATTTGTTGGACATTAATATCACCACTTTCTGGAGCTCATGTGTATAAAAGAACTTTGGCAATATATGTTTAGTTATGTCATCTTTGATGTACCCTCTCTTAATTTTTACAATACATGCTACATTATCTTCATATAATATCATTGAGGTATCTTTAATCGAGGATAGTCTGCAACTTGCTTGAATATGTTCGATCATAGATCGCAACTAAATGCACTCTCGACTTGCTTCGTGAATTGCGATTATCTCATAATGATTTGAAGAACTTATCATTAATATTTGCTCCAAGATATAGCAATCTTATCATCAACAAACAAATACACTGTGTGATAGCGCTTTATGTGAATAAGAAAGATAGCTAGCATTTGCATAGCCAACTAACTCTGATAGTGACTCCTTTGCATAAAATAAGCTCATGTTTGTTGTTCTTCGAATATAACACAATGTGTGTTTTACTTCATTCCACTGTCTTGGAGTTGGTGCAGAAGTATATCTTATCAGTAGATTGACAGAAAAATATAATATCAGGTCTTATGTATTTTGCAAAATACATAAGAACACCAAAAGCACTATCACATGGTACTTCAAGACCAAGAATTCCTTCACCATCTTCTTGGGAATGAAAATGACCTTTTTGTATATTATGTAATCAACCATTGAAAAATTTCATGGATAAGCTCTATTACTATAAAATCTTTTCTGTATATGTTGTAAGCATCCCATTTTTGCCCGCTTGACAGTCTCCAGTCCGTCCAGACTTGTATTCAAGTCGATATGGACATATTTTGAGTCAACTCATATTCTCAAGTCTAATCTAGTCAATTCATCGCTTCGCGGGCCCTTTAGGCCCAAATAGAGGCAAAATGACCAAAATGCGCTCGGGGGCATTGATCGGTCCAATTTCAATAGGCACGTCTTTCCGAAGACGGTAAGTCCTCTTTTAAATTCCAATTCCAACTCCAATTCCAATCCGTCCCTCGAGAAAATTGATTCCTCGAGGTGGTAAGTCCATCCAATCCGTCACGTTTCTGAATGAACTCTTTGGAACAGTAAGTCCATTCAAACCCGTCGACCGAGACGAGACTCCAAGTCCCTTAGATGGTAGAACGGTCCACCTTTGGCACCTGCTAGCCGGCCAATGCAGAAATGTCCGTTTTGGCACGCCTTCCGAGAAAGTTGATTCCTCAGGCATTAAGTCCATTTAGCAACTTCTTGAGATCAAGCAGTCACGGGAATGATCACGAACCGTCAGAGTAGCGGAAGTACTCGTAAACATCGTAACCGTCAAAGTAACGGAAATACTCGTAAACACGTTGATATAGGAAATTGCCAACAAACCCTGTATCACGGGACCGCCGTCAAAATGGCGGAAACACTCAAAACCTAGGTCAACACCGGTGCCTGCTAGCTCACTTAAGTGAAAATAACCAAACTGTCCCTAGGGCTATTTTCGGCACATTTCTCGAGAAAGTACATAAGTTCTCAGAACGGTAAGTCCACCTTTCCAAGATTGTCTAAAAGGAAATCCGGCATGATTAGGTGCCTTCTAGTCAGTTTCGGGCCAATTCAGAAACTTTTTTGTCAATATGACCATTTTGTCCCTAGGCATCCGAGCACCCTAGAAACCACACTAGCTCTGGGTATCAAACTGGTAACCTGCCAAAAATACTTTTTATAGTATTCCTGACCTTTCATTTTCTCTTCAGATCATTTCGGCAAACCCGGTGCAAAATGACCGTTTTGCCCCTGATGAGCCAATCGCCTCTTCTAGCCACACCAGTTCTGGGTGACAAACCGGTAACGTCCTAGGACATTCTAAGTAATGTTTCCAAACCTCGAGTCTTCTTCCGGGACATTTAGAGTCTATCTCGGTAGTTTTTCGATCCAGTTGACCGTTTTGCCCCTAATGGCTCGGTCGACCCTCCAAACACATCCTGTCATCATTTTTTAAGTCTAATACCTCCGGGACTCTATTCTAAGGATTCCTGTCCCTTTTCGGCTTTCCGGGTCATTCCCGACCCCTTCAAATCATTCCCTGACCTTTCTAGGCCACTCTTAGTGAAGCCAGGCTAAAAATTACATGGTAGTCACTAGTATAGGCGCCCAAATCTTCTGAAGATACGTTGCTTGCCGACTTAAAAACTTTCCTAAGTGGCTAGCGCCATAGTAGTGGCATCAAGCCAAAATTTGGCCTCGCCACTGCAACAGGTGCCAGGTCAATCCTCTTTCTATAAATATAGAGCCTCTTCCAATGTGAAAAGGGTTCGTAAACTCAGTCTAGAAACCCTACTCTTCGATATATAGAGCTCGTAGCCTCCCTAAACCCTAGTTTTCTTTAGGTTTTCCAAACCCTAGCCCCCATACACAAACCCTAGCTCTCATATAGTCCCATACACTCATATACACTCGTACACTAGCCTCCAAAGCCTCCATTGAAGACTTGAAGTGTTGCAACCCGAAGCTCTCGAAGATCAAGACAAGTTCCTGAAGATCAAGAAGAAGGCTGAAGCGAAGATTGAAGCAAAACAAGAAAAACAAAGTGCGCAAAGTAAAACAAAATAAAAAAGACACAAGGTAAGCTCTCTATTTAAGTTTGCGCATCTTCCCCCTCTCTCTTATCCCTTCGAACCCACTTGGGTGTTCTTCTATTTTAATCTTCCATCTTTCCCCCCCCCCCCCCCTTCTTGCATGCTTGAAACAAGGGACTTCTCAGTCCATGTGTAGGATTAGGCTATTGAGAGTCACCGTGTCGGGGGCTTTCTCTTAGTCTAACTGGAGACCATGTGGGTTTAGCCCCCTTGATTACGTGGTAAAGCCTTAACTTTGTATGTTCACCACCCCAACTTACATTATGCATATCATGAACATGCATCTCTCCAAATTCCATTTTCAAACTTGTTTTCAAAACTTGCATTAAAATCATTTTTAAAGTTTGTGTTAAAATCTTCTTTTTCAAAACTTGTTTTCAAAATCACAATCGTAAGGTGATTCTATCCTTTCCATGATTAGCGTTGTTTTAGGAAAGTGTTACATTTAAAGTGACTGATATGGTCCATATTTTCAAATCCTTGTTGTTTTCAAAACTACTATCTTAGAGTGGTTCCAACCTTCTTATGGTTAGAATCGCTTTAGAAAAGTGAGATATTTTATGTACTTTCTAAAAACTCTCTTTCCAAATCTCTCCTTCTAAAAATCTCTTTTCCCACATACTTTCTAAAAACTCTCTCCAATCTCCTTTCTAAAAATTGTTTTTTAAAAACTCCCTTCAAAAATCTATTTTCCAAAACTCTATTCAAAATTAGTTTTCTGAAAACGCTCCCTAAGTTTCCTTCCTAAAAACACTTTCCAAAAATCTCTTTCTTAAAAGCTCTTTCCAAAACTCCTTCCTAGAAAAACTCTTTCCAAAAATCCCTTTCCAAAAACTCTCTTTTCAAAATTTGCTTTTCAAAAACTCCTTTTTAAGATCTCCTTCCAAAACCTCTCTTTCCAAAAACCCTCTCAAAGTTTTACTTTCCAAAATCCCTTTTGAAAAACTTTCTTTTCAAAATTCACTTTCTAAAAACTCTTATCTAGGATTGTCTCACAAAAATCTTCCTTTATAAAAAAACTCACTTTCCAAAATCTCTTTCCTTAGAGCCTAAGTCAAGCCCTAGAGCCAACGATTAGGAAACCCTAATTTCCTTGCTTAAAACATGATTTCCACTCTTGCCTCAAAACCTAGGTTTCTAAAATCTCCTTCTTTATATCTAAATCTTAGGTTTCCAAAACCCATTTTCTACATCAAAACTATAGTCTCCCAAATCTAGGGTTTTTAAAACTTCATCTTTCCAAATTTCATGTCAAATCCAATCTTCTCTTTAGGAAACCAAATCCAATCTCCTTATTTTGAAAACTAGATCCTATCCTCCGTTTTTGGAAACAGAATTAAAACACCTCTTTTAAAAAAAAAAATCTAATCTTTTGATTTAGGAAATAGGAATCTCAATCCTTCCAACTCCAAATCTTTCCTAATTCAAATCCTTCCTAATCTCATACTTTCCTAAACCTTAAGTTTCCAAAACTTAAAGTTTCAAATCTTTCCTTAAACTTTAAGTTTTCAAACCTATCTTAAACTTAAACCTTTCCTAATATCAGGTATTTCTAAAACTCAAATTTGAAATATTTTCAATTTCAAAACTTCCTTAAGTCAAAACTTTCTAAAACCGAAACCTTTCTTAAGTTAAAACTTTCCAAATCCAAAACTTTTTTAAGTCAAAACTTTCTAAATTCGAAACTTTCTTAAATTCTAAACTTTCTAAATTCTAAAACTTTCCAACTTTCAAAACTTTCCTATTTCAAAAATATTTCCAAATTGAAACTTTTCTAAAATGAAACTTTCCTAAAATGAAACTTTCCTAATTCGAACATTTCCTAAATCCAATCTTTTCCTAATCTTCCAATTCAAATTCCAACTCAATTCCTTTTTCTAATCAAAACCTTCTATCTTTTATCGGACTCTTGTCCAAACTACGACTGACCTGATTCCTAAAAAAGGATACGTAGGTAACCCTCACGGGTGCGGTCATAACTCTTTTTCAATCTCCAATTCCACAACCTTTTTCAAGTTTTTATTTCCATAACCTTTTTCAAATCTCCAATTCCATAACTTTCTTTAAACTTCCAATTCCAAATTTCTATTTCCAATCTCCAAAACTTTCTTTCGAAGTCAAATCTATCTTTTCAAATAAAATCAATTCTATATTTTCAAATCTCTTCTCTAAAATCAAACCAGGTCTTTTCAAAATTTATTTCTGAATCAAATCTTTTTCCTGCATTTGTATATCATGCATTATGTCAATTTCTTTTCAAAATTCTTTTCTAAAGTGGATAGTTTTGGACATTTGTTAATTGAAGACTCTAATAGGTGAATCTAGGGTGAATAGATATGTAGGTACCATAAGGGCATGGTAGGGTGATGGCTTAGTGCATCTTCCCTACACGTAACCAACCTGCAAACTTAGATCACTGTTTTCGTAGGACCAAAATGGAGTTATTTTAAAAAAAAAAAAGGAGTTTAAATATTTTTCAAATGTTGCCAAACAACCTATTTTCTTTAAAACCCTCTCTTAAGGAAGTATTTTCAAAAATTGTTTTCAAAATCCCTAAGTGTAGTCTTCAGATTGTGCTTAGTTTTTAGGTGACCTAACTCACCTTAATCAAGTTAGGTGGTGACTCCAAATTGTTTTCCAAAAACCCTTTATTCAAATCAATTTTCAATTCAAACCTAGTCACACTGATTCTTCTAGGAGGATGAGTTCTAACGAGAGAGTACAGTATTTTTTTCACTTGTGTGTGTATTCTTTGAGTGCAAAAAATCTGGGCGCGACATATGTCAACTGATGAAAAAAATTCTTTCTGATAGATGCTCAATCTGCAAGGCAAGATAATAATTTATTCTCCTATGTTATTTAATTTCACAGTTATTCTTTAAATAACTAGTAACTTTATAATCTCTTCAAGAGTACCAATAATATTCACAAGTATCAAAATATATTGCAGCAATAATAAATTCAAATTCTAATAAAAATATATGGACAAATTGTATTGTTCACATATCCTTTTTTTAATAGATATTTATTGGAATCATTGTACCACCTGCGTCCAGATTGGTTTAATTCATACAAATATCTTCGAAACTTGATAAAATATATAACCTTCGAGATTTTAAAATATCTGCTTCCAACATTTTTTAAATTCTGTAAGAATTTTCATATGTATATCATTACCTAATCGACCATATGAATAGGTTACATGCATTATATGCATATCTAGTCCTTTTTCGACTGATACACTAATCAATAATATTAATGTAATTGCATCTTTATAGGATAAATTTTCTCATTATAGTCAATACCAAGTCTCTACGAGAAACCTTCTAGTACGAGTCGTGCTTTATATCACACTATTCCATTTTCTCATTGCACAAAGACCGATTTGTATCAAATCGGTTTTACATCTTTAAGTGAGTGGACTATTGATCTGAATACTTTACATCTTCTGGTGTTTAGACTACAGGTCCAACATCTACTGGTGTTTGGACTACATGTCCGATATTTTTATCTTCTGGTGTTTGAACTGCAGGTCCGATATCTTCTGATGTTTGAGCTACAAGTTCAAATACTTTACATTATGCTAATGAGTTTAATCCTAACTCAGTAATTTCTTTTCATTTTGATCAATCATATTAACATCGACATATGTTGACTGTCTGTAGTTCAGTATTTTTTATTACTTTTTGTAATTGCAAGAGCCATTTTAACTAAAAATATGTTGTCGACAACATTCTTATTTCTATTCTATTTTGCTTCTGTATTCACATAACTGATTAAGTTTTCATTGCTTTTAGGTACCATTTCCTCTACAAGGGATATTTCTTCAAGAAGTTCCTCTTCTAGGGATTCTGTTATGAGAGTTTCTTCAGGAAATTTTGATGATGGAGATTCCTCTTTCGGAGGTTCATTTTCTTCTTCAAGATTATAGAAATAATTTTTTATCTCTTCAGAAAATTGCTCTTCAAGAGTTCATTCTTCAAAAAGTTTAGAAATTATGGTTTCTTTAGCATAATTTCTTTAGGAATACCAATTTGCTCATTTAGTTGTGCTTTTCTCTTTCTGAGAGTTGTGACGTTTGCACCGACAAGCCTCCCACACTTCAAGTGCTTTGAAATTATATGTTACTATATTAACAGATTGTCTTACAAGGAGATCAATATGTGCTAGAGTATTAGCAACTGGTATCGATATGATTTGATTACTGTCTTTGTGTCGATGAATGCTTTAGACAATTTTGTAATTGTCTACAAGTATCGTCTACAAGTAAAGAATTTTGGAAATCCGAGGATTAAAATGAGACAATTTCACAACTCCAATTGCTCTTATCTCCCCCTAATGGTGAAAAAACTTACTCATCAAAATGACTATCTTCAAAATATAAGAGTTAACAATAAATAAAAATGTAACCGTTGTATAAATATGCATAAATGAGATATATATTAGTCTCACAGAGTAAGAAAATAATAGTTTGAGAAAAGGAATCTTCTGGTTCTATAATGGATATCTATGAGAGTTTTCAATGATTGGACGCATTATTGTTGATTTTAGATGCACAAGACTATCATGCCAAAGTACAAAATTATTTTGGGGTGAAAGAACTTTTGGTGCAACATTTCAGGTGTTTCACGTTAGGTGCATCACTTCAGGTGATTTCATAATATAAAAATCTTGAGTCAAAAATACTTATTATGTATTACTTCAGGTGATCTCATAACTTGTACAGTCGTATAATATATAACTTAGAAGAAAAATAGCAAGTTTCTCTATTACATGCTTTTGGCATAAAAAAAGAAGTATAAAGAAAGATATTTTTCATTACCTTTATTTCTATATTAATTTTTATTATGTGCTTCTAGCATATAATTAATAGAAATAACGTAAAAATATCTGTAAACATTGAGCAAATTTGTTGTTACTCCAATACAATAGAAGTCATTATCAGTATTTTGTTTTATTCTTTTCACTAGCATTATATTAGTTCTTCTGAAACTTAACTCTCCTAGAACCTAGCTCTTCCAGAGCCTCTAATCAATTTTGTAATACCTCTATTATCTTCATATTAATTTCAGCTAATGTTAAGTTTATAAAATATGTTTTTCTTTTAAAAAATTGTATGCATTTTGGCACTGTCTACAAAACATATATCGTCCACGTTTATCTTTAAGATAATTAAGGCATTGTTACGATCCATATCTTCACATGTAAAATATATATGAAGTTTCATTCTTACTAAAAGAATAATTTAAGAAACTTTAAAATAACGTATGGATCTATACTTCATCAATTAAATAGTTAATTTTATAAAAATTATTTCTATTTTAAATAATAATTAATTATACTATAAGTACGTGACCAATGAAACAACTTCATAATTCATATGAGGTTTATTTAACAAATCTTTTTCTATTTTTTTTTCTCTTACTTTATTTCACTTCTGGTAGTATTTTCAATTTACACATTGTAACATTCAGAGTAACCCCATGATTTCAAAAAGTATTTATATCTGGTCACATTTGCAATCACATCCATAATAATCAAATTATATTTGTTTCAAAAAGATGATATAACACTAATGAAAACATAAGAAATAATAAGAGACAAAACTTAAATAGCGTGGGACCCGTAAATAGTAACGTAAATAGTATATATAAATGATAACTAATTTATTTAACTATTTACCCTTACCCTTATCTTTTATGATATTTACATGATGTGCTATTGGAATAAAATATATTATTTCAGAATTTTTTTTGCATTAACACTCATATTGCTACTATTAGAGCACGTTCGAGGTGCACTAGGAAGATTTTATCAACATCAATTTCATTGAGGGTGGATTTAAATAATAAAAATTGTACTCATCAGTACTTGTAAATTATTGCAGCTCCAGGTGCTCTAAATTATTATCCATAGTCTTACAACTTTAGGTGTATTCAACTAAATCATAAAACTGCAAGTGCATTTTGCAACTCCAAATGCATTTAATCATAATGAGTTTTTTTTATTTTATTTTGAAAGTACTATCTTCTGGCACTTGTATCTTTCTTGAATAAAATTTAATACTATGTTAAAATTATCAGTAGCCGTAATAAGCATAGTTAACAAAAATTAAAGTAGTAGCAAGCGACAAGCCGACCTTATAAAGTAATAATAATTAAATAAACAACGTGCAAGCCTTAATAAGTATTCTACAGTAATTTTTGATTTCTTCTATTTAATTACATTTCTAAAACAATACATATAATAAAATGTAATTACAATAATATAATCTGACAACCATAAGTTAAGGATCCTATAAAACTTCTACCGAACTTATTAATGTTAAGTGGGTATTATGGTAAAATATAACCATCCGAACCTACATAAATGAAAAAGTTCTGCCCAACACACTAGTCATTTAATAATATATATTATATAATTACTATTTATCAATAGTAAAATCATTTTTCATGAAAGTAGTTATCAACTATCAACTATCAACTACTATTTATCTAAATATCTATCAATAATAGTAAGAGTACTATTTATCCGGTATATATGTATATATAACATCACTATTATGATATTGAATAAACTCAGTAGTATCCGAATTTAAATTGTCTATAAATTTCAATCGAAACATCAAAATATAGTCAAGCCACATGTCTATGGAAAGCTATTGAAATAAGGATTGCAGATCTATAAATAAAATATGCCAAAAATTCAAGATATGTGATAAATAAACCAACAAAGTTTCATATTTTAAAATTCTTTTTTCAGATCTACGTCAAACGGGAATGAGTTTTTTTTTGAAACTTTACCAATTGAATCATATTGTTATAGGCTATAACATACTAAAAAAAGGCCAATCGGAGATTGTTTGGCCAAACCACCATAAAATTCAACCAAAACTTCGTGAAGAAAATAGTGTACGCAAGCAAAAAAACACCGTTTGTGGCTCTAATACTAAGGTTAAAAATATAATATGCAACAGAATTAAACTGACAATGAGCATACCTCAGATCCGGTGTAAACTCCAATAAAGTTTGACGTGCTATCTCCATAGATCATTTGACATGGTGCAAAACACAAAAGAAACAAATATTGCAAGCATTTAGAGCCTCGTGCTGATAACGTGTTATAAAACTAGAGAAAATATAAAGCAAATAAATATAACTCAACACAAAATATAGTAAAATTAGTTTTTTAGGAACTGTCAAATATTTATTAGATTAGTTCTTCTAGAACTATTAAAGATTGATCTTCTTGATCATCTAAGACTTTATTATATAATAAGAAGAAATATAAATATAATTGTGTCGCAATATTTATCCAGAGCCTTTACTTTGTATCTCATTTATTTTCTTCTCTCCTCCTCTTTCTTTTCTCTCTTCTTTTTGAGTGCTTTCTCCAACTCTATATATAGACGAAGAAAATGCACAGTAATGAGAGAAAAACGTCAGTACTTACGTTATTATTGCAAAAGTCATACATAAACTGTAATTTCACTGTTTCCATAATATTCTTTTGTTTTTTTAGCTGAACACCTTGAACAACTCATTAAATGCCTCTTTTGTTTCTTGCTCTTTTCTCTTCTTCTTTTTCGTTTCTTCCTTTTTTTTTTTTTTTTTGCACTAATTTTCTTCTAGTTCATTTCCTTTTTTGGTTGGTGCTTGAGCAGCTTTGCCATTGAGTTTGGGTTCGAGTCTCTCTCATAATCTTTGTTGGGGGCCATCTTAGTCTTCTCGTGCTTATAGCTTTGCTCATAGTACAAGGGGGCATTTAACGTGCCTTGATAGGATGTGGCGTAACCTAGCTGCACCCTTTTTTGCCCAAAAAAAGAAAAAAATTCCTTTTCCGGTTAAGGACTCTCTGCAATCAAATTTTAAATTTCAAACCTCCAGCCCTATCACACACTACTGGCAGTGTCCCCCTATCAAACCCTCTCAAGGCCCCAGTGTCGCGAGAGAGAGGATTTGCCGAAACAAAGACGAAGAGGAGGAAAAAGAACTATAGGAGTAGGAGACGAACCACTGTTAGCCTCCCAGAGTTTCTTTTCTCTATTTTCTCTCTCTTTAAATCTTTGCCTCTCTCTCTCTCTCTCTCTCTCTCTTTTTTCCTATCTTTTTCTCTTGCTTTTTTCTATTTTTTCCCCAGATTTGATGATAAGGGATATTGGGTCAGACAATCTTTGTTGAAAGTAATTAATTTTTTGATTTTTTTTTGCCTTTTTTGGATTCTCTACAGTGTGATGCTTCATCCTACCATGGTGTTTCGATCAAAACATTAGGCCTCTCGTTCGTGTCTATTTCCGCGGAAGCTTCTCATTTTCGGGGCTCGGCTTTTTGGTCCAAATTTGTTTGACATTAAGTTACTTGGTTTGGTTGCTGATAAAGGGCAAGAATAGATTAGCGGGAGGGAGGAAGAAAGAGGTGAAGCTAATACATTTTTCCTTAGATATTTGTTCATTACAGAGAGGCATAATAAATTTGAGTCTTAGTATCTTGATTGGCTTAGTTACGTTTAAATTTTTTTTTTCGGAGACAGAACTGGTTCTTTATTTTTTTTATCGTTTTGATTGGTTGATTTTGTTGGAATGAGAAAGAGAAAAATAGACAAAGATGACTAATTGGACTCAAATACTATGTTTATCTGGGCTAATGATTCTATCCTTAGGCCCCACAGCACTGATCTAGCTAAAGTCAATAAAATCATTGATAAGGAAGGAAATTGGGTACTTCGTCTATTGGCCAAAATCCTTTCCCCTTCCAATATATGCAGTGTAGTGTAAACAATTCTGTTTGATTTACCACTAGCAAAGAACATCCAAGTGCCATTCCTGGTTACTCCCTTTTTGGGTGTTCAAATTTTTTTGTATTGATAGAGAGGCACAATAAATTTGAGTCTTAGTGTCTAGATTGTCTTACTTACGGTCTGATTCTTTTATTGGAGACAAAACTGGTTTTGACATAATGTTTATCTGGTTATTAGCATAAGAGAAAAATAGACGAAGAGGAGTAATTGGACTCAAATGCTATGTTTATATGTAAATGGTTCTTTATTCTTAATGCTAATCTCTCTCTCTCTCTCTCTCTCTCTCTCTCTCTCTCTCTCTCTCTCTCTCTCTCATGACAAATGATGAAACAAATATATCCAATTAGCCTAAGAGGACCAATATATCCTCCTAGGACTAGACGAAGAGGTTGACATTTTTTTTCTCAACTCCTTTGTGCATATATTACTTTAGAGGGTAATTTAGCATAATTTTTTTGGGGGTATTACTCACAAGAAATGATGAAATGAAAGGGGTTAGGTTTAATTTATAATCACCCATGAGAAATGATGAAACAAATATATTGTATTTGTTGCTCTTTTTGTCTTTCCTATTCTGAAATCGTTAGAAGTTATTTTTGTTAAAACTAAATAACCAAGCACTTTTAGGTTAAAATACTATTTCCAACAATCTCTAATCATGGACAACATCACCATCTATGGCCACGTAAGTTGATTTTTCTTAATACTCTATTTTTATTAGTTGAAGTCTAATGTTTTAACTTATTTATTTTATGAAACTACAGGCAGATAGAGATTTAGAACAAATTGTAAGGTAAGCTCTCTCTACTCATTTTTTTTAATTAAGCTAAAGTTCCTTAATATAAAACTTTTGTTACCTCTCAATTGCCTTTATATATATGTTCAATTTCTTTGGAAAAAAAATATAGGTATTATGATCCATGATGAGGCCAACTTTAATGCCATTTGTGTTTGTGAGGTAAGTCCATTAATCCCTTTTTGTTGCTTTTTTTTTTTTTTTCTTAAAAGATTTTACTTATTTTTTAGAAGCCAAAGGAAAAGGCAAAGGTGCTGACAACGTCTCACGGAAAAGAAAAGGCAAGCTTTGCTAGAGAAGGAAAGAAAAATGCATGTCAAGTGCTAACTGTTATAGTTATTAAAGCATTTTTAATTTACGATTTTTTAAATGTTTAGCATGATTTTTAAGCAACTAACTTGACTGTAGATGTTGTTTTTGGATGTATATTTTTATTCTGTTTTTGTGTCAAATATCTTTTGCAGCAAAGCTCTTTGCTGTGCTAGGGAAAGAATTTTAGGTAAGTTTCAATGTGTTCTCTATTTTTTATTGGTTTTATCATCATATTTGGGCACATTTCATTTTGTATTCTCTTATGCTTTTATACTTTGTCTACATTTGAATGGGTAGAATTGATAGGTTCCAGAGCATTAAAATTTCTTCATTGAGATAGGAATTAACATTGATACCGAAGAGCTCATCCATGTCAAGCAAGTCCATTTTGTTGTTTTTGTGTCAGTTTTTTTAAATGTTTTTGGTCTTGACGAGTAAAAACTACTAGGTAGCAAAAATAAAAACAAAAAGTATTGTCACAGAGCAAGTAAACACTTTGTTGAAATTATTTTATCCTTTACCATAGTTCTTTTAATCCTTTTTTGTCATGAAAAATTAAACTTTAGAAAAGAAAGTTATCTAGAAAACCCCTTCATACTTAGTGGGTCATTTTAGTTTTATTTAAAAGTATTTACCATAGTTTTAACTTAGTTCAGTTAAATAGTTACAAAGTACTTACCGATCCGACTACCAAACTCTGTTTACTCAATGAAAAGTGAAGGTAGTCCACCTGCATCATCAAAGAAGATATCATGATTGGCTAATTTAGGATTTTGAACCATTTATTTGGTTAATTTCTTTAAAGTTATTTGGCTAATATATTTATGGCTTTTATCTTTAATAATTTTCAATTGTTTTCTTTGTTCCGTGTAGCTTGGCAAATGGAGAACCATATCAAAAGATGCCGTATATATGCTGGGATTTACACTAACAATCTAAGGTTTGAGTGATGGAACCCTTGGTGACCCTCGACAACTAGGGCAAGCTGTCCATGTGAATTGAGATTGGGCTATTAGATTGCAAACAAAGCTTAGGGACTAGATTAATCCAGTCCTTTTATCTATCGATTTTTTTTTTTTTAAATTATGCAATGGATTGTATACTTGCCATGCTGTAAGAGTTAGGAAAGATATTTAGACTTGTCCTTTAAGGTTAGGGACTAGATGTGATTAACCAGATGGTTAGATGTGAAAATCATACTTAAACATTGATTTTCTTGGAATTAAAGTTCTCTTTATGTCTATTTTACAATGTGTTTTTGGTATGGAATTGGCTCCTTAAAATGCTCAGGCTAAATTTAATAACCTTTCAAACAGTTCCTTTTTTTTTTTTTTTTTGCAATAAGTAAAGCAACTATTTGATGATTTGGGTTTGTTTACAACACTTGGGATGCTAGAATTCATGGAATCAAAATTATGGTGTTACACCATGACGGAAAGGTGGTGTGCCTAAGAAGTTTGTTTTGCTGGTAGAGTGAAAGTGGGATGATGGTGTAATTGGTTCAGACGAAGTTAGTACAAGTGCTTCGGCCTTAGAAATTCAGTATAATTTGTTGCTATTAACAAAATTTGTTGAAAGTGCTATAGGTATGAATTATTCTTAGTCTCCTTATAGATGACCCCCTTAGTTTAAAAGTAAACATACAAACTACAAAGTGGATGAAATTATGAAAATTTTGATAAATGATAAAATGAAGGATAACTTTTTATGTTGATATAAAGGGCACAATTATCTTTTTGATGTGTCCTTTTGAAAAAGATAAAATTATAAAAATACTCTTGTGATAGAATTGTTGTTAATTCTAACGGCTTCTATTTATTTTACAATTAAATTCAAATCACAGAGGGTAATATGTTTATTTTTAAATCACAAGGGAGTTATATAATTTTTGCTCAAACTATAAGAGAATAGAGTGTAATTAGCCTTTGTTTTTTTTTTTTTTTTGTACTTGGGAAAGCAAAGGAAATAACAAAACTAAAAGAGAAAGGGATTACATGCTTTCAAAAGCAGTCCCGACCATGTTTGCTACTAACAAAATCCTAAGCTGGGGAGCAGAGTCCTTCAGCACCATTAATCCTTCACTCTGATTCACTCCCATTTCTGTAAGTTTATCCGTGATATATTACATTTATATCGACTAAGAATGAATCTAGCATCCCCAATGTGAGCTTTATAGGGGCAGTTCTGAGTCTGACCAGATCCACACTTGATGTAGTTTACTGCTGTCTGACAATCTGATTCGATTTGTATCTCTTTCATTCATTTCTGAAGAATTATTGGCCTCAATGTCTCCCCTAGATTTTAGCCTCCAAGCTGCTACAGTCATCAAGACGCCATAGAAGCCCAACACCCAACTCCCTCTTTCATCTCTAAAGACACCACCGAGTCCAACCTGGCCTGGTTCCCCTTTGAGCAGCCGTCCGCATTGAGCAAAATTTTCTGTAGAAGGGAAATTCCATTTGATGAGTTTAACAGTTTTTAAAGCAATGGCTTCTATGGGCAGAAATGCCTCTCTGATAGCCTGAACAATTAAACTCAAAAATCTTGTTGAGCGTCCCTAAGGTACTGACAGATGAGCTTTAAAAAATCACAAACATTTCTTGATTAATTTCTAGATTTTCCAAATACTAAGAACAACCACAGTACATCAGAGACGACCTGCAAAAACCTCTTTACATTTCAAGTTAGTGTTCAATCCAGCTATTACAGGGAGATCCAGCCTCATGGCTAAGCCAATGATGCCCGATAAGGGTATTCCAAATGCTTTTAGGTTCTTTCCATTTTCTGAAAGATGGTCCAGATCTTCCCTATATAGCTTACATCTAGCGCAGGCATCATTGATAGGCAGCCCACTCCTTAGCCTCATGTAGTTAATCAGCAGTTTCCCTTGAAGGGCTATCCAAAGGAAAGTCTTGATTTTTTGAGGTAGCTCTAACTTCCACAGCCAAAGCCAGTTAACTTGACTGGAAACATTCTCATTCACCTTATCATAAGCAGAAGAGACAACAAAATTGGCATCAGTGTTTCCTTTCCATCGATGCTTATCAAGGTAAGTTACATACCAAGGATGTAAACTTTCTTTATGAGCTCCTCAAAGTGACTAAAATTGAGTCTAATAGCAGTGGTATCCCACTCACCCTCATCATTGATGATGTCGCTAATCTTAGTTAAATTAGAACTGATGTTGTGTTGAAAAGTGTCAAGGGGTTTATCCTCACGCTACCAATCATGCCAAATGGAGATATTATCCCCATTGCCTACGAGCTATTTAGTACCTTTCATTAAGGTATTCTTTGTTTTCCCAATACCCCTTTAGATATGAGATGCACATTTTTTTTTTTGAAACTCCATCCAGCCAAAGAATGGGCCTTGGGTATATTTAGCTTTGGGAATTGTAACCTATAGTAAATCGAGGTATTCATTCTATGATAACTTTCAACTTTCCCTCTATTTTTGTGCCTTTAGTAGGCCTAGTATTTCCGGCAATTGCAATGGCTTCTTTATCTCTTCATGTTCAAAAAAATAAGATTGTTTAGATCCGATAGGACCAAATTTCATCTATTTTTTTTCAAAACTTATACTTGTCGTATCAAATATGGGATTCAGTTAATGCGTTATTAAACATTGAATGTTCTTAAAAACTGTTGAGACTTTTGTCTCTTGTTTGATAGTATTCATTGTCCCACGTTAGAAAGGTACCGACATTTAATTGGGTATTTATTAGTCAATCAACCATGTGAACTTAGATAAGTTACAAGTTTAATGGACAAATATGAGCTTCAAGTCCAATGGATGTTTGGTATAATATAATTGCTCATCGCACACATCACGTGATATTTTGCGATCGCACTTAGCACGCTATCATCAGAGATCATTGGTTGGTCTTTTATTTTTGATCCCTTGATCAACGGTCCTAAATAATTCAGTGAATAGGTGTGTTTTTCAAACGAATAAGCATTGGCAGTTAATGTGTCTATTGGTAAGGATGCATACTTTTCTGATAAAACACGTTTGTCTATATATATTAGTAGTCTCTCTCAGATCAAAGCATGATAACTTAAGGATTTTGTGAGAGTCTTTCAATTTTGCTAACTATAGGATTTTGGATCAGTGACTTTGTTGTATCCTAGGAACGATCTTGCCTGTAATCCAGCAGTAGACTCAGTGTACGTAGTGGGGACAAATTACGTTCTAAAGATAGTATCTTTAGATACACCTCAAAGTTTTTGTTTAAATTTGTTTCAACAAAAACTCTTATGGAAAAATTCAGCTTTGAAAATTTAGTCACGAAAATACTGTCAGAAAGTTGTGAAAGTTGTTGATATTAACAGATACTTAACCCAGAGAGGATTGTTACATGCAAGTGGTGAGATGCAGCAATGCCAAAATGAGTTAGAAACATGCTAAGGTACTTTTAGTAGTTGGACAGGAGGAAATAAGTCTAGGATAGTAAAAAGAAAGACTTCAAGTAGACAATAATGGTGAGGATAAGAATCAAATGGAATCAGACAGTTCTAAAGTGCCTGCCATAAACTCTACTTCATCCAGGAAATAATATCTTATAATGGAGTGACGTTATATTAGACTAACAAAGTTCAACAGATTTCAAATATTTTCTAGTTTAAATCAATCAACATTGTGATCAAGCCTTAGGAGGTGAAGCTAGTGCACTTGATTTGAACAAGTGTGCTACAGGATTCTAAAATAGGGATGGCAATGCTCAAGGGCAAAACATCATAAGGTTTACCATGGAATTTTTTGCTTAAGCATGGAAGCTTAGCCCACCTGCATTTGCAGTTTAAAAACCTTCAGCTACCATTGCATGGATAAGCTAATAATCTTTATCTAGTAATAATATCTTCATCCTGTTGGGTAGAGAATAAGTTATTCTATCAATTGGAGATAAAAAAAAAAAAACACAATGAATTTTTATAAATATTACTCACATAAAATTTCAAACAGTAATACAGAGCACTCTCACTTTCACTCCTACCCTCTTTTTCTCATTGAAATATATTACAAGCACAACCTATATTTATAACACTCAGATGAAGTATCAAAAAGATTAAAGACATTTCCCTAAAGGTCATCAATGATGGACCACTATAGCAAACACAGCTTTGACTTCCAACTGTTTGAAGCTTCTAGTCTTCTTAATCTTTCTGCAACCTTTCTATGGTTGAATCTTCAAATGCTTCATCCCTAAGTTTGCTTAATGGTTAAGTTTACTTCATTCAACAATCCTCCCTTAAACTTAACCATTCCAAGTAAGATCTTCTGTCTAGTAAAACATTTAGGCTTCAAGGGTTCAGTGAAAATATCTGCTGCTTGATCATTTGTTCTGCATGACACTTGTTCTATTTTCTTCATCTTTATATGCTCCGGAATGAAATGAAACTGTATGTCAATATGTTTGCTTCGTTCATGGAAGATTGGATTCTTCGCGAGTGCGATAGCTAAGCGATTATCCAAATAAATTTTTGTGGGTTGTTCTTAGGACAATCCTAAGTATTTTAGCATATTCTGTAACCAGATAGCATAAGATACAGCTGAATTTTCAGCAACATATTCAACTTCACATGTAGATAGTGTAACTATCAGTTGTTTTTTAGATGACCATGTGAAAGTTATATCTCTATGAAAGAATACAAACCCTGTTGTACTTTTCCTTTCATCTATGTCTCTTCCCCAGTCATTATTTGAATAAACAATGAGTTTAGAACCATCAGTAAACTTGTATAACAGTCGTTCATCTATAATACCTTTCAGATAGCGTAGTTTCCTCTTTGCTGCGTTGAGATGAGATTAATCTAGTATTTTCATGTATCTGCTGATCAATCCGATGCCACAAAATATATCTGGTCGGGTGCAAGTCAAATATCGTAGACTTCCTATCAGACTCTTGAATTATGTAGGATTAACATTACCTTTATCATTCCTTTGTAGTTCTAATCTGCCTTCAATTGGTGTAAAAACTGGATTACATATATCCATCCCAAATCTCTTCAAGATATTTGTTGCATAATTCTTTTGAGAGATAAAGATCTTATCTTCCTGCTGAGTAACTTCAATTCCAAGGAAGTGTGCCGTTAATCCAATATCAGTCATCTCGAATTCTTTCATCATGTTTGTCTTGAAATCTTTGAACATGGGTGGACTATTGCCTGTAAATATCCACATATAAGGTGACAAATAACATACATCCATCTTGATCTTTCTTCAAATATAATACATGCTCGAATGGACATTGTTTGAAACCATTCTTCTAGAAGTAGTTATCAGTTCAAATGTTCCAAGCTCAGGGGGCTTGCTTGAGACCATAGAGTACCTTCCTCAATCCATATACTTGATCTTCATGTCCTTCTTGTACATAACTAAGCAGCAACTTAACATATATTTCTTTTTCAAGATTGTCACACCTCGTAAACCGACCTATACGGATTTAGGGTACATAACCAACTAGTAGCTTAGCTACCCAAGTTCGCATCTCATAATCCGGTTGAGCACCTGTGCATGATCATTTAAAATGATACATAATTGCGAAAATGAAATTTTTGTAAACATAAAACAAATCGTGTGTCATACATAGTAGAGCTATGCCTAATCTCCAAAACATAAACATACCATAAAATAGGCCTATCTGTCACGCCCCGATTTTTGGGTGTCCAAGGTCCTTTCGGCTCGGAGATCTAAAAGCACGGAACTCTGTCACTAGAACTCATCCTCTTAGAAGGACAAGTGCGACTAGGTTTGAAAATTGGTTTGACTAAGGGCTTTTCAAAAAAATAGGAGTTGCCACCTAACTTGATTAAGGTGAGTTAGGACACTTAAAACTAAGTGTTAATCCAAAGATTAAACTTAGGGTTTTTGAAAAAGGTTTTGAAAACTCCCTCAAGAGAGGGTTTTTTAATAAAATAGGTTGTTTGGCAACCTCTAGAAATATTTAAGCCCTTTTGGAAAATAACTCCATTTCGGTCTTTCAAAAATAGAAATCTATGGTTCAGGGGTTGGCTATATGTAAGGAAGATATCCTAAGATCATCACCCTACCCTGCCCTTTCGGTACCTACATGTCCAATCACCTTTTGTTTACTCACTAAAATAACCGGTTACCATTGTCGACTTAATATCCACTTTTAGATTTTGAAAACGGGATTTGATCATCGCTTTTTGGATGAATGATGCATGATGCATGTTTTGGAAGAAATTTGAAAATGTGAGAGTTTTGAAGGAGTTTGAAATGAGAACTTTGAATTGATTGAAAGTTTTTGAAAAGTGGATTGGAGTTGAAATATAAGTTATGACCGTACCATTTTAGGTTGCCTACGTATCTCATTTGACGAGAATCAGGTCAATCGTAATTCGAGCAAGAGCCCGATGGAAAATAGGCACATTAGGGCCTTTTGAAGACACTTTGGGGTCTTTGGAAAAGTTTAAGACACTTTGAGGTCTTTGGAAGTTGAAGACTCTTTATGGTCTAGGAAGTTAAAGACTCTTTGTGGTTTTGGAAGTTGAAGACTTGAAATTGGATGGTGGAGTGTTTTGAAAATGTTTTGGATCAACTTAAGGGAGTTTTGAAAAAATGCTTTGGCATGACTCAAGAGAACTTGAAAGTGTTTTTGAAGTCTTATTTTGAAAACCTTGGAGGCATGATTTTAGAATGTTTTGATGAATTAGTTTTTTAAAGTGGTTTTTGAAAATGGCTAAGGGTTTGGAATCCTAATATGGACAACGTTAGAGGTTGTTCTTGATACGTTACCTTCCTTTGGGGTCCCTAACCATAAGAGGGCTAGAGATGCCTTAGGTTTGTGATCTTTGGAAAATGTTTTTGGAAACATCTTGGAGTTAGTTTTTGAAACCTCAAGGGGATTGAAGGTTTTGGAAAAAGTGGGTAATGAGTATAGTTTAAAATTGGAGGATCATTCAAAAAGGGTTTATGAGTTGGAACCTTGAAGCATATTAACCTAGATGGAGTTGGCTTACGGTTAATTAGCTTGGGTTAGGTTGACCTAAGGTCAAGGTGACTTAAGGTTAAGGTGCCCTAAGGTTAACTAACTAGGGTTTGGTTAACCTAGGGTTAAGGTAACCTAGGGTTAACTAATTAGGATTAGGTTAACCTAAGGTGATTAAACTAGGGTCAAATTAACCTAGGGTTGGATTGGAAAATGGTTTTGAAAGTTGGTTTAATGCACTTTTGGAAAGAGCTTCGAAAAACAAAACATCTTATGCAATGGACTTGGGTGGACAACCCTTTTGAAGATCATTTCCATGAAAATTTTGACTCTAGTCAAGAGTATGGTTTATATGGTTGGTGTTTGAAGACCATTCCAAGGAAGATTTTCTTATGGCCATTATAACCATAATCTTACCTAGAGTGTAAGGGGATCCAAAAATCAACATGGTGATGACAACTTTTTAAGGCACCATTTTTAATGCAAAGATGGAGAGAATGCATTTTTGAAAATCATCTTTAGAGAAGGATTTTGAAAACTATTTTTCAAGGGAACCATTCCATTAAGAGAGGGTTCATATGGTCAAACAAAAGGGAGACCACTCAAGAGAGGGTTCCATGGGGCCATTCCAACCACTACACTTAAAAGAATGGAAATTTTACAAATTAGAGAATTAGAAAGCAACCCTTATGCAAATTAAAATGTCATAATGCCAAAATGAGAGTTAGGGGGTTAGTAGGGGGTCTTCTAAGGTATGATTTCTAAAATCTCATCCTAAACTTCAAGGGGCCAACTCTTGGAACAATTTTTGAAAGAAATATAGAGCTGGGAAATGACATGGAGCTAAGAGTAATGTAAGTATTATAGAACATGGTGATAAGCATAAAAATGAAACCAAGCATACAAGACATAGTCAAAATAGTAATATGCAAGGGGTCATGATCACATACAAGACTTTTAGGCTACAACACATAAACAAGGGGCTCCTAGGCCATACCATCTCAAAGTATGCTAGTGAGAGGTCCCCCTACACGGTGGCTCTCACTTGCTTTCCTCTAGGCATAATCTAAGAGCCCTCTTGGCTTAAGCATGCAAGAATGGGGGAGTGTAGATGAGGATTAAAATAGAGAATAGCCTAAGTAGGCTAGGAGGGAGAAGAAAAGAGTGGGGGAAGACACAAATGTAAAAGGGATACCACCTTTTGCCTTCAACACACTTGTAGTCTTCAATGGATGTCTTGATTGGAGCTTAAATGACTTCAAGAGGGCTTGGGGGGCCGGAATGGAGTGTGTAAGTGTGTATAAGGCCTTGTAGGTGAAGTGTATAGGCTTGAGCGGGGTAGAATCTAGCCTAAGTGTTGGAGGGGTGGAATATATGTAAGGATTTGAGGTTCTGGAGCAGTTTCAGCAGAGCTTCGCATCAATTTCAGAGATGGAATATGCAAAGGGGTGGTCTGGTATTTATAGGCAATCTGGAACAGGCCTGGTGCATGTGCTACATGTGCTTGGCTAAAATTTGACTTGGCGCATGTAGGACATGCGCAGGTACTATTCCATTGCTAGAATGACACGTGGTACCCTATGTATTGGTTAAATCTCGATTGTTGATCAAAATTTGGTCGATCTGATCAAAATTTGAGCGCATGTAGCATATGTTCTATCACCGGGAAGGTTCGTCCAAACTTTACCTCGATAATTGAGCCAACTGGGAAGGTTTCGGGGGAATCAGTTGCACCTATGGTGTTCTCTCGAGGTTTCTCGTGGACTTTTATATTTTTGGAAAGTTTGAATTGTGTTTGGAAGTGTGGGATATCATCTCGGGAAACGTGCATAAAAGGACATTTTTGGGGAGCGTTTGTAATACACTCTGAGGGTGTTCAAGAGTGGCTGTTTTCGTGTTATGTGATCGAGGCCTTCGGGAAGCAATCTTTTCAATCGGACCGTACCGATGGAAAGTACTCTAGAAATACTTTCGGGAATTCTTAGATTTACGCATTTCTCAAGTCGTTTGACGGTGCGTTTCAATTAGGGCATCGGAGAAAAGGTCAACCTTGGTGGAGTGTTAGCGAGACGCTCCAGGGGTCGCTGAAAGTTGTAGTTTTTGCACCATACGATGGAGGGCTTCGAGAAGCGATCTATCCGATCAAGCCATACTGATGGAAAGATCTATGGATGAACTTTCAGGAATTCCTTGATTTACGCTTTTCTCAAGTCGTTTGACGATGCGTTATAACCAGGGAATCGGGGAGGAGGGACAATCTAGGCAGAGCGTTTGCGAGACGCTCCAAGGAACTTTTATCGAGTAGTGAGTGTTTAGTATCGTAGGGCCCTTCTCGGGTTAAACAAGGGTGTATGGCGAGGCCTTTTGTTCGAAACCTTAGGTTCGGTGTTGCTTCGGGGCGCGGTTGGATTGTTAGGGGCAAAATGGTCATTTTAACCGGTTTAGGCTGGGAATGGTCAGGAATGAATCTGAATGGCGTGTGGAGTACGCCTAATAATTCAGTAATGCTTTGGAAGGGTGGACTTGCCGTTTTGAGGGATTTTGAACTTTCTCAAAACGTGCTCGGAGGCCCCAGGGTAGGTTTGGTCATTTTTCACCGAGTCGAGCTAGAAAGCGCTAGTGTTAACCTAGGTGTTGGTTCTCGAGACCACACGATCTTGGAAAACTACCTGTGCGGTGTTGGTCCTTAAGAACGCCTGGTCTTAGAGAGCTACCTATAGGGTGGTGTTGGTTCGTAAGAATGCCTGGTCCTAGAAAGCTACTTGTGAGGGTGGTGTTGATCTCTGAGAATGCTTGGCCTTAGAAAACTACCGAATGACGGACATTCTACATTGGCGGGCTAACAGACGCCAGAAGTGAATCGTCTGGAACTTGATGAGGTGTTGGTCCCTAAGATCACCCGATCTCGGGAAGCTACCTGGATGGTATTGGTTTTCGAGACCGCCCGGTCTAGAAAGCTGCCTAGAATGATGGTGCTTATGGCTCCAGCGGGCCCTTGTGGGCTCGAGAAGTGACCAGTTGACTAGATTGGAGATTGAAAGGCTCATCTTAAGCTTGCACGTGGTGTGGTGTTTGAAGACTACATCCGGTCAGGCTGAAGATTGCCGAGCATGCAAAAATGGGGTGCTTACACTATCGAAGGCCACCAAAATTATTTATATAATATGACAAAACATTAGGGTCCAGCCCATATGCACATTACATATCATAAGGCCCGTGGGTCATAGTCCAAATATTGACATACCGAGCCTCCCTCTAAGACCTCCTAGTTTGGTGAGCAGAAAATATTTTTTAAAAAATGTAAGCTAATGCTTAGTAAATAACAATAATATATGAGCATAAAATACCATAAACTAACATTTTCGATTTAATGTATACGACAATAGATGAACATTTATGCATATATGAGCTTAAAAACACATATGGTGTAGGCTTTCGTATTAACATATTTCATCATTTTCAAAAACATAATATCGTAAAAAAGAGAGGCATATCATAGTGTGATCTCGTAGAACATGGCATAGCTTGTCATGAGTATAACATATCATAAACTCGCAAGAGTATATTTTAGCTCATCGTATAATATTAGACGCATCAAATATCATTGTTCTCAAAAACATATAAAGCAAAGATTTGAAAACATAGGTAGCATAAACATCATATTGAAACATTATATCATAAAAAAGAGAGATGCAACATAACATTGTATTGTAAGCTTTCATAATGAAACGTTATAACATTTCAAACATAGTATCATGGGAGTGAGATGCAAGTCGTAACAGGATCTTGTAAGACATAGCGTAGCTTGTCATAAGCATACCATGCCTTGGTACTATAAGGCATATCAAAGTATCGTAAAAAGAAAAGATACATAGTGATATTAATACTTATGGAAACATATGTAACTTGCCGTTAAGTATCTAAACAAATCATATTTCTTATTCTAGAACATAAGTGTGTTATGTTTTTACATCAGAGCGAGGCTTCGTATTAGTAACCTTAAAGGTCACACGTAAGGCTCCTTAGGCC